>VDFB02000015.1:182243854-182294964 GCA_007258455.2 Sequoia sempervirens
TCAAATATGATTTGCATGATAAGATTCAAGGTTGCAAAGGGAAATGATGACATGGATTTTGATAAGCAAGGAGATATGAAATGGAAGAAAGAAAGAATAAAGTAATGAATGGTATGATCAAGATCAACTAGATAGGATACAGACATAATCCCCAAGTATTTTTCCCCTATTCCTCATCAAGACCAAGGAAGGGAAGAAATGATGTATTTAGAAATAATGATGGAATATGGATAAGACGAAAGATATGATACAAAAGATATGGATAAAGCAGATAGGATAAGATATACGATGTTCAAGGAGATCCTTAACATTTTCAAGATCAAATATGGAAATGTAAGGAATGATAAGATGGAAAAAAATTGTCCCCAAAATATAGAGTGCAAGAGGAACATGGAAAATAGGATATGGATGATAGGGAGATGGAGGAAGGACTTAAGCATCAAGTTTCACAACCAAATATCCCTCTAATAAACCATTGCAATGGGGATTAGACTTATAAATGTTGGCAGATTTAGGGTATGATGGGATAATGGATAGGAGGTTGAAAGGTTTGTTGAAGGATGGATGGAAAGGATGGAAAGATCAGCATTGGCACACACACCTTAGCTGGGTGAAGGGATGAAGGCACGGACTTGGAAGGCATAGGTTTTTGATGGAAAACAGAAAGCTTTTTGGATTAGCAAATCTTGATAATTCTAGATTTCCCATTGTTTCTATGAGACTTTTAGAACCTACATGATTTTTGACTTTGTTTTGTGGGCCTTTTCCTTTGAGATTTTCCTTTTCTTTGTGGACTCACTTTTGAGATTTTTCCTTCGATTCATGGACCTTTGTGGTCTTGAATTTTTCTTTTTTGCTTTGATGGGCCTTTGTGGCCTTTTTAATTTTTCTTTTGATTTTGGATCAAATTTTCTTTTATTTTTGCATGCCTCTTCGAGAAGACATGTTGATCCTTTGATACATGTGGAATTTGATAAGGAATCTTTTGACATTTGGCACCCAAATTGCCTCAAAGAGCAATAGGAGAGATGGATTGAGATGAATGGTATGGAGGTATCATGGGTGAATTACTGTAGGTAGAATTTTGAAAGGGCATCAAGGATGTGTGCCTTTGTTGTTCTTGAGGAATAGGATATGGACCTAGGATAGATGGAAGGTTTGATGAACTAGGATGAGGACCTAGGATAGATGGAAGGTTTGGTGGATTAGGATGAGGACCTAAGATAGGTGGTAGGTTTGATGGACTAGGAAACTTAGGTGTATAACCAAGGCCATGGTAATATGGTTTTTCTTGAGCAAAAAGAGGTTCTAGGATACCTTGTTCATGAAGGCCAAATCTTTTTCCTTTGTAGTTCATACTTTGACACATTTGTTTACCAATGGGATATGTATTGTTTGTGAGACAAGATGCAAGTCTATTCTAGGGAGGATATGAAATGGATGAAAGGATAGGTGTTGGCTAAAACCGTGAGGGATGAAGGTGGAGGATTCAAATCAGTGTGGATTCAAGCTTAATAGATTGAATAGGTGTGATAGGCCTGACAGGGGATGATGGGGGTGTTTTGATCTCGACTTGATGAGGATCACTTGGTGCGTAGAAGATGGAGTAGAAGCTTGCTCTTTATTAGGTGTAGAATCATCATGTAGTGGTGTGAAAGGAATATATTGATCTTGAGAAGGATGAACATCCTCATGAAATGAAGGGATATCCTCAAATGGAAGCATATCTTGATCTTTATAAGGAAGGGAATCATGAGATTTTTTAGAAAGAATATCTTGATCATCAGGTGATAGGACACCATTAGATAGATGGGAAGAATTATCATGCTCTTGAGATGCAATGGAATCATGAGATGATATGGATTCGTTAGATGTGGTGGAAGGAGGACTTGGAAAGATACTTTTCTCTTGAGATGGAAGAGAATCATCATGGATGAAAGTGAAAGGAGGGGATCATCATAGAATTCTTGAGAGATTTGGTCTTGGTCAAAGATTGGAAGAACTTGTGGAATTTTGGTATCATTGGATGAAGAAGAAAGAATGCTTTGATCTTGAGGTATAGAGGAATCTATGATAGCATGGTTTAGACTGAGAGATTGACTTGAATCATTGGATGTAGAAGATATGATAGAAGAAGGTGGTTGGATTGATGGAATTGTTAACTCAAGTGAAAGAATCCCCGACATTTACTTTCACCTTATGGGAGATGAAGATAGATGGCTATATGGTAAGATTAATATCACTTGTGTTTGAGGACTGAGATTTGGGCTTATTGAACTTTTGCAAAAATTCAAAGACATTGAACTTGGATGATGTAGTTGTTGGTGGACAAGGTGTCATGTCTAGATTTCTGTCAAATGGAGAAGGGTAGATGTGTGGTAGAAAATTTATTTCTATGGTTGTTTCCCTTTGTATATCCCAGATTTTTTGTTGAAGGATTTTCATTTGATGAGCTAAATCATTCAATTGATCCTCATATATTTCAGCCATGGTGGTTTGATTTTCACTGTTTTGAGTTTTGATGTGTTGGGTTTTGATGTTTTGTGTAATATTTCATGAATTCATTGGGTAGACCACATGTTCAGACTCTATTTTTCCTTAGGAACGATTGAACATTTTTGAGAGAACTAATTTTTAGAAGATAGATGAACCTAGGTTACTCTTTTATGGTCTGCAAGAGGCACCAAAACAGAGACAAGAGACGCCACTTCAGAGTTTGACCTCAAAAATCATGAAAACAAAGCTTGCAAGAGGCACCACTTGGGAAACCAAAGGCGCAAAAATAGTGTTTGACTCCAAAAATCATGAAAACAAGGCTTGCAATAGGTGCCACTTGGGACACTAAAGGCGCCACTTTATAGTTGTACATCAAAACACTTTTATAGTCAATCCTAAAATGGTCGTATCTTGGTCATACAAAGGTCTTTTTTAGAGATTTTTTTTTTTAAATGGGGTAGAATTTCATACGCTATACAATGGTGTAGGAATTTTGGAACCAATTGAGACACCAAAGGTGCCAAAAATCTCAGAAACCCCCAAAATGACTCTAAAACAACAAAAATATCCCCCCAAAAGTTTGATTTCTTGGATTTTTCAATTGTGGAATCATTTAGCTCAATGAATGTAGTTCTAAATCAAGGTTTTCACTTTCAAAATGTGACCTTTTGATGGTGTTTTGTTTGAGTTTCATTTTGAAAACACTTGGATAAAGACACTTCAAGCAAAATATACACTCCTAGGGCTGTGTAAGACTGTATTCTTTTGGATTCCACGTGGGTTTTACCCCAACCCCACTATCTTTAGCAGATGAATTCAAAAGCTTGGCTGCATGGGCTCCCCCTTACAGTGAACTCTCTTCTCAAGCCAACCAAGCTTCTATTCCCCATGAAACTCCCATGGTGAACCGATCACCTCTACTAAAAACTGTGAGAATGTGGATGCCTTGGCAATGACCATTGTTGTACCAAAGAATAGATACATGATTTTGGAAAATCTACAAGGGTTTTAATTCAGACATTCCATTCATAGGGGATGACCCATGCGGCGAGAGTCCCTTTAGATCCATCTCGTCAGAGCCATCTGCGTGATTTTTGAACTTTTCTCAAGTATCCACATTTATATCCTGGTTGGAAGTCGCTTGGCTTTAGCGTGTTACCAGTTGGGTCGTTCCCTTGGGTGATTACTTTTTCCCACAAGGAAAACCCTCTAGGATAAACAAAAGCAAGCAAGTATACTCATAGCTAGATTGATCTTTACTTTGCATGAATAAATAGAGAACTCATGCGATATACTCCACTTACACTCGCACATAAACAAGAATGGTTCTAGCTTTTTGGATCACCCAGTTAAGGGGAGAGCATATGCCTACCATCCATCACATACAAAAGGCATGGTGTTCATTAACTCATTAATTAAGCTATGTTCCTAACATAACCAAAAATAACCATGATATTTGTTAACCTTTTAATTAAGCTACGTTCCTATCTTAACCAAAAGGAAAACAAGTGAATAACATCTAGCCCCTGCAATGTGCTAGTAGTTTATGTTTTGAGTCTTTGACAACGAATTCTGAGAAAACTTGCAAATGCACAAAACAGAATGTGAGTTTCTAATTTGGTGAAAAACTGCAAGAGGCACCAAAAGAGAGACAAGAGGTGCCAAAACAAAGACAAAAAGCTCAAAAATAGAGTTAGACAAGCTAGAACTCCCTGAAACAGTTTGCAAGAGGTGCCAAAATAGGTGCAAGAGGCACCAAAACACCAGAAATAGTGTAGTAGGGTCCCAGAACAGGTGAAAATGGTCTCAAAACAAGTTGCAAGAGGCGCCAAAACTCAAGCAAGAGGCGCCGAAACTCTAAAAGTGGCCTAGAATGGTCCCAGAACAGGTGAAAACAGTCTCAGAACAACTTGCAAGAGGCACCAAAACTCAAACAAGAGGCCCCAAAATAGGTGCAAGAGGCACCAAAACTCTAAAGTGACCCAGAATGGTCCCAGAACAGGCGAAAATGGTCTCTGAACTGCTTGCAAGATGTGCCAAAATAGGTACAAGAGGTGCCAAAACTCTCAGAACAAGCCAAAATGGTCTATGAATTGCTTGCAAGAGGCACCAAAATAGATACAAGAGGCGCCAAAACTCCCAAAATAGCCCAAAAATGCCTCAAAACAGCTCAGAATTGCCTCCAAATTGGTGCCAAATGTTCCCAAGTCATAAACCTTGAACCTACAATCATGAAATCATGAAAAAAGATAGCAATAAGTGAGGCAAAGGCCCCATGATGGGCGAAATTTTGTGTGTGTGTGTCGAATGTGGAGAGTATTCTAATGTCAACACAAACCTTAATGAGATGGTTTACATTCAAAGTTTGAAGAAAGTATAACTACTCTACTCGTAATGCCATCAAATCTTTCAAATACGTATCATTGTCCTCTATTTCTAGGGATTTATTAAACTGTTTGGCCCTCAGATTTCTATGGGCACAAAGGTTGTTAAAATGACTACCTAGAAAATGAGATTTGATGCTTAATGTGCAAGCTAAGATTATTTCTATGTGCAAATGTGTGCTGGAATGATTAGTGTTATGCTTCTAAATGAAACAAAATGATGGAAAGGATAATGGATGCAAAGATAAACAAAGGATGATGTTGATGATAGATGAACAAGTGGAGATGAGTGAGATGATATGAAACTATAGTAAACTATCCATGATTATGCATATACTCAAATCCAAACATAAAACAAACTAACCTAAAATGTAACTATGATGCAATGGGGATGATAAAATGTAACTATGAAGCAATAAGTTAATCTAATATGAGAATGCAAAGTAACCCATGATATGAAAACTAAGTATAAGACTAAATGAAAGCTCCAAACTCCTACAAAAAACTTGCATGGTAACAATACTCAAAGTGTGGATGAAAAATGGCATTATAACACTATTCCAATTTTTTTCTCAAAATAGCATTATAACGTTACTCAAAAGGTGGATCATAAATGCTAAGGAAAGAGGGTGTATTTATAGGGTTTCTCAAGAATTTTGTGAGGTGGCACCTATCAACGGTCTAGATTAGAAGGAGAAATAATATATGGTGGAGATTAAAGGAATCATGATGTTGTCCCTATTAGAAACCAAGATCTGAAATGCAAATCAAAAAAGCCTTTCACAGAAGAGAAAATCAGAAAAGGAAAAGCTTTGCATAAAGATGTGCAAAATATTATTATTCAGGAATTCATAATTACATGAGATGATTTTTTTTATAAAAGAAAAGTATGCATAACCCTAATCTTATCTTGAGCAACAAGATAGCTCAACAAGATAAGGATGAGAATATTTTTTTGGAAAATGTGCCTCAAGCTTATTGACATGAAACTCCTGAAAGGGAAAAATCGGTGAGACCCTCTGGAAGTCTTACCGACTAGCAACTATGTTCTAAACTTCTGAAGTGCTCAGATCGTTGAGACTTTGTTTCTATCTTGCCGACGTAAGTCATTGGCAATACATGTCGATTGCTATGAAACTTCCATCTCATTCTGCCCCGACAGGTCTCCTGTCGACGGGTTGGTTTCTAATGGTTATCAGGGAGACTTGTGGTGACAGAAGTCATCGGGGAGAGGCATGAACATTCAGAATGATTTATTCTGACCAAGAGTGCTAGTCTCACCGACGGATTTGTTTGTGAATTGCCGATGGAACTCCGTGTGATGGAATTTGGTGTAACCTATTGCCGATGGTGTTTCTCTTGCCGATAGACTGGTCAGAGTAATATGAACTACCAAGTATGTCTTTGGTGTGATCTCCTGCCGATGACTGTTGGTCTCACCTACAGACAGGTGCTTTCGGTGAGAACTCTTGCCAATGGTTACCCTCTTTCTGATGGGTATGAACATCAGTATGGCAGAAGGTTCTATAAGACTCTTTGTGATAGTAAAACTCTTGTCGATAGATCTACACAAGTTGGATTTGTGTTCGATATGATGTCTTAGCGATAGAGTGAGTCTGGGTGATGGTTTTGAACTCAATATGACTCTTGCCGATGGTAGTGACTTTTTCCCATAATGATAGTCAGGCATTGTGGCATTAGGGAGACACGGCCTAGTGTCTCATCGACATGTGATTGCGTTTGAACTTCTTTGACCGAATGACTATCCTACGTGGTCTATTTTTGATAAATCAGAGAAGCAGAATGTGAACCATTAGTAGTTGGATTGTTACGACCATTCCTGTGTGGAATATGAACAAAGTGTGAGGAAAACAAATATGTTGGGCAATGGCGGATAATGGTGAACAATTTGATGAGTGACAGTGTTGTTCGATAGAATATAGATTGATCTGTGTAAGTTCATTGGATGTTTTCTGAGAGAATTTTTGTACAAGATTGATTAGGAAATTATGATGTAAAATTGACATCAGAAAGTGAAGTATGTACTCTGTATGTAATTTTTTTTACTGTAATACAAAGAGGCTTTTCTTGGTGTGGTGGGTTTTTCTCCTGTAAGGGTTTTCCCACGTAAATTTGGTGTTCAATTGTGTATGTTCATTTCTTTGTTTTTCTATTCCTTTCAAGTGTATCTTAATTGGACTGTAATTGAAAATTTATAGTCACCTCTGCATTCTTCCCTAAGGTTTTGACATTAGGAGAGTTTGTTCCACACCTAAGCTTTCCTTACAAGTGTTATCAGAGCCTAGCCAGTTATGTTATCCTTGTGGGTACGTTGGGTTTTTTGTGTCAATTCTATTCAATGGGAGTCTTGTAGAAGTCTGGTAATTTGAATTACAAATTAAGATGGAAAGCAAGCCAGGAAAGATTGAAATTGAGAAATTCAATGGTAGCAATTTTGAGTTGTGCAAAATTAAAATGGAAGATCTGTTGGTTGATCGTGATCTTTGGCTTGTTTTGTCTAGAACAAAGCCTACAGGAATGAAGCAAGAGGATTGGGACCTTGCAGATCAAAAAATCAAATGGGTTGATAAGGCTCTATTTAGCAAACTATTTTCTTCTAAATGTTCATGAAGAAAAGAATGCATCTTCTTTGTGGAAAAGACTGGGAGCTATTTATCAGGGCAAGTCCTTCATGAATAAGTTGCTCTTGAGGAAGAAGCTGTACTCTTTGAAAATGCAAGAAGGAGTGTTTGTTGCTGATCATTTGAATGCTTTCAACATGTTGATTACTTAGTTAGCATTTGTGGGTGTGAATATTGATGAAGAAGATCATTGCATGTTGTTATGTTCTTTGCTAGATTTTTGGGATCACTTGGTGATGGCTATTGGGAGTACGAAATCCACTTTTAAGATACAAGATGTTGTTGCTTCTTTGTTATCAGAAGAGATGAGAAGAAAATATTCTGAGATGGAGAAGGAGGCTCTTGCTATTAGAGGCAGATTGAAAGAAAAAAGCAAGAAGAATGACAAGAAGTCCAAATCCAAATCAGAGGGGAGGTTAAAGTCTCCTGGCAAGAAGTCCAAATCCAAATCAGAGGGGAGGTTAAAGTCTCCTGGCAAGAAGTCCAAATCCAAATAAGAGGGGAGGTTAAAGTCTCCTGGCAAGAAGTCCAAGGTGAAGTGTTGGAATTGTGGGCAACCTAGTCATGTCCAAAAGGATTGTAAAGAGGAGAAAAAGAAGAAGAAGAAGTATTCTTTCGAAAATGATTCTTCTTAGAGTGATGCAGATGCTTTCATAGCAGCCTTGGCTACATAGGCATCAGATGATTTTTGGCTGATTGATTCTGGAGCATCTTTCCACATGACATCTCATAGAGACTGTTTCACTAAGTATGAAAAATATGATGGTGGAAGGGTGTATTTGGCAAGTGATTCATCTCTAGAAATAGTTGGCCATGAAAGAGTCAGAATTCAATTCCATGATAGAAGAGTGAAGGGAATTAATGATGTAATGCATATACCAGGTCTGGCTCAAAATTTACTTTTTGTTAGTAAGTTGAATGATATTGGAGTGCAAGTCACGTTCTCTAGAAATGGCTGCAAAATGACTAGAGGCTCAATGGTGCTAGCAAGGGGTGCTCGTATTGGTACCTTGTATAAGCTGGATGCACATGTTGTGCAATGCAATAGTGTCTCTGTAAAGTCACAAAAAGCTACTAATGGAGAAAAAGAGGAAAAAGTTCCTGATAGTGCAAACTCTATGGAAGTTAAACATCCAACAAAAAAGACTATGCTCTGGCAGCATAGGCTTGGCCACATTGGAGAAAAAGGTTTAAAAACCTTGAAAAATAAAAATCTAGTTGAAGGGTTTTATGATTGTAACCTCGAATTTGAGTTTTGTGAACATTGTATATATGGTAAACAACATCGTGTTTCGTTTTACTCCAGTCATCATAAATCTTTTGGTTTACTTGATTATATTCATTCTGATATTTTTGGTCCAGTAAATTGTCCTTCTTTGTCTAAATCAAGATTTTATGTATCGTTTATTGATGATTATTCAAGAAGGGCATTTGTTTATTCTTTGAAAAGTAAATCAGAAGTGTTCAGCTATTTTAAGGAATTTAAAAACCTTGTGAAAAATCATAATGGAAGAAAAATAAAATGTTTAAGGACTGACAATGGTGGTGAGTTTTCTTCTGATGAGTTTGAAAGGTACTGTAAAGATCATGGGATTAAAAGACATAAAACTACACCCTACACTCCACAACAAAATGGAGTTGCTAAAAGGTTCAATAGGACAGTGATGGAAAGAGCACGAAGTATGCTAAGTAGTGTTGGCTTGGAGGAGAAGTTCTGGGTTGAGGCAATTGCAACATGTTATTTAATAAAAAGTTCTCTGAATTCCGCTCTTATTGAGAAAACACCTTTGGAAGCATGGTCTGGAAAGAAGCCCTCTCTGAGACACATTTGTGTCTTTGGTTTTGAGGCATATGCATATGTGCCGAATGAAAAAAGATCTAAATTGGAAAACAAGGCTGTTAAATGTATTTTTATTGGTTATAGTGTTGGCATAAAAGGATACAAGCTTTGGAATCTTGATACGGAGAAGGTTCTATACAGTGGAAGTGTTATTTTTCGTCAGCTGAAGCCTTCTACTTTGGATCTGTAATCAGAGAAAAAATCAGAAAATGAAAAGGATGTAGTTGAAATTCCTCCGACACCAGATAAAGATGAATTCAAAACTCAAAATGTACCTGAAACTGAGGAGAGCTCAAGTAGTTATAAGAGTTCTAAAGAAGAACAACAACCTCAGCCTCAGCCTGTGCGGAGGTCAACACGTGACAAAAAACAACCTGATAGGTATGGGTTCTCTTTGTTAGATTCTACTTGTGCCTATGCTTTAATTTCTAGCACTGATGAGCCTAGGACTGTGAAAGAGGCATTTAGAATGTTTGATTCAAACTCTTGGTTGGAAGCCATGAATGAAAAAATGGCATCATTAGAAAAAAAATGATACTTGGAGTTTGGTGCCCTTCCGTGAAGGCATAAAAGTTGTTGGCTGCAAATGGGTATTTAAAAATAAAATAGGCCTAGATGGCAGTGTGGAAAAGTATAAGGTGAGGTTGGTTGCGAAGTGGTATTCCCAGGTAGAGGGAATTGATTATGGAGAAATTTTTTCTCCTATAGCAAAGCTGATGTCTATCAAATTTCTTTTGTCACTTGCAGCAGCATATGACTTAGAGATTGAATAGATGGATGTGAAGACGACATTTCTTCATGGTGACCTTGAAGAAGAAATTTACATGTCCCAGCCTGAGCAGTTTGTGGAAAAAGGTAAAGAAAAGCTGGTTTGCAAGTTGAAAAAATCTCTATATGGATTAAAACAATCTCCTAGAATGTGGTACCAAGAAGTTTGACATGTTTGTTTTGTCATTGGGATTTGTAAGATCGAAATCTGATCATTATGTGTACTATAGAGCTGAAAATGATCGTGTTCTTATTATTGCTCTCTATGTTGATGATATGTTGTTCATAGGCAATAGTAAGTTAATGATTTTGATCTAAAATCTCAGTTGTTTGCAAAGTTCAAAATGAAAGATTTTAGTTGCAGCCAGTATATTCGGGAATGGAAATAACCGGGATAGGAAGAGTAAAGCGTAGCTCAGTCAGAGTAAGTATATTAATATTATTTTGGAGAGATTTTGTATGAATGATTGCAAGCAGCTAGTTGTTCTAGTTTTGCAGGGAACGAAGCTATATGTTGAAGACTGTCCAAAATCTTCTACTGAGATAGAGGACATGACCAGAGTGCCTTACGCTAGTGCAATTGGTAGTTTAATGTATGCAATGGTCTGTACAAGGCCAGACATTTCCCAAGCAGTGGGAGTACTTAGTCGCTTTATGGAAAATCCTAGAAATACACATTGGGATGCTATGAAAAGAATGTTTAGATATATGAAGGGAACTTCAAAATATGCTTTGTGTTACCATGGAAATTTGGTTGAATCACAGAGGACTCTCAGCATTCGAGGCTATGTGGATTCTGATTGGGCAGGGGACATTGACAGCAGAAGATCCACTAGTGGATATATTTTCATGATGAATAGTGGTGCAGTTAGTTGGATGAGTAAGCGGCAGGCTGTAGTCACTTTGTCCACTACAGAGGAAAAATACATGGCAGCAACACACACCTGTAAAGAAGCAATCTGGTTAAAATGTTTGTGTTCTAACATTGGGTTTGATGCAAGGAAAATTACAATTTATTGTGACAGTCAGAGTGCTATTTGTTTGGAAAAAAATCCTACATTTCATGCCAGGATGAAACATATTGATGCATAGTATCATTTTGTATGAGATATGGTGGAGGATGGAAAGGTCTCTTTAGAAAAAGTGGATACTTTGAAAAACATTTCCGATGCATTGATGAAACTAGTGAGCACAGATAAGTTTAGGTGGTGTGCCAGTTCGATGGGCCTTAGTGCCCATGAATTTTAGTAGTTTTATTGTGCTCTAGAGGTGTCAATAAGATCTTCGTCAAGTGGGAGATTGTTGGAAAATGTGCCTCAAGCTTACTGACATGAAACTCCTGAAAGGGAAAAATCAGTGAGACCCTCTGGAAGTCTTACCGACTAGCAGCTGTTTTCTAAACTTCTAAAGTGTTTAGATCACTGAGAATTTGTTTCTGTCTTGTTGAGGGGAGTCATTGGCAAGACATGTTGATCGCTATGAAACTTCCATCTCATTTTGCCTGGATAGATCTCCTGCCGACGGGTTGGTTTCTAATGGTTATCGGGGAGAGGCATGAACATTCATAATGACTTATTCTAGCTGAGAGTGCTAGTCTCACCGGTGGATTTGTTTGTGAACTGCCGATGGAACTCCGCGTGATGGACTTTGGTGTAACCTCTTGTCGATGGTGTTGTTCTTGCCGATAGACTGATCAGAGTAATATGAACTGTTGGGTATGTCTTCGGTGTGATCTCCTGTCGATGACTATTGGTCTCGCCGACAGACAGGTGCTTTCAGTGAGAACTCTTGTCAATGGGTATGAACATCAGTATGACATAAGGTTCTATAAAACTCTTTTTGATAGCAAAACTCTTGCCAATAGATCTGCACAAGCTAGATTTGTGTTTGGTATGATGTCTTAGCGATAGAGTGAGTCTGGGCAATGGTTCTGAACTCAATATGACTCTTACTGATGGTAGTGACTTTTTCCAATAACGAAAGTCGGGAATTGTGGCATCGGGGAGACACGACCTAGTGTCTCACCGACATGCAATTCCATTTGAACTTCTTTGACTGAATAACTATCCTACGTGGTCTAATTTTGACAAATCAGAGAAGTAGATTGTGAACTGTTAGTATTTGGATTGTTACAACCATTCTTGTGTGGAAGATGAACAGACTATGAGTAAAATGACTATGTTGGGCAATGGCAGATGATGGTGAATAGTTTGATGAGTGATGGTGTTGTTCGATAGAATACAGATTGATCTCTGTAAGTTTGTTGGATGTTTCCTGAGAGCATTTCTATACAAGATTGATCAAGAAATTATGATGTTGTAAAATTGACATCAGAAAGTGAATTCTGTACTCTGTATGTAATTTTTTTTACTGTAATACAAAGAGGCTTTTCTTGGTGTGGTGGGTTTTTCTCTCGTAAGGGTTTTCCCACGTAAATCTGGTGTTCAATTGTGTATGTTCATTTCTTTGTTCTATTATTCCTTTCAAGTGTATCTTAATTGGACTGCAATTGAAAATTTAAAGTCACCTATGCATTCTTCCCTAAGGTTTTGACATTAGGAGAGTTTGTTCCACACCAAAGCTTCTCTTACATAATTAACCTAGGAATTAAAATATTACCTAAGTAAAGTTATGCAAGTGTAATTAAATATTAATTACACTAAGAGCCCCCCATAAGTGAAACTTAGGGAGAATAACAAAGTATGCACCTAAAACTAAGATGAATGCAAGAAAGCATGAATGGGTCCTGGCAACAAGGCCTGATCAGGTACCCATGTACAAATGCAATAATGAGGTAGAGAAGGAAAACCCAGTGGGACAAAACCCCCTATAATGAGATGATTACTACAAAGAAGCACTAAAAGAACACTGGGACCACAATCTGACAAGAAAGGAAAGATACTTCTATCTAGAAGAAACCAAAAATGGAATCATAATAATGTGACAATAGACCCGATGCCATGGAACACTAGAAAACTCACAAATTGGAACAACCCTGGAATCTTGAAGCAACAGTAGATGAAATGATGACAAAATCTAGAAACTGTGTATCAAAATGTTGATGCCAAACTAAGACTAAAACTCTTCCATGAGAAAAAGTACCATAAAGACTCTAGAATATTAACCATAAAAATATGGCCCTCAAACTGAGAAGGATCTGAACCAATGCGGATCAATAACCATAAAATCTCAATCTAAAGTGTGAACCAATGTGAATCTGATATGTGTCAAGCTAAGACAATAATGTGGCCAAAAGAAACTAAGAAACTAGATAACCCATGTGATTTACCATGAAAACAAGATGGAGATCAAAGAGTATGCACACTCTAATCAAATTATTATGCAAGAAACCCCCCTAATGGAACTTTATCTCAGTTCATTTATTACAATAATCCAATGATTATAAAAGGAGAGAATGCAAACATGAATAAAAAAAATAGACCTCATATCTATGTAGAGGACTGAACCAGCTTTCCAACGCCGCAAGAATGATGAAAAAAGGATCACCGAGTCAAAAGATATGCCCTCTAGAGTGAAAACAACAATATCTAAGTTCAAGGACCTACAAAATAAATCTGGTAAAAAAAACCTACACCACTGGATCGGCGTCAGAATCAACTTTCCAACAATATCTTGTTTGTGAAAAATGGACATTGTACGCAAAAAATACACCCGATTTAGTGAAAGTTGCTCCAAAATGGCCAATAAGGCCTACACGCAGCCCAAGGGGCTAAAAAAAATCAGCCCCTAGTCCTATGCACAACCAGGGGCTGGAGGGTAGGTGTTGGGGGCAAAGCTCCTGGTCCTAAATAGGACCGATGCTGGTGGGTTGGGGCTGGTCAGGGGCTTGGCGCATAGCGCCTGGTCCCCCATGTGACCTCGGCCAGGCAATCGGAGCCTGCAGGGGTTGGAGGCCAGGCTACTGGTCCACCATAGGACCAAAGCAGAGCAATGAAGGGCCCACGAGGGCTATGAAGGAGGCAGCAGACCACTGGGGAGCATTGGTGGTGGTGGCAAATGGGCGGCCACCTGGTGGCGCGGTGGTGGCGAGATCCTTTTACATTGGAAGCATCGGCGTGAAGATCGAAAAATAAATGGAGGTCACCAACTTCACCAAAATTGACAAAATGACAAGAATTCTTAGGGTTTTTGGCCACTGCGAACGCGATGGTGACCTCCGTTTGTGCACAAAGTGACCCAAAAAATCAGCTACCTTCAGAGCTTGCAAAAAACTTCAAGCTTGAAACCCTCATGGATCTGGCAAACGATGACCAAAATCTACAAAATAAAAGCCAATCCTGACTTTTTCTAGCGTTCTAGATCCAATGGTGAAGCTTGATATGATCCAAGATGCTGCATAGATGAACTCAAAATATGATACCCTCGAGGAATCCCGAACGAACTCTATAATGATTTTCTCAAAAATCTGAGAAAGGGCTGCAAATCAAGGCTTTGATACCATCTTAGAAACCAAGATCTGAAATGCAAACCAAAAAATCCTTTCATAGAAGAGAAAATCAAAAAAGGCAAAGCTTTGCATAAAGATGTGTAAAATATTATTATTTAGGAATTCATAATTACATGAGATGATTTGCTTTATAAAAGCAAAGTATGCATAACCCTAATCTTATCTTGAGCAACAAGATAGCTCAACAAGATAAGGATGAGAATAATTAACCTAGGAATTAAAATATTACCTAAGTAAAGTTATGCAAGTGTAATTAAATATTAATTACACTAACAATCCCCTTGACCAAGGAAAACATGCCACGTGTGTGGAGAGAATCCTTTGACCAATTGGAAGCATGCCAAATGTATGGGATTCCCAAGTGTGTGAAACAAAGACCCATGTGCTCCAAATTTGTTGGAAGTGTGGGGGAATAAAGCCATGTTCTTTTTCTCATTGGTGGAAGTGTGTGAGGATAATTCTAATTAATAATTAGGCTTATTTATTTTCATGTGATCTTTATGAGGTGGCACACAAAAATTTGTAGAAATGTGCTCTAATTCTTAATAAGGATTAAGGAAGGTTAATTAAATAAACACGTTTAGGGTATTTTTTTTATTTAATTATTTAGAAGAATGTGATTTAGGAGAATTAAAAGGAAAGTGAACAATATAAATAAAGTAATACCTTATTTATATGTAGTTGAAGTATTAATCAAATAGGTTCAATTTAATTAATTGAATATGATGACTGTTTTTGGGTGTATACAATTGAAAATCATAACATTTATAAAATCTCAAAAATACCAAAACCAACCTCAAAACATTTCAAAACATCAAAACAATCCAAATATTTGAAAAAATCCATCCATCCAATTTCGCTTTCACCCGTAATAAACATCACTCATAATAAACGATCGTCATCCTCAACCTTTGGTAAAAAAATCAAAAAGAAGTCTAGCAGGTTAAAAAGTGAAAACTCAAAACGTCAAAATCTCAAAATCTAGGTTAGTACGTAAGCAAGTTGGTCAACTCTTTGTGTCAATAGCCTATCATACAATTAGTCCCATATCAAATCATCTGATATCGGCATGTCCTAGGATGCATCCTTCCTACAATGGACATCAACATCAGACATCACCATAGTTTAGTCTTGGTTAGTGGTATTGAAGAACATCAGCTTGTTTGTTTACTATATCTTTGTATTTTGAATTATCTTATTATGCTAATTCCAAGGACCTCTCAATGATTTCCCTAATGAAGGGATTTAGAGAGATAGAAATGGGGAAATGATCATTATCCTTTTTATCTATTACACTTGTTGGACTTTCTTGTAAAATAAGTTGGTGCATACTTGCTTTATTTAGGTATGTACGGAAGGTGTTCTAGATATCTTGTTCACCACATAGGAAGGCTTACCTTCCTATGTTTTGGTCCGAGATGTGTGAAATACCTAAAGTGCATCCTAGATACAACGTCATCCTGGTTCTTAATACCTTGATGCATTGTATTTATGTGTGTTATCAAACATAAGATAATTGGCCCTGTGAAAATCCCAACTCCACGGAAGATATTCATCATCATCATCACCTTTTGTCTTGTTGAAATCTCTTCTTTCTTTCATTCCTTCTCGCTTTTCACGCTAGTAGGGTATTATTATAGTTAATCATTTATCACTAAAAATGCATTCATCCTACATCCACAAATCATCAACACAATGCATATCATATAGAAAAATTTGATCATTTCAAATACATATAATATAGATTTGTTATTCTAAGCATCTCATAATCATAACATCACATACACATTTGCATACAACCATCTCTTACGTAATTACAAAAAATATAAATAATTCATCACATCATCCATTGCATAATCATATAAGCACCATCACATCACACAAATAGATTAGGAATTTGCATCCATTTGCATAAATCATACGTCATCATAAACATGCATATCATCCAACATCCATCCATATTAGAATAGATCATCTCATAAATCACAACATTGCAATCATTTTGTATAAACATTTCATAAATCACCCCATATCATTATAACCATCTAGTGCATAATTAAAAAAAGCATAAACAATCCATTGCATTAAGTGCATACATCCATCCATATAAAACATCTCATAAAAGCATTCATTATGCCATCACATATACATCATCATCTCCATACCATTTGGCATAACACATCATTTCATGTATAACATCACATCACATCACATCATTATATAACATCATCATAAATACATATCATACATGGAAAATCACATACATTCATCATTGCATAGCTGCATATCATGATCACGACATTCGCATCATCATCACCATCATAAAAAAAAAAGATATAAAAAAAGAAATCATTTCATAAATCATCACATTTGCATCAACATACATTAAATCATCAAATAGATTGCACCATCATAAAAGCATACATAAAAAGGTACTACAAGAGAAATGTACCATCATAAAATCCACCCATATCACATATCATATAAATCCATTATATCCATAATCATCACAAATACATATCACATGAGGCATAATATAGATATATTAGTCACATAACCATCACATGATAACACATACACCATCAGAAAGAAATGCATCCATATATATATATATATATATATATATATATATCCATCACATAATACCATAACATTATTGCATCACATATAGAAATAGAACCATCCATAAATGCATAGTAAATAAATGGTACACGACACATCACATCAACATCATCATCTCATATATATCATTAAGTAATTGTCATAGTACAAAATAATAATTGGATCACTATACATGTGTGTATGTCAATGAGTACAAAACGACCCAATGGGCTATCAAAAATGAGCCCATATGGCATGAAAGAATAATATCTTGATCAAAAATGAGTTCTAACCCTCCTATCTGTTGCCCTCACCTCTGTCACTGTGACCCTCTGTCGGTCTGTGGCTGGTTCACTATGAGTAATCTGGGGCTCGAGCTGGTCTAGGTATGGCCTGATGGAAAAACAACCAATAGTAATCCGCCTCTTGAATGGAATCCCTATATAAGAGAAGAGGCATTGTGCTATGAGAGGAAGACGCCATACTCTTTAGCTGATGTCTACAACCCATCTCTGTAGCTACCAGTAACTCTGTGGCCTGCCTCTATAAAACCACTTGATCTCTCTCTACACAGGCCTGGTCCCTCTCTATTGTCAAGGCCTAGACCTGGGCCCGCAACTGTAATATCAACCCATCCCTTGGATCTGGCTGACCCACTAGCTATATTGGCGGAGGCTGCACGTGAGGCTGGTCCTCATCCCCAGCTCATGGTGGTGTGGCAACCTGATCTTAGTGCCCGCCATGTCCACCCTCCGGTGCCTGATCTCAGTCTTGCATGTGTACATCAACATGAGGTTGATCCATTTGAACCCATGCTAGTTGGACCTATGTTGGCTAGACCTGTGCTGGCAAGTCCTGTGTTGGTTGTCCTACTGGAGGACTGCCACCTCCTCATCCTCGACCTGCCCCTCTCCCCCTAGCTCTTTGTAGAATGGAGGGTCCACCTGGAACTGTAAAATGTAGAGGCGGTCGAAACCAATCTCTGTACACCTGAGTCACTCCTGGATCTGCGACCCCCTAATCATACGCCCATGGTCGGGCCACCAACTACTTGAAACTGTCCACTTCCTTAGAGGCAGGAATGTATCACCCCTAGGCACCCTATGATACTGCGTGAGCAAAAATGGCCACATAGTCATCGTCTGTCTTGTCCTGTACCTCCCCAAACTGACGTTGAACTCATCCTGGAAGATACCTCTCGATCATAGTGTGCTCTCACCCCTACATGAGCTGGTCCTGATGGGAAAAGAATAGTTGTTGTACATCATTGGCCCAGCTGAGCCAACCAAGGTATGGGCGCCATGTGAACACCGTTATCTCATCAATGACCCTCCTCTAGTGAGGGATCTCATGCTCACCTATGTGTGTGAAGGACACACCACCCCTATAATTCCAAACCACTAGATCATTGGGCTTGACCAACACTAGAACAACCCACGGCCGAAGAATGGAGATATGCTCCCACGCCCACACATGAAGGAGCGTGACACCTGCACCAAGTGCCCTGCTATCCAAATATGCATACTCATGTAAATCCCTGTAAAGGGAGGCAAGAAGAATAGGACCCCATGCAAAATAGATTGGCCTATCACGAACCATCCGCTCCTAGCAAAGCCCCCAACCAGGACTGATGTACCGTTCTTGTTGATCTAGAGCGACAATACTTGAAATGATGGCAACAATCACTAGACAGAATGGTGACGTGAGTGTCCTGTGGTGCTCCAGCTCTATCTAGCCCTCATAAAACATGATCTCATCTGTGGCCATAATGGCATGGCATGCATCCTGCCTGACATCTATATCATGAATAACTTGCCGACAATGTATCAACAATCTAAGGATGTGCCACACGTCCTCCAAGGTAACGGTGGCCTTGCCAATGGGAAGTTGAAAGGACGACATCTCACTATGCCATCTCTTAGCAAGCATAGACATCATGCCAAGATGGATCTGGATAGGTGCTGCATAGGCAATGTACCATAGCCCTATCTCTCAAAGTCAGTCCTGCTCCCTATAAGTTAGATCTCTCAAGTAGCCGAATATCTCCCATGATCTGTGCTCACAAGAATAGAGCTCCCTCGCCACCTCCTACATCAGGAAAGGTCACCGTGTTAAAATCATCAAGAAAATTTATCCTGAGCATTCAACAAACTAACCCAGTGTTGCAAACTTTGAAGGTGTCATAGTTTGAAATTTGCAAACAGCGACACTGGCACCTTCAAATCCCAAACCGCACCGCAGTGATGCACTTTGCTCAAGTGTTCCAAACCCTAATTCTAAATTTTTTCATGACGTCAGAGTTTGAAATCTAGCACTCCATCTCACGAAGGCGTCAGAGTTTGAAGTCTATTCCCAAACTCCAAACTCCACTGTGGCGGTCCATCTTGTGATGATGGTCTAGTTTAAAAGACAGAGTGGTCCAGTTTGAAATTTGAGTGGCGCTATATAACACCGTTGTGAGAGACCTAGTTCTAAATGCAATAAATGAACACATAAAAAGAAAAATGAAGTTCAAGTAAGGATCACATACCGGTGCCCCAATGTCGGGAGGTTGCTGGTATGTTTGTACTCAGTTAGAGTTATGCAACAGGAGCTATCATTGTGCCATCTCATCAGGGTATCAAGGCTCAAAATCGTGAAATCTCTGAAGGCTATGTGTCCAAATGAATTGGAAGTGGCCTCCTAAGGCCTATTTAAGCCTATTTTTGACCTTGTGTAGCCATCCAGAAGAGGTCTAGGTCCCCCGAACCCATTTTCATCCATTCAAAGGTCATTTCACACCATTGTTTGGCATTTTACCTCATTTTTTGACCTCCCAGAGCCATTTTGGACCTGTCGGCCACCTTGTCCTTTTTTTGCGAGATCACCCAAAAAATCAAAATTTTCGTCTGATCTCTCGAGGGGGCAATATATTACCATAATTTCCTTCGCCGGAGCGGAAATGAGGAAAAATTATAAAATTGAAAAAAATTTGGCTTTTCATCGAGATCGTTTATTCTTTGAACCAATGGAACGAGTGCACTGCTTCAAAGAGGGGAAAAATGTAGACATAGAAAATGTACTGATTGACATTGCACATCTGATCCCAACCACTAACACCATTTCATCCTAAATCATCCCTCAATCTAACCATTTAATTGAATACCTTTATTTAATTAAATTCATCAATGTTGCCCTCTTAATTAAATAAATCATTTATCTAATTAAGTCATCCTTTCTTGCTAATTAAATCAATTAGTCTGATCTAATTATCCCTATTTAATTAAATAATCAATTTTATTTCATTAAATCTCTAAATTCCATCCATTAAATTAAATAAATTAAAACCTTATTTAGTTTAAATCTAACTTCATCTCCTTGGTTAAATAAAATAAAAATCTTTATTTAATCAATCTTGAAATCATATTCTTCTCATATTTGATTTAAATCAATCCATAAATCTAAATCAATATGTCACATCATTTTGACCTCTCATTAAATTAATTAACCTTGATTAATTTAATCTCTTCTCATGTCCCATCCTCTAGCTTTAGCATCTTGCACAAGAAAATAGATTTAATTCATTTACTAAATCTCTATTTTCTCTCAAAAGGCATAATAAAGGAATATTCCTCAAATTTGAATTCAAAATCCAAGTGGACTTTGTCCTTCCAACAAGGCATTTAATCCACCTAAAAGGTCCCTTTTCCTTGAGCCAAGTGGCATTCAATGCACCTTCTTTCCCTCTTACATGTCATTTCAACAATTTCAAATTTCAAATATATGCATTTATTGACACATTCTTCAAAACTTGCACATCCTTCATCCATTCACATGTTGAAAAGTGGCGCCTTGTCATTGGTGGATAGTTAGTCCCACATTGCTCCATTTTGGACATCTCTTCAACTTGACATTCTATAAATAAGAGGTCCTATTCCTTATTTGATCATCCACAACTTGAGTAAACTTACTATACTCGAATTCATAGCAATCTTCATCCATCTCATTGAGTTTTATAGCTAGGTTATGTAGATTTCATCTTGGAGCACTCATCAATCTTCAACAAAGTGGTTCACAATCTTCATCAATCATCTTCATCACATCATTGGAGTTGGGAAAAGGGCTAATTTTCACATCAAATTGGCACCAACTCCCTCAAGAGATTAAGAGTTTGCTTTGTTTTAGAATAGGATTTGATATCTTAGCTTTAAGTTTGTTGTGTTCTTCATTTCATTCCTTTTATTTTGCATTCAAATGGATTTCTTGAGGAATCTCTATTCTAACTTGCATTTGATCTTATTAATTTGTTTATTTGTTGTGTTCTTGCAGGTATAGAATATTGGTTCACAAAATGAATGGCCATGATTTACTTTCATTGTGTGGCCAAGATTCATTTTACATTAGGGTTTCACCTACCCCTAAAATAGAACATTATAAAAATACATTTTTGTCTCATTCCTATTTTGTCGTCTAGTGGCTTTGACACTGTAGCAGTTTTGTCTTCTAGTGACTACCTTATTTTTTTAGCTATACTGTCAAAAACTCATCATCAATTAGTAGCTTCCCTGCATTTTTCTGAAGAGTGGCATATTCCATAAATTTCCCAATCAAAGCTTGGAGCTTATCTCACTCCCTGATGTTGGATTAGAGGATTTGAATGTCAGCCTTTTGAATCTCCCAGTGATCTCCCAATGCTTGGTACACCTAGGCTTGGCCTTGATAACTTGCTCAAATTGGGTGAATGCCCTTGTAGCAAAGTCCATGAAATTTGACGTTAGCGTATTTGCAACCCCTTGCTCCATCTTCTTATAGAAGAATGGCTTGAGTTTCTCTGGATCTAGCTCTAGGGTGGGCATGTCATAATCTATCATCATCTTGAGGTAGTCCTCATTGTCGATTCTGTGCTCCACAACCCATTCAAGGTCAAGCTCAACCTCATGCAATACCCTTTCCAAGGCCTCCCTCCTATGATCCAGGCCCATTTTACATGTCTCTACTAGCCAATGATCATCCTTCATGAGCGCCAATTCCTTTTCCCATGTTTTTTTGGGAAGCTTGAGAATGCTTTTGAGCTTAGGATATGTGATCCTATATAGCTCAGTGAATTTGTGGCATGTCTTTTCAATTCCTTCTAGCTGCTTCTACAGATCTCAAAATTTTTTGAACATTTAGGCAACATGGCAGATGGCCATGTTACCATTGTAGATCACCCATTGGAACCAATTTGTTCTGGCCTTGGTCCAATTATTCATTTTCTCTATTCATTATGTTGAGCTCTTCTTGGGAGAGAAGAGGGGGTGTGGATTGATCCTTGTTCATTTTTTGCATGATCGTTGCCACTGACCCTTGGAACTCATCAATCTTCTATTCTCTAGTTATCGGGCCCAAGGTGATTGTTGAGATGTTATAGTTGGATCCTTCACCTTTGTCTATTACTGGGATAGCAATCTATATTGTTCTCGATCCAGAGGCATCAACTGTGATATGAGAGTAGACTCTAGGCTTCCTCTCCTTTCTTTTATTTTTTTTCACTCTTGCCAATATTACTTTGAGCCTGGCCTTTGGATTAGTAGCCACTAGATCCTTCTTTTGCAGTTTTTTCTCCACCCAATCGGGCACCTTGGTTTCCTCTTTAGGTGATTCATGATCACCTTCCTCTCTTTGTTCACATTGGGGTTGCTTCTCTTCATATCCCAAATCCTCTTGATCTATTCTTTCTTCTTCATCCAAGTCCTCAATTTTTATAGCCTTTTCCTTGTCTAACTCAGTGGAGGGTATGTTTTCTTCCTTGATATCTTCCTTATGAGGTATTTCCCCTTCTAGATGCTTGAGCTCAGCATGATGCTCATGCTCGAGGCTCTTCCTCAGTGCATCCTCTTCTTCTTTATCTTCTTCTTTCTCTTCTCCCTCCTTCTCGGGCGGCACTTCTTCTTAGATGGGGCCCTTGTCTTGGCCAATTAGTGGAGGCTCCTCATTAGTATCATATTTTTCCTCAAAAAATTGTCCTTCCGGATTAGCCTTTTCACCTATATCTTTGAGCTGTTGGGATAACTCCTCTTCCAATTCTTGATCCGAGGTTTCTATTATGTACTTCCTGTTGAGAGCCTTAGTGTCCTCTTCTAAATATTGTGATTTTTCTTCATCGAGCACCACCTTATCCAATTTTATGTTCA
Organism: Sequoia sempervirens; assembly: GCA_007258455.2. NCBI lineage: Eukaryota > Viridiplantae > Streptophyta > Pinopsida > Cupressales > Cupressaceae > Sequoia > Sequoia sempervirens. The sequence goes on from VDFB02000015.1 coordinate 182,267,206, forward strand.
TTTCTCCCTCTAGATGTTCAAAATAATTATCTTTGAAAGGATCTTCGGGCCCTCCAACTATGCCTTTGGCAGCTCCCTTTGGCATTTATCCATCTCTTCAGACATTTTCATGGTAGCCTCCATCTTTGGTGGCTCTATAGGTAGTGGAGGAAGGGGCAGACCAGCAGCAATCTGGGCCATCAAGGCTTAAACTATAGGATTCATTACCACCCTAGAGATCTTAGCAGGTACTCCTTGCATGTATTTTGCAAAAGAATCTAGAAAAGTGAGAGGTGGCATAGTGGTAGTGGAAACTACAGAAATTGGGGCAAAGAGAGTAGGAAATGGAGGAGGTAGTAAGGAGGATGATGGTGGGGATGCAGTGGCCAAGAAGGAGTCCAATACCATAACTGGGGCCGTTGGTGAGGTGGAAGTGAGGTGGACTGAAATGTCCATGGCAGGAAGAGATGAAACAGGCAAGTCTTGAGAGGTAGGAGGTGGAGGAGAGGAAATGGTAGCAACAACAACGAGAGTGGAGGTGGCAGGTAGAGATTGCAGCTACTTAGTTTCTTCTTCTCCCTCGTGTTGGGGATCCTCCTCAATTGTAGGCATTTTTGTTACAAATCTCCCCATTTTCTTTGCTTTCTTCAAGGATTCCCCCTCCAAATCCTTTCATGTGTACACTTTGTGTTTGGGATGGCACTTAGGTGCATCCTTCCTTTTCTTTGATCTTGTTGTTGGAGGGGACTTGGGTACCTCTTCTATTGGGGCAGCAACTGCTCCACTATGATTTTCTCTCTTGAGCTCATCCTCGAGCTCACCATAGGTTAGCATAGCACCTTACACTTTGACCTAAGTGATTTGGACATCTACCCATTGTCTTGTACGATTTTCAACATGCCTTGTCACTATATTGAGGCTAGTGACATCTTCTTCATTCCATTCTATCAATGGTAGTGGGATGTTAGCCACTGCATCAAACATTCGGTCAACAATGGTATCATCTTCTTCTACTATTTGGTTTGATATTGAAAATAAATTTATTGACCTCACAAATGGGGTTGTCATCCACATGTAGTGCCTCATCCGCACTTCTTTATCATCTTGAAAATTGGCCTAGAAATCCTCAATATGAGTTAGATGAGCATACTTCCTTCCAATTGTTTCTTCAATTGTCCATATGGTTTCATCCTTCCTCGAGCTGTGTGAAGATCCAGACTATATTCTACTATCCCCTTCTTTGAATACTCTATGCATGAGGTCATAGGATAGGCATACATTCCTTGCCCAAAGTTTAGGGGATATAGGATCCTCACTCTATGTTTGTCACTTAGTAAGGCATGGGCATTCTGTAATTGGCGTGAGACCTCCCACATAATCATTTGGTCATTAGGATAGTATGAAAATTTGTAGGGCCTTTCAATAACCCTTTTGTTCTGATGTATGTAAATTTTGGGAATTGTATGAATAGATACCTAAAGTGTTAGATGAAGGCCCTGGCACTATGCGAGACTCTCCTTTCAAAGTCTCCTCCAAGGAGCCTAATGATGTGTCCAATGAAGGAATCATATACCCTATGATATCCTCTCTTAAAGTTTTTGTATTGTAACTGAGGGTAGCAATCATATACTTTGAGTTCTCCACTCCTTGGCTCTGGGATATTTGCAACAAAGAGGCCCTTGTATGGGAAAAAATCTTCCAGGAGGTACACCAAGTAGGAGGTCATGTAGAACTGGGATGTTTCTTCATAGCCATAAGCTAGTTATGTATGTTGTCACTAATGATCTTAACCCAGTGGAATTTTTCCTCACCACAGATGATATCCTTGATGAAGTAGAACATCCATTCTTGAAAGAAGGTAGTAGTAGGGAGGCCCATTACCTTGCTCAGTAGAGTGACCAAGTCATGGTAATCCTTGTGGAAGTCACTTCTGAATAGCTCTTGTGGCACCTTAGCGGCACTACCCCTCTTTTCCTTCAACCAATGTTGGCTGATCAGTTTCTTGCATGCCAGAGGGTCTGCCTTCCACATGTTTTTAGCATATCCTTTTTGTGTTTCCTCCATCACATCAAATGTAGGGATATGGAATGTTTGGCCTATGGATCTAGCAAATTTTTTTTCCAACACTCTACTATCATGATTAATGATTTTTGTGTTGCTATGGTAGCATTCCCTACATACCATCACTAATTCTAGAGCCACGAGTGTGGGCAGGAAGCCAACTACCTTAGCGATACCACTCTTTTTTATTTTCCACGTGTTCTTTGTTGTAGGGTGAATCATTACCCTTCACCGGAACTCATCTATGTCCACATGAAAAAGGTTTGTATTTGATATAGAATTCCTAGTGGAGGTAATCTTGGAGGTTCACTCCACCCCATGGAACTGGTACTTCATTTGATCCTTCTCTTTCCCTCTAGGTTCTTTTGCAGGCTTCTTTCCTTTCTTTTTCTCAATAGACTTCCCTGATGGTCCTGTAATAGATTCCATAAATCTTGCATGCAGAGATGCAATAAGTGCATTCATATAAAAATTAGGGAAGTGTTAGTTAAATCCTACAAATGAGAGTTAGATCAAGCAATCCATTTTTAAAAGATCATAAAATTCATCAACATACATCATTTAGGGTCCACTTGGGTTAGATACAACAATGCGATCCTAGGGATGTGGGTTTCCCTGGGTTGGAAGTCGTTAGGAGTGATCAACAATAGGATGGCATCAAGGTCACGATGACCCACAGACAACCACCCGCACTCAAAGTTCCACAATGAGGATTTGGTGGTTAAGGTCTTCAAGGGATCACTTGGCACATTGGGGAAATTAGTTTAAAGTCTATGGAGTCACTTGATTGATCATCTTTCTCATGCGGGCTCAGGGCATGTGGAGGTTCGAGGCTTCATGAATGTTTCAAAATCCACCATTAAGAAATGACAAACATGGCATGAAGACCCGCACGAGGGGTTCCACAGTGCAGGACCTGTAGGGAGTCAGGATGGTGTGAGTTAACTCCTTCAATTTTGATCATTTTGAAGAATGCAGAGTAGGACTGACAGATAGCCATTTTGTAATGGCTGTTAAGAATGACAGAGGCGGGGTAGCAGTCCACACACAGGGTTTGCATAGACGGACCTACAAAGCACTTCAACTTGGTCATTTTCTAAAGAGGGACTCAAACAGTAGAGGAGAATGTGGACTCCACGCCGCAAGTAGAAGGGAGGGCACTATCGTTAACCAACGATGACTAGGCAATGGTGGGCTACATGCAGCAACCCGCAAGAAGTGACCTACAGACACTTAAGCATAGTTTTCTTTAAATTTTTAGGGGGAAACGACCCAGGTAGAGTCTGTGGAGTAGAAAAATGGGGTTCCTCAGACTCTTGGAATGGTGAAGGAGGCAGGGCAGTCTACAGACAGATCCTCGTAGAGATAAACCTGCAAGCAATTTTTACCTTGGCATTTTTGTTTGGGAAAATGGAGTGATGAGGACTACAAAGTCCACAATGCGAGCGGAGGCAGTAGCTTGGTCATCAGGGAACAACATCAAGGTGATGGCGAAGAGTGGACGTAGGTGTAGTGTTCTTTAATCAGCTCAATAACTAGGAACATGAATTCCTCTACTCAGGGATTGAACATCACAACTGGCAGTCATGACCTACTAAAGAACCTTATTTAATTATCAACTCGGGGACGTAAACTTGAAATGGGACAACACAAGATATGCACTAATCACCCTTCCGGACATACATGATTCCTAAAATGCCTTATACTAGAATTTAAGTATTGGAAACAACTTTACTATTTAACTTTGCTTGGAAATGAAAAACTCGAAAGATAATCTATTCTGCTCCTAGTGGCTGCAGGAACAGTTGATAGCTTTGTGTTTCTGCCAGCTGTAGGAATAGTCACATTAACTTCTATGAAGGGAAATGCAACTATTCTAACTTGCAGAATAAAACTATGGATAGTTCCCTAAGTGGGCCCCCTTAGGTAGTGCCAAAAGCAGACAACAGATTAGGTGAAAAACTTCATAAGCTTTATTGATTCAATGCAAACAAGTATATGGCACAACCTCTTGGCTAAATTTCTAAAACTGAAAGTGTGTTACAATAGCGATTTTTTTCAGCCCCTTCTCTAAAGGAGAATGGGCTATTTATTGAAAATTGATCCTAACTACTAACCAACCTTCCCTTATAAAACGAGAGGCATTTATTACATTTAACCAACTTAAGTAAAGAGGTGAATGACAATGTAAGAACTAAGTCAAATTGGTTTAGCAGTCTTAAAGCGCCATCATCCTGGATTCATGCACCACCAAGACGCCTGGCCTAGATTTCTGGAACACTCTCCCTGCATGGCGGATGAGTTGAAACTGTCTCCTCATCTTTTGCTGTTGAACCAGTCTTTATGGATTTGGTCTTCAATTCTTCAAGTGGAAATTGAATTCCCTTCCTTCAATCGTGGTACCTGCAAAATATCTCGCCATCTTTTCCTAAGGAAGAAGGTTAGCTCAACACATTCATCCTTTAAGACAATCCATTACTTTATTCGTTCATTCATTAAGTATTAAACTAAGGCAAACATTGTTTCAGATATGGCTACAGGAAGTTTTGGTAGTGGAGGTTGCAGGAAGGTTTATGATCACAAAGAGCCATAAAGTATTTATTAGACTAATAAAACATTAAAGGTAATAATCATGGGACTTCTTATCACAATATACTCATCATATTTAATTCATAAAAAGGTCTATATCCTATTCCATAAACAAACTGAATGTTTGTTTTAGCATAATAAAAATAGAAAAGTATTTATAAAAGTATGATCAAAATGTGCCAAAGACTTGGCTCATCACTCCCCTCAACCAACTACTTGCTGGACCCTTCAGCAAGTCTAGCATTCCTTCTTCTGGCAAACTCTCTCAGATCTGCACTCAGTTGCTATCCACATTCGCCATTCTGGAAACTCCATAAGTGAGCTCGCATTTCCTCCAACCTTTTCCATCTATTATCTTCAGAACTTCTGTTATAAGTGTTGTTATCCCCCTGTATAGCCAATAATGGCCATAGGAGAATAGGCGGCTACATAACCAAGGGCAACCAATTCTCCTTCTTTGTTCTAGCATTCCTCATGTACCTCTCTGCTCTTCTAGTTGCTGCATACAAGGTATTGAGAGTATGTGGTTCTGCTTTCTTTAATTGAAATGAAAGATGCTCCCATTTGTTCTGAATGTGCAGGGTTGCAACATTAAAATCACTATTTATAATTTGGGAGTATTGAGAAAATACCTCTTGTCTTAGAGGCTCAATTAGTGGCCTGGCTCTTTCATCTCTCCACAATTTCTTCCAATCAGAGTAAATACCCATTCCATTTCTAGATTCATTTCTTATAGATAATGGCATATTTACTTCATCATGCATATGGCTATCAAATTGTTCTCCTCTACTTATTTCATTGGTGATCTAGGAGATTAGAGCGCTGATATGAATATCACCGACATAACATAAGGGATTCCATTCCTTATACTGGGATACAGCCAAATTGTGCAAATAAAATTCACACAGGAGGTTCCTAATGTGCAGAGGTGAATCCCTGTATGCTTCATAAAATTCCTCAGAGGTATCCAAAGAAGGATTCCTACCTTTCTAGACTCTAATTAGTTGGAAGTTCAAATACAACTCCTTAAGATACATTGCGTAGACAAGTGAAGGTGCATGACATTGCATCAGTTGTGGAACTAGCTCTACCAACTGGTTGAGAGTGTCATTCAAGTTAGCAATTTCCAGATTCTTGTTTTGGATTACCCTTTGTAGTCTCTCAATTTCAAGTGCAGAAGCAATCTACTGTTGCTGAAGTTCTTGAAAACATGCCATTCCTGCAGCAAAGTTTGTGACATGGAGTGGTGGTCTATGATTATAGCACACCGCAGGTGTCTCCTGTACTTATTCAAACACATCCACCTTACCTTTCTCTTCTTCTCCAATTACCTCTACATTATGTGATTTCTCAGGGCTATCCTGTCCCAAATCACCATCTTGTTGCTAATCTTCTTGTTCTTCCTGACTAGCAAGAATCTCATCAGTCATGCCAATGTTTTCATGCTCTTCTTCTAACGAAAACACAACTGGTTCTTCCTCCTTCTCATCACATTCCATATCTTCCTATAGCTACTCTACAATGGCAGCCAACTTATTCAGGCCAGCCTCTTCAGGTGTACTCACAACCTCCTCGATAACAGGTTCTTCTTCTCTCATATTAGGACTGGAAGGATCTGAAGGCGGTGTGGCAGGAGTAGTATTAAGTGATTGGCGGGTTGCCTGGTTCTGGAGCCTATAGCTCCTTCTTATGGAAGTAGGAACTATTTTATGCTTTTTGGAAGGTTTTGTTGTAGGAACAGAGAAGTTTCCCTTTTTCTTTCTTTTTATAGGCTCAAGGGTTGCTACAATAGGTGACTTTCCTTTCCTATCTTTGGGAGACGGCTCATGAATTTTGGTAGGACCTTGTGCCGGCTACTTGGGAATTCTTTCAGAAAGAGGAACATCATCCTGTGAACCAGATGATTCCTGAGGAGAGGACATAGCAACAGAGGTTTGGCCTATGGACTGGGAGGTTCATTGCTTAAAGGTAAGAGGTTCACCCCTAAGTCCTACATTTTGAATTTTAGGGTTGAATTGGACCGTGAATTCCTCCCAGGTGATTCCTGATCTGTCTTGAACGGATTTTTCAACAAGTAATTTAATAAGGCAGTGGTGAGATACAGAGTTAACCCTACCCTTTTTAAATTCAGTATCACTATTGGATAGCAAATTGTAAAGAAAGTCGGGAATATTCATCAACAATCCATGGCGTAAATGAGACAAAAGTTTGAAGTGATGAGAATGCAAGACTGAAAACCTCCTTCATAGGTTATGTATTTGATGATATACCCTGCCCATGACACCCAGTCCTGTGGCAGACTCATTCTTTGTGCACCTTGCTTGTCTACTCGTAGAGGAGGGTCATTTGGCCGAGTGAACTCAGCCCTAGCACTTCTTGCATCTCTTCCTCTGGGAAATGGTTCTCTGACTTGAGGTAATCCTGTTACCTCAGCAATTCTATCAATTGACACATTGACTGTTATGCCTATAACTTTTGCTTCCCCATCATGAAATGTCCTTGTGAATTCCTCTACAATGTATGTATTAAAAGTTTCGAGCTTCAGGAAGTAATTGAGACACCCATATTGTCTGAATAGTGGCACATGTAGCACATCCTACAATAGGATGCTATGATCTGTAGGCTCATGCCGAATCGGCTGACCTCCCATTTCCTTGGTTTTCTGTAATTAAATGTATTAAGCAATGCTCAACTGGCTTTTCCAACTAAACTTCCTGTAACCCAATTAATGAACCCTTCTGCAATTCTACAGCACCCTGCCCCTCCCCTCAACTGAAACTTTTGAACCTCTTTTCAAAAGTGATAGAAAAATAGGGAAAACAATGTGATCATGCAATCTTTTTTAGGGAGAGAGTAATCATGGATAATCAGAATACATTTGGATTCATTATTGCAGGAAGGAAAGATTGTTTGATTATTAATTACAAGTTCCATATATTGAGGGTTCTTGACAACTGATGGGACAAGCTTATGGCGGTGATAATAAGGACATGGCGAAGTAATATCATAGAAAAACATGCTCAATCGTGCAAATGAGCAGAAGGAAATAGAAACCATATAGAAAATTGTTCGCGCTAATTAATACTAAATTAAATGCAAGAAATAAAGTAACTGAAGCAATCTTAAAGTGAAGTGGAGCGTACTTGGAGAGAATCATCGTAATTAATTGATGTGACCTCCTTCTTCATTGCAATATGTGACACGGAGAAATGTGGATGAAATGGGAAATGATAGGTGGATGATGTGGAAGAGAGAGTGAGTATGGATTGTGGATGAAGTGAATGAATGGAATGGGGATCTTATTAGATAACCCCTTTATTATGATTTGGTATGCACTTTTATGCATGGCCTGGGAATTTGAGCCTAGGCTCAATTCCTTTGGCTGCAGGATCACTGCTATCCTGCTCAATTTTGAACTGTCTCAGAAATGTTTCCTTGTCAATGGGTTTAAAATAGAGCTTTAGGCGATGCCTGTTAGAATCCAAGATCACCTGCATGCAAGATGGATACCTGTCACATGCAAAAGATACGAAGAACCGAAAAAGTTGTTCTATAAAACCTCTCGTAAAAATGCATTAAGAGAATCGATTATTACAATGTGATCAATCCTTATGAAGGAGATCAAGAAACCCTAAAAGGGAAACCCTAAATGAAACCCTAGTGTGCACACTTAATAATTAATAATTAATTATTAATGTGCCTAAGTTTAGCTTAAGTAATAAAGAGGAATAAGTGACTTAATTAATTAATCAATGTGATGTAATTAATTAAGCATAATAACTTATTACTCTAACACTCCCCCTTAAGATGAACTTAGGAAGAAGCTAAAACACTAGAATAAGATGCATGAAACCAAAGATGGGTCCCGACAACGAGGCCTAATCAGGTACCCATTTACAATGCAAGAAAGGAGTGCAGGAAAAGGAACCAAGAACATCTGAAAGTGCACAAGAAAGCACCTGCAACTGAAAAAGTGGTGTGCAAAATAAAGCACACATACATGAGACTGGAATCATCTGGATTCACTGTTGTCGTGGAGGGACACTCACCGGACAAATGTGTGATGGCAAAAAAAAGGCACTACACAACCCCCCATGGCACTTTATAATATAGTGCGAGTACAAAATATGGCACAAAGTGATGTGCAAGAAACCCAATACAACACAAAAAAGGAGTAGAGAAGGAAAAACCCAGTGGGACAAAACCCCCCTACAATGAGATTACATGCTGCAAAGAAGCACTGGAAGAACTCTGTAGAGTAACACTGGAACTTGATATAGGCAAGCAAGGAAATATGCTTCTGTATACTACTGAAACTGGATGAGAGTCACTGATTGACTCAAGGAATCATGATTAAAGCAACAGAAGACCCGATGCCACGGAACACTCGAAAACTCCAAACAGGAACAACTCTGGAATCTATGATGCAGCAAGTGATTATTAAATGATGAATTACTGAAAACGAAGTGCAAAGATGCAAGATGCACTCTCCCAACTGCCAAAATATCCAAGTAATCGCCAAACAACCCATCGGGACAAATCTGGGCTAACTGATAAACCTAGGATAGATACAAAAAAATTGCATAGACAACAACCTAGAGCTCCTCAATACCTTTCTGACGCTTCAAACAAGGCGAAAAACGGAGATCGTGGCAAAAAGTTATGAGCTTGGAAGCATAAAAAGTACATCTGACTTAAAACAGTAATAAATGCATGAAAACAGTAAAATACTAAAAAATAAACAGCACTACAAGAAAGAGCTCGGAATCAGCTTTCCGGCGATATCTCGTTTGCCCGATTTTGATACCGTATGCCCAAGTTATGGCCAAAAGAAAAAAACTGCTTCTTTAGGGCAAATTAGGGCTAGGAGGGGGCAAAGAGGGCCGGCCGTACACTGACGTCATGCTGACGTCAGCAGTTCACGAGCATAAAATTGACGGCCTGGGGGCCGTCGGCGGAAAAAATCTCCCCCTGCACAAAAAATTTCTGGTCGCCGGTATATGCCGAATCTTCCGGAATATTCCAGTTGTTGGCCGCAGATTCCCAGAGAATATTCTCAGGCCGGCGGATAAACGGAGGGCCCCCGGTCTCCGGCGCGACCGGGGTTTGCTGGAGGATTCATGGGGCATGCATGCAGCCGGTGGCGCCGGGAGTGGTCGCCGTGGCGGGCGGCGATGGTGGTTGCCTCGTTACGGGCGGCGGCCCCTTTTGTATTGGAGGCGCAGAAACCAGGAGGAGTTTTGACCCTTTTTGCATGATTTTCGAGATTTTTTTTCTCGATCCGCGTGCTAGGGAGGCCGTACGGCCCCTCAGACAAAAAAATTTTGCCTCCCAGATCAACTGCACCAAATTGGATGATTTGACAGGCGTTTATAGGGTTTTGGGACGCTGCGAACGCGATGGCAACGTCCATTTGAGGCCATTGTGTCCCGAAAAAATAGCTACCCCCAGATCTTGCAGAAAAGATGCCTGTGGAAACCCTTGCACCCGAAACTCACGAAGAGGCCATATCTTCAGATCATGAACAAGCAGCTGCAGGTCTGGAGCTCTGATACCATGTTAGAATCCAAGATCACCTGCATGCAAGATGGATACCTGTCACATGCAAAAGATACGAAGAACCGAAAAAGCTGTTCTATAAAACCTCTCGTAAAAATGCATTAAGAGAAATCAATTATTACAATGTGATCAATCCTTATGAAGGAGATCAAGAAACCCTAAAAGGGAAACCCTAAATGAAACCCTAGTGTGCACACTTAATAATTAATAATTAATTATTAATGTGCCTAAGTTTAGCTTAAGTAATAAAGAGGAATAAGTGACTTAATTAATTAATCAATGTGATGTAATTAATTAAGCATAATAACTTATTACTCTAACAATGCCCATTGACTAGTAGCTTGAATCAGACCTCATCAATGGTCCTTAATTGAACAACACCATTGGTGAATACCTCCTCTATCACATATGGACCCAACCATCTAGTTTGTAGTTTTCCTAGATTGTCCTTATATTGTGAGTCATAAAGTAGAGCCCAATCTCCTGCTTTGAATTTCTTTTCCTTGATGTATTTATCATGCCACCTTATTCTCTGATTTTGTATCATCTCAGTGTGTTGCAGGGCATTCTTTCGGAGCTCATCCAGAGCATTGAGCTGCATGACTCTGTCCTTTTGTGCATTTGTTAAATCCATGTCCATCTCTAATGATGTTCTTAGAGTCTTATGTTTGAATTCTATTGGCATCATAGCTGTTTTACCATACACCATTTCAAAAGGTGTATATCCTGTAGCAGTCTTCCAAGTAGTACAGTAGGCCCATATAGCTTCTGGTAACCTTGTGGCCCAGTCCTTCCTATGAAAATATAAAATTTTAGTCAAAATAGCCTCTATGTCCCTATTGGTGACCTCAACCTAGCCATTGGCCTGGGGTGATAAGGAGTTAATTTCCTGTGCCATTTATTGTATTCATTTACTAAGGCTGTGATAAGTGTAGAAGTGAATTGTGCTCCTTGATCTGTCACTATTTCCCTAGGGACACCAAACCTGGTGAATATTTCCTCATAGAGGAATTCAGCTACTTTATTATCCTTAGCATGTTTCATAGGTTTAGCCTCTACCCATTTTGTCACATAATTTGTGCATACATGGATGTAGGACTTACCATTGGAAGGTGGATCAATTGGTCCTACAAAATCCAGTCCCCATTTGTCGAAGGGTGTAACGACAACTTGTGGAAATAGAGGCATCTCATCAGATCAAGTTGGTCTTCCCATCCTTTGGCATTTGCCACATCTCCTAGTATATTTGGTTGCATCTCTATGCAAAGTTGGCCAATAATAGCCAGTATTTAAAATTTTCATTGATATTCTTTTGGAAGCAAAATGTCCACCACACGGCTCATCATGGCTTGCATGCAGTATATCATGAGTGTCCTCTTGTACACATCTCCTCATAACTTGATCTGGCCTTGTATAAAACATGCAATCTGCAATCTAAGAAAAGTTAAAGCTTTTCTCTACCAATAATCTCTTTTCCTTAGGGGAGAATTGAGGAGGAGTTCTTCTTGTGGCCAGATAATTTGTTATATCGGCATACCATAGGTGAATAACCTTGATTTCAAATAGGTGCTCATCAGGAAAGGAGTCTTCAATAAGTGCAGAGTCATCTTTCCTTTGAATTCTAGAAAGGAAATCAGCAACCATGATGGCTTTACCTAGCTTGTCCACAATTGTAATGTCAAATTCCTGCATCAGCAATAACCATCTTGCCAGTCTCCCAGCTATTGAGCTTTTGTTCATGAGATACCGGATTGCTGCATGATCAGTGTAGACAAATATCTGATAACCAGTGATGTAATGCCTAAATTTATTGAGGGCATAGATGATTTCCAACATTTTTTTTCAGTAACAGTGTAGTTTAATTCAGCCCCTTGCATATTTTTGCTTATGTAGTAGAGTGCATGTTCTGTTGAACCACCCTTCTACCCTAACACAGCTCCAATGGCATAATCTGATGCATCAGTATGAATATGAAATGGAAGTGACCAATCAGGTCCTTTCAGAACAGGTTCCTGTGTAAGGGCGACTTTTAAATCAAGGAATGCTTTTTCACATTCCTCTATCCAAGAAAAATTTGCATCTTTCTTCAACAAACTATATAAGGGGCCTGTTGTTTGGTTGAAGTCCTTGATGAATCTTCTGTAGTATCTAGCATGGCCTAGAAATCTCCTTACATCTTTCTGCTTGGCAGGAAAGGGTAGATTAGAGATGACCTCAATCTTAGCAGGATCAACCTGTATTCCTGCAGCAGAAATATAGTGACCAAGCACTATTCCCTCCTGCATCATCATGAAGCACTTTTGACTATTCAGTGATAGGTTGTGATCTTCACATCTCTATAGTACTTTCTTCAAGTTGGCTTGAGCTTCCTCAAATGTTGTACCATAAGCAGTAAAGTCATCCATGTATATTTTTCCATGCAAGCATATGAGATGTCTGAGAAGATACTTATGACTGCCCTCTAGAAAGTTGCAGGTGCATTACAGAGACCAAAAGGAAAAACTGAATAGGAAAACGTTCCCCAAGGGCATGTGAAAGTAGTCTTTTCTTGATCCTCAAGAGCAATCTTGATTTGATTGTACCCATTGGATCCATCTAAGAATGAGAAGTACTTTTTCCCAGCTAAATTATCTAGAACTTGATCAATGAATGGAAGAGGAAAGTAATCTTTATTTGTTTCCAAGTTGAGCTCTCTGTAATCTACACATACCCTCCATTTTCCTCCTTTCTTAGGAACAATAACCAATGGGGAAACCCACTGACTATCCGAGATTGGGTAGATAAAGCCAACTGTTACCATTTTCTACAATTCTTCTTTAAAAATTTCTCTCAAGGCTAGATTGATTCTTCTTTGAGGCTGCCTGACAGGTCTGAACTCACTGTTAATGTATATGTGATGTGTATAGATTTTTGCGTCTAAACCCTTCATGTCACCATATTCCCAAGAAAAAGCTAACTTATGACTGGTAAGCATTTTGACCATAGATTCTTGTTGCTCACTGGTGAGGTTTTTATTGATGCTCAAGGTTTTTCCTGCAGCTACCTCAATTTGGGAGGTTAAATCTACCATAGATACTTCAGGAAGAAATGGAATTTCTACCTTGTGGGGTAGCAAGGTGTGTAAGCAGTCAGTTGCTACAGGATAATGAGTTGATGTAGGCAAAGGAAGAATGGTCTGCAAGGAACATGGATTTTTTTCACAATGAAAGTATTCGGTACCATAGTTATTCAGTAGGATATTGGACAGTATACCTTCTTCTTCTTGTGTAATGAAAGACTCTCTGGTAATCATCATTAAATTGGCCATGGAGTTCACTTCCTCCTCTTCTCCCAAATCTGGCCAAACAACCCCTCCAGACTCAAGTTGGGGCTGGGCTGGAGAATAGAGGGTAAGCTTCTTTGTGCTATACCCATTAGATATTGTCATGTTACCTAACCTACAATCAATGTAAGCATCAGCAGTAGCCAACCATGGCCTTCCTAGCATGACAGTGTATCCCCCCAATGATGCCTTTGGAGATAAGACCATAAAGTCAGCAGGGTACTCCCAGGAATCCAAGGTGACTACAGAGTCTTCAACTACCCCGTCAAGTTTGACAGTTGAGCTATCAACAAGCTGTAATATTGTAGGTGTAGCCCTTAGGTCTGAAATATTAAGTTTTACAACTAGGTCCTTTGTCATGACATTGATAGCTGCACCAAGATCTACTAAAGTATTCTTAATTTGCAACCCATTAATATTGATCTCCACAACAGGGCTTCCTAAATCTAAATATTTTGGGATGCTAAGCTTCCCTAGCATTAAGTCAGAGAGTTGGCCTATGACATGGACAGTTTGAGGGTCTTTCTTTTTCCTCCCTAGTTTCTTCAAACATGCCTCCTTGATGGCCTTGCTATAGATAGGTACTTCTTTGATTGCTTGGAACAAGGGAATTTTCACACATATATGCTTTAGATGGTCAAGGATGTCAAAGGTACGTTCCTCTTGTCTTTTTACATTTTCACCTTCCAACCTTTGTGGGAAAGGAGGGGACACTTTATCAGATGCCTTAGGTAATGATGGAATTTAAACTGGCTCATTTGGTTGGGCTTGGTCATTGGTATCTTCTTCTTGATTAGTCTCCTTAGATGGCAATTCTGAGATTATGGGAGGAGATGGTGTGGGAAGCACAGTTCCTGAATGTAAATTGATATTATTTAGGTTAAGAGCATAGGCAGGATGATGATTAGGATCAGCAAAATAGACTTGCTACTGCTGATGCGGTTGTTTGTTATTTGGATTGGGTGCTACCTGAGCAGGTAGTTGGGTTGGATTTGGATTCTGACCTTGATTATCTGTAGGAGGTGGCATAATGGATTGTTGTTGCAGTTGTTGTAGGAAACCAGTGGGTGGATTTAACCATTGTTGGCCTCCTCTCCATTGGTTAGACTGCCACTGATTTTGCTATGGTGATTGCCAATTCCCTTGTGAGGATTGCCAATAGTTTTGTTGGGCATTTGGCCAAGGTTTATTCCACTAAGGTTGGGAGTATGGCCCATAGTTTGGAGGGTACTAGTTTTTCCATTGACTATTATATGAACCAAAATTTTGCAAAGAGTCCTGAGGCATACCTTGTCTTGGGGCCCATGGCCTGCGCTGAGCAACAAAGAACACTTCCTCCTCTCCTTCAATGGTTTTGAACTCAGTAGGGAGATGTTGTACCTCCAAATTGGCCACTGCTTTGCATCAGCAGTCTTTCTTCCTTTGTCGACAGTGGGGGCAATATTCAGCTAACATTGCCTCAGCTTCCTCTTTCTTCCTTCTAGCTTGCATAGTATCTAGTTGAGTGGCTACATCATTGATGATATCCCGCTTGAAGTCGAACAATAGATTGGTAATCTCCCCTTTAGATACTCCAGATCCACTTCCTTTTATAGAAGAGGGTTTAAACCCCCTTCCCTTCTTTACAGCTGCTCTGGAGTAATTGAGAAAAATTTTCTTGATATCATCCCAATCACCTTGGGTGACATCACCTCCTGCCATGAGGTCAAGGGCCTCCATGCAAGTATCATTGACTTCCCTTAAGAAGAGAAGTTTTTGAGATTCCTCATTCAACTCATGATGAGTATTCTTCTGCACACTAAACAAGAATCTTGACACATAATCCTCCAAGGTTTCATCCTCCTTTTGTGACATTTTGAAGATGTCATCTCCTCTCAAATCATTTCCTCTATAATACTCTTTATATTTACTCAAGAATAGAGTATTCATTTCATCCCAAGTGTTAGCTACATTGCTTCCCAATCCCATGAACCATCTCAAGGCTGCCTCCTTTAGAGTAGAGGGAAACAATTTCAGCTTGTGCGCTGAGGTTCTATAGTCATAGCTTCTACAAAGGATGTCAAATTCAAACAAGAAGGTATGAGGGTCCTTAGTAATAAGTCCATAGAACTTTGGCAGTAAGGAGGCAGGGATGTTCTTGGGTTATTATTGTCATGTAGGTCAGGGATTGGAATGGAAAAATAGGATTTTCCATTCTTGGTTGTATTCTTGGATTAGCTCCTGGTTGATGAACTACAAGAGCAAGTGGATTATTTGATTATGTTCCTTCGGATAGGTTAAATCTTAGTTCAGAGGAAGAAGATGAAGTAACTAAGTCTTTTCCAACATACAGATATGGGTCATCTTGGAATAGGTTCAGTTCAATCTCTTCAATATCTATGCTCCCAGGAAGGAATCTTCCAAATTGGTCTCTTCTTCTATGCATACAACAAAATTAAACTAACTATGGAGATGCTAGAATGCAGAATTCTAAACTAAAAATACTAAGAATGAATTCTTAAACTCTTTACTAGCATGCCTATAATAGGTTCTTAGTTTGACACCATCCCTGGCAATGGCGCCAAAAATGTAGTGTTCTTTAATCAACTCAATAACTAGGAACATGAATTCCTCTACTCAGGGATTGAACATCACAACTGGCAGTCATGACCTACTAAAGAACCTTATTTAATTATCAACCTAGGGATGTAAACTTGAAATGGGACAGCACAAGATATGCACTAATCACCCTTCCAGACATACATGATTCCTAAAATGCCTTATACTGGAATTTAAGTATTGGAAACAACTTTACTGTTTAACTTTGCTTGGAAATGAAAAACTCGAAAGATAACCTATTCTGCTCCTAGTGGCTACAAGAACAGTTGACAGCTTTGTATTTCTGCCAGCTGCAAGAACAATCACATTAACTTCTATGAAGGGAAATGCAGCCATTCTAACTTGCAGAATAAAAGTATGGACAGTTCCCTAAGTGGGCCCCCTTAGGTAGTGCCAAAAGTAGACAACAGATTAGGTGAAAAACTTCATAAGCTTTATTGATTCAATGCAAACAAGTATATGGCACAATCTCTTGGCTAAATTTCTAAAACTGAAAGTGTGTTATAATAGCAATTTTTTTCAGCCCCTTCTCTGAAGGAGAATGGGCTATTTATTGAAAACTGATCCTAACTACTAACCAACCTTCCCTTATAAAACGGGAGGCATTTATTACATTTAACCAACTTAAGTAAAGAGGTGAATGACAATGTAAGAACTAAGTCAAATTGGTTTAGCAGTCTTAAAGCGCCATCATCTTGGACTCATGCACCACCAAGACACCTGGCCTAGATTTCTGGAACACTCTCCCTACATGGCGGATGAGTTGAAACTGTCTCCTCATCTTTTGCTGTTGAACCAGTCTTTATGGATTTGGTCTTCAATTCTTCAAGTGGAAATTGAATTCCCTTCCTTCAATCGTGGTACCTGCAAAATATCTCGCCATCTTTTCTTGAGGAAGAAGGTTAGCTCAACACGTTCATGTGGGCGTGGGAGCTACGATTGTCATTTTTCTCTCTGACAGATTTCAAACTTGGTCAGTGAAAATGACAGGTCAGAGGCTATTTATAGGGGAGAAAAAATACTTATGACCTGCATTAAATACGAGTACGGTGGTCGGTGAAGTAGTTGGGCATGAAATTTGATGGACCGGCGGTGGGAAGTGTGGACCCCACGATGCAGGATGGCCCTAGGGTTTCGCCATTAGTGATTGGTCAAGAGATGATGGAAAAGAGGGTTGTGGGACCTGTCGTGTGAGCCGACGTCTCGGGTTGGCTACAATTTGGATGGTGAAAAGATTACAGCAACATGCAAAGGGAATCCCACAAGGGCGGACTCGCATGACTTGGAAGATGCCAGAGCAAAAGACTAAAGGAAGTCTGCATGGGAACCTCCATAAGGGCCAAGGACTTAGAAAATTTTAGAGTGGCAAATTTTGTTGAACTGAGAATGCTGAATTTAGGGTTCCTAACCATTTTGGGCTCAAAATTAGGGGCACGCAAAATGAGGTGAAGGAAAAAAGTGACCTGACGAAGGCAAAGAAAAGAGAGTGGGTCCCCATTCCAAACAGGGTGTGTGTGCTATAGGCACAATAGGACTAAGAGATAAATATATAATTAACTTTGTGCCTCTAAAATAAAAATAATTCTTTAGAACAAACTTGGTGGTCTCTCAATTGTTGATAGTCCATTCAATTCCTACTACAAAGGAATAAAAGATACCAATGTTGGAGAACACCTCCATTACCCCTTCACAATTTGCAACTCATGTAAGAATAAATAGAAGTACAAAAAAGTGTAAACAAAGACATCGTAATATGGATAGCCAGCTCACTAAAACTAAAAAACCTTTAACCAATAACTTTCCATCTATATGAATAAATTTTGATGAAATACCTCTAACACATCCATCCTCTTCATCTCCTGACTCCACTCTACCACCCTTTCCAAACCATTAAGTTGAACCTTGTTTATCCCAACCTAAAAAAAGGAAGAAAGAGGCTCATATAAATGATATTTATTGCAATCTTGCTGATAGCACTAATATGTAGCCTATTGGGATACATTCAGATAGTGAAGTAGAAGAGAATATGGAAGAACAAGAAGATCATAATGAATTATCTCTTATATTTGTAAAATCAGTGAATCTAGATGGGGATGACCATGATGACCCTCCTAATGAGAGTGATCCACCAAGTGTTGAACTCAGTACTTCTCCTTGTACTGCACTTGATGTAGCTACTTTATCTTATTGTTCGCTTCCTATTTATGATGAGCAACATTGGGATGCAGATAATTTGCTTTATTAGATCGAATCACATGTGTAGTAGCATTTTTCATCTTTTTATGTTTTCTTGCATGTAATATGATCTCTCATAATGTGTTTCTTGGCATGTATTTTTGTTTGTTAGTTTTCTTTGGATGGCCCTTTTTGTTTCTATTGGAAAAAGGATACAAAGAAAGTTAATCTATTGTGACTTTCATCTATTTGTATCTTTATTTGTCTTTATATTGTGAATGTATTTTATTTGTTCCTTTTGGGAATGATACAAAGTGTTGAGACGTTTAAGTCTCTTCCATTTTAACCCAAAAGATTTGTTGTCTTCATGTGTTATTCCTCCATTGTATTCATAATTCCACAAGAATTTTGGAATGATGTCAATTTAGAGCATGATCATATTATACATTATCTTTCATTGATAGTAATCCTAGATTTGTGGATCCCTTATGTGTTATTTATGTCTTTTAATCATGTGTCTTTGTTTTGGGGGAAACCCCTAATCATCAGTCAACTTTTTGGGAACATATTTTTGGCATAGGGTTTTTTGATAAGCTCTCATGACCTATAATTTTATTCTACCTTAAAGGAAATTTCTCTCGATTTCTGTTAGAAATTAATTTAAGTTGGGGGCGTACATTCCATTATGTGCTCAATTTTTTCACACATGTTGAAATTTGTGATGTGTTTTTGGAATATTGATCATTTTGTAACACCTTATCAAAATTATTAGGACTATAATTCTTGGTATGGTTGACATGAGAACACAACTAATAATATTAGACTTCACTAGCTTGTGATGCTTTCATTCATGGGGCACCTATCAAATATAAGACTTTGTTAGCTTGTGACTCATGAATTCCTTGGGTATAGATCCTAGTATTAATTTTGTGATTTTCATACCCCATTTTCATATTTGCACTATGTTTGCATTATGTTTGCATTACATTTACATTATGTTAGTTTTGTGTCTTCTTCATGTATGCGTATTTTTTTCATGTTGCATTGCATCTTATGTGTGTGTGTTCCTTTATCTTTGCATTGTTGTACCATAGAATATTGAGCCTAGGGGCTTGCACATCCCCTTAGATTCAATGTATCCTACCTCTCCAATTTTTGGATAAATGAACCCCTCTTGGCTTATCCTTATTTTAGTGTGAGCATGACCCTTAGTTCATACTCTCAATAAAGTGGGGGATAAATGTACCATCATAGATTGTCATCCTTGACAACTTCACACTAGGTTTAGCTCCCCCCTATGTGCATGGACCCAATTGTGCTCTTAAATTATTCATTTTATGAACATCTTTGGAAAATTAGGATTAAATTGGAGATTCATATTTATTATTTATTTCATGAAACTCAAAGAGATAAAATAGGTTTGGTCTAGGGTGTCACAACCCTTGACCAACCTATTTTGGCCCCAATTTAAAATTGTTATTGTCGGTATTTAAACATTTGAAAATTTAAATTTATTTGTCAACTTTTGATGATTTATTGTGTAGGGAAATGAATTATTGCATATAAATACAAGTCTTTTTAACCATTTTAAATCCTAATAAATCCTAGCATTTTGGAATCACAATTGAGCATCCTAAAAATTAGTCAAGAGTAGAATTAGAAAAGTTTACAATAATTATTATTGGTCAAGATTCATCTTTCCAATGCATCAAGTTTTCATGTAAGTTTGTTCATGTTTTATGTTCATTTGTTTTGTGAGTACTAACACTTGTAGGACCATCAATAAGGAAACAAATTCTCCTTGCATGAGATGAGTACAATGACTTTAGTCCATCAAGGAAAGCAAATATAAGTGGTAAGTTGCAACACTTGTCAATTTATCATTCTTTTATCCATTTTCCTCTGCTCGACTGAGGGTAACTATTCTTTTACATCATCATAGCCATTGTGCAGGTAGAAATACCAAAATGGGGTTTGAATTAGGCAAGCCCATATATGGTACAATCCTTTCTCCTCTCTCTTATGTGTAGGTAATAGATCTGAAGAGGATTTGGGAAAGGATTGAAAACCTAATTCCAAGATCCAACATTCAATCCTTCTACCTCAAAAAATTAGGAAAAGTTGAATTAATTATCAACAAATGAAATCCAAAAGTTGAGTCTAGAAAGGAAGAACCTATAGAATGTGACCGTCCAACATTTTTTTTCTAATTTCTAAGATCTAAATTTCTAGGTCTAGGGTGCCAATGCCCCTTTCCAGCCAGTTTGAGTCAAAATCCTTATGCTAGGTTCCTTTGTCTTTGCACTATGTTGTTTTTTACTTCATTTCTATGTTCATATTCTATGTTTTTAAGTAATCTCATAAAAAAATTGTAGCTTCATAATTGATCTAGGAACACATTTTCATTATCAAACCAAGTTAATCAATAATCAATTAATCAACATCAATCTCCCCCAAGAAAGAACAAAAACCTTGATCCACCATTTTGGCTCTTCCAATTGAGGCTAGTAGCCAAGTGGGCATTTGTGATCATTTTTGGTTCCTTCCTAATATGATTTAGGAGAAAATATGGTTTAGACCCTAGATCCATTTTTTCCACATCACAATTTTATTTCCATTTAGTTTCCCTTTTCATCTTGAACTCTCTCTTTCTCCTACAAACCTTAATTTCCCTAGTTTTAGATTTTCTTTATAATTGATCAATAAATACAAATATCTTATACCTAAACCATTATTTTCTCTTTCCTTATTCAATCCCCTTTCAATTCCCTATTAGTTTTCATCAAATTTTATATATTGTTATTTTTTCCATACCAATCCTCTCCATTGATTGGTTTTCTATTTTTCTATATTCCCTCAATGCTTCTTTCCTTTATTCTATTTTCATTATCTTGCTTTATCTCTATCCACTTCTTGCTTTGGAGCACCTCCTAAAATTATATGGCCTATATATTTCTCCTCTTTCTATCTATTTAGTCTTCTAATATTTCTATTGAGTTCATATGGAAATGCATTTCCTATTCTCCTACTTTCGCCAACTATCTCAACACATAATCTAGTGACTTAGATACTTATATATATTTATATGATCATTTCTCCACTAACCATTATTCTTCACAAAAGCATGACTTATATGATAATATAGGTCCATTGATTCTCATTTTACCCTCTTGTCCTCTTATTCAAAAGATGTCACCTATAGATAATGATAACAATATCATTTCTTAAATTTTTGCTCCAACTTTCATAGATTCTTACGTAAAGATAATCCCAAAATATCTATAATTAGTCACTTTTTCTACATTCTCACTAAAAGGTTCTTATACTTCCCTTGATAAGGTATATTTTGATACAGTTTGTGATTCATCCTCTTGTGATGATATAATCCATTATCCATATGGATATCTATTTTTTCCCCTTTATTTTCTCATGTGTATTACCATTATTGTGTTTCTAATACCCACATATATGTCATAAAACTTAAATAGTTTATTTCATGTGATAATTTTACTCACTTATTCAATGAGCCACATATTGACATTGGCATGTCCTCTTATTGTTGCCCTTTTGATATAGATGCACTTCATCCCTTTTTGAAACTATCACTATTTCCCCCACTATTATCATTATTCCACCTATCATACCTATTATTCCTATATTATATGAATTACTCCTTTCTAATATCACTTCTCGTGATGTCCTATATTTTTCTTTGTGACACTTCATGCTTCCTTCATCCATTATGTCTTTACTTTCCTATGAGTCGTCATTTTTTCTTCCATTCCTAGTGATGAAATATATTTACCTACCTCACCTCCTAAACCATTTGAATTATTGATTCTTTAATTAAATATGTCACCTCCATCCTCTCTTTTATCATATATTTGACTAAGTGTGAGAGATTGAACAAATGTGATGAGTGTGCAACATTAATGAATTCTTAGATAACACAATAGATGCATGTTACGATGAAGGTTTGAAGGTTTATTTTCCTTTTAATAATTATTGCAATCTACATGATGTCTCTTATTATCCCCCACCTACATCTATGACATTGTATACATTATATAAATAAAAACATTATAAAGTGCATGTAAATGAATAATGTTTTCATGAGCCTCTTATGATGTCTTATTTTCATTATCCTTTAGATGATAGCATACTTAGTCAATATTGTGATATTTTAAGCATATTTATGATTCATCCTCCCCCTCTTTCTTTCATTATTACTATACAACAATACCATTGTACTTTACATCCTATAGTAGAAAATTTTTTATTCTACTTCGCATATAGTAGAACATTTCCACAACACGTAATTAGATCCATTAAAATTTTCAATGTCCAACTAAGATGCAGATGCAGTCATGATTCCTACAACCACAAATTTGCAAAAAAAAAACTACCACTACAACACAAAAAACCTTCACACTTCCACCCAATAGACAAATTTGGCCAGGATCTGATACACAATGTTAGAAATGAAGGCAACCACTACAATATGGAAATCTGATTTAACTTGCAAATCTGAAATATAAGCTTGTAGAAATTAATAGAGAAATTATTTAAACTACAAATAAATCACACAACTCAAGAGCCATACACATAACACAAGGATCTACATGGATAAAACCATTTCAGGTAAAAAAAACTCCACAAAGAAAAGAGGGAAAATCTGTATTATTCTTCAAGAAGATTACAATACATAGACTTTCCTTAATCTTAACTCCAATCCAGTAGCATCTATGTACCTGTAAAAATTCTCATAATTTCTCCATCTCAACCCCTCAATATATAGATTCATGAGGGCTCAAAATACCGCCATAAAACATTGCCATGGGTCAAAACAAGGCTCAAAAATGCCATGGTAAAATTCCATACGACCCCTTACATACTGAACATGGTTTCTTACATGAAATTACACCCGCTTACAAATTGTCATAAGAATCCTTAGAAAATAGGAGAATGTAAGAGGTTTGGTAGCTTGTAGACCAATAAGGTCAATGAAAGATCAATGGCAGTATGGACTACCTTTCATGCAAAGGAAGAGGAAAATTCTTGGGTGATTGACAATATTTGTTCCCACCACATGATTGGTGATAGAGGAAAGTTCATTAGTCTCAAGAAGGTTAATGGTGGAGCTATTAAGTTTGGTGATGGTAAGTCAACACAAATCTATGGAAAAGGTGAATATATAACAATTGACGGAAATAATAGAATTGAAGATGTCCTTTTATGTCAAAGGTATGAAGCATAATCTTCTTAGTGTAATTCAAATGTGCAACAAAGGGTACAACCTTACCATTTATGCTAATGGTTGTGAGATTAGAAAAGGTGGGTCTGGAAGACTAGTTGTTGAAGGAACAAGAACAAATGGTAATGTTTATCATCTAAAGGAGGCTAATTGAAGGATCTACTTATTAGCTTGGTCTGGAGAATGTTGGTTATGGAATAAAAGAATGGGACACATCAATTTTGATAATATGGTAAATATCAGTTACTCTCATTCCTGGTGAGAGATATACCTAAGATAACCAAGCTTGCAAACACATTATTCAAAGAATTTCAAATGAGAAATCAAACAAGGACTAGTTTTAAAAGCAAGGAGTACTTTATTTCAATGCCATTGAAGTTGATCCACACTAATCTATGTAGACCTACAAGGACAAGGAGTCAACAAGGTGAAAGGTAATTTATGTTTCTTATAGATGATTACACTAGAATGACTTGGGTTACATTCTTAAGAGAAAAATCATAAGCCTTTAAAAAGTTTAATATTTTTAAAGAAAAAGTAGAGAATGAAATGGATGCTAAGATCAAATGTTTAAGGTCAGATAGAGGAGGTGAATTTACTTCATATGAATTTAAATTTTTTTGTGAAGGTCATGGTATTATGAGATATTTTTCTTCTCCTAGAACCCCTTAGCAAAATGGGGTAGTTGAAATGAAGAATAGGATAGTGCAAGAGATGGCTAGGGAAATGATGAAAGATGTTGAACTGTTTGATATGTATTGGAAGGAAGCAGTTCAAATTGTTGTCTATTTTCATAACAAAGTGCAGCTAAGGGTCAGTAGCACTAAGATCCCTTATGAGTTGTGGTATGTAAGACCTACCACTGCTAAATACTTCATAATTTTTGGTAGTAGATGTTATATCAGAAGAGATGAAGGAGACCTTGGAAATTTTGATTCAAGGTGTGATGAAGGGATCTTTCTTGGTTACTATACTAGGAGCAAGGCATATAGATGCTACAACAAGAGGTTGGGAAAGATGATTGAAAGTACAAATGTCAAAGTAGATGAAGACTTATGTCAAATCTTACAAGAACTAGAGATTTATGGATCTGATATACCTCCCTAGATTGAAGAAGAAGAAGTAGAAGTATAAGAGAAAGAGGAGAAGGAACTAGAACCAATGAAGACTCTCAAAACTACAACAAAGTATGTCCAAAGGAATCATTCTACAGATCATATCATTGTAGATAAGGATGAAGGTGTTGTGACAAGGAGAAAGTTTGCAAGAACTAGTGAGAAATTAAATTTGTATTTGTTGTCAAAAGTTGAGCCCAAGAAATTTTTTGATGCTAGAAAAGATGATAACAGGATAAAGGAAATGGAGGAAGAACATGATTAGATAGAGAAGAATCATACTTGGGAATTAGTTCCTATACCAACTGATAAGAATGTGATAGGAACAAAGTGGGTGTTCTGAAATAAGTTGAATGAATATGGTGAAGTCATTAGTAGAATTTGGAAAATACATGACTAGGTGACTAAAACTTTTAGTCACAACAACTAAAAATGACTAAATTCTACTCATTTTTTGCAACTCGGCGATAAATGAGTAAATAAATGACTAATTTGGTTGTTGACTAAAAAATTATTTAGTCACAGAAATAAAAATGACTAAATAGTTAGTCATCAAATCCAAATTAGACAAAAAATTTAAAACATAATTCCACCAATTATTGGCATGATGTATTCATGTGTGCGGTGTATTGGCATGATTATTCACATTCATTGTAGATTCATTCATCTCGTTCATTGAAGATTCATTCATCTCGCTTGACCCCGCTTCACTCATTAGCTTGGCATGAGATGTTTTGATCAGTTATAGAAGCTACTTGCATGGGCGATAAGGACTCGGAGAGGACCTGGAGACTTCTAAAAAGGCGAGAAAGGGCAAAGAATTTGGAGATTGTTGTAATGAATTTGAATTCACTGAGGCCCTCTATAGCAAAATCAAATTTTGGGACACCCTCTGTAGTGAATTTAGAGGTAATTTGAAACCCTCATTGCATTAAACACAAATTCAAAATGATCATTACAATCTACTAATCTTAAAAATTTTCTTTTACAATCTTGCCACTATTTTGCTTCATAATGTGTTCGAGCTAAATATAATAAAATTTGGGTGTCAAAGCCAAAATAGAATTTCCTCAAATAATTTTGATAAATTTTCACTGCAAGAAAAAACTATCCTTGTGCAAAGTAACCATGTCCTATATTTACCCACACATCAAGCATCTGAACAAAGATGTTTCTTGCTGCAGCTTCTTGTACCTATGTAAAGATTTCCTTTTGGTGCAGGAGCACCATTCAACAAGATGGGTCAATTCATGACCCTAAGGTGTAGACTTTAGGATTAAGGTTTTTCATGCACTGAATAAGGTCACTAAGACTACTCTTTGATGTATTTAGGCTTAAATTAGTCCAAATAGGTGTTTGGAGGAGTTATTTTGTGAAACAATGTTGAATTTGGAAAAATTGTTCAAAATTGCCAATACTTGTAATCAGGGGTTTTGGAGGATTTTGATGAGTTAGGTCTTAGGTTTGGTTGAATAAGGTCTAGTAAGATCACTCAACTTGTATTAGGTTTATTTTGAGTCACTTGGGCCACAAACCCAAAAATCTTGCAAAATATAGCCAAGTATGTAATAAGGTTAATAACAAAGTAGTAAAACAATGTATTCTTGTATTCAACAGTCACAAGCAGGTTTCAAAGGGTAGTTGATGGTAGTTGGTCGGTATTTTGAGTGCAAGAACCTTTAAGAAGGTGAATTCCATTGCTGTAAGAGGTTGGCAATAATTTTGGAGAAGGAAATCAATAAAAGGCACTGTTAATTCTTAGAAATTTCTTTTCTTTTTGTCTTTACTAGTCTTGTACGGGTCCGTACAGGCATATAATGGTCTGAAATATTCTATGAATATTTTTGTATGTATTTTATGTTGTTTGAATTTTATTTGAAGTTATAATTCAAGGGTTTGTTAAAGTTATTAGTATTTGACAATCGCTGCCCTGTTTTCTATGTTAAAGGGTTTTGAAGGGAATAAAATGAAGATCTAAGCCTTCCACCTACTATTCAAACCTATGGCTTAGTGGAAAGGCTTCTCTAGAGAATAAATGATGTTTCTTTGTTATTTTTACAACCTTTAAATGTGTGGAAGAAGAGAATGATGATGCCTTAGGGCCAAAACAAGTTAAATTTCATGTGTAAGAAGGGGTATTGAGTGGTGGTTTGTGACAATACATTTGGGATTGCCTGAGAAATAGTTTTTGAAGTTGGGTCAAGGTATTTGAAGCCTGTTGGAAGTCTTAGTTGGGTTAGATGGACATGGTAGTATTGATTTCCACTAAAACCCTTGTTTTGTGCTTGAAAAGGAAGGGTTTCTTAGAACAATGTTTAGAAAGACTTGAATCCAAGAACTAAGGGTGGATTTGGTGTTGTTTGGGCATTGGTGTTGCTGACCCAAAGTTTGAAGGGATTTGACAAAATCTAGAGGGTTTTTCTTTGTAAATCAAGCCTATTTGAGTAGCCCAAGCAAGGGGTGTTGAATTGAATCTCATAGATGTTGCAAAGGAAACATATGCAATACTTTGGCATAGTGAGATACTTTGTAAATGGTGTCTAAAACTCAAAGTGTTTCTTGTCTTGAGGTGTTTGTGAAGATTTATACCTAATTTTTGTGTTTGGAACCCTAGAAGGGTTTTGAGGGTGAGTTGATGTTCAAACATTGATATCCTTTGAATAAGTGTTTTATTCATTGAGTTGTGATCAGATTGAAGGTTATTTGAGTGTGTTCACCGCCCTTCTCCATCACCTTTTTAATATCAAATTGACCCCTTTCAGCTAGCATAATGGCTTCCCCATTTGCATCATAAACATTTCATGATCTATGTGCCAACACTTTAGAATGGCTACCCCATTTGCAACATAAAAATTTTCACTGCAAATGCAAATGGTCCTTGTGGAAAGTAAAAATTTGCTATATTTACCCACACATGAGGTATCTGAACAAAGATGTTTCCTATAGTAGCTTCTTGTACCTGTGTAAAAATTTCCTTTGTAATATTAAATTGACCCCTTTTAGCTAGAACAATGGCTTCTCCATTTGCAGCATAAACATTTCCTAGTCTTTGTTCCAACACTTAAGTGGCCCCTTTTATGACATTAAGATCCTCTTGAGTTATTATT
>VDFB02000015.1:182295064-182539926 GCA_007258455.2 Sequoia sempervirens
AAGTACACAAGGTAAACTATTATTTTAGGTGGAGTGTCATCACAATGTTACAAAGGTTACCCTGGTGTTTCTTCCTAGGTTCCAGCCCCCAACTTGGGTTACCTTGGTAACCTCTTACGAAACACGGCCCCATTTGCAAACTATTGCGGAATTGAATATCTTTTAAAGTAACAAGATATCAATTTTCCATTCCAGACCTTCTCAACTTATACTCAAGACTGAACTAGCTCTAGAGTCTATAAGCGAGGCATAATAATCTTATTAAATATTTTAATCTAACTACTGTGTTGTTTAGTTATCACTGACTTACTAACTCTTTGTAAGTTACCCTGACACCACTTTGTGTGTCGGCCCTCACACAGAGCCACTCCCCTAAAGATAACAAAGGAATTCTAAGTTTCCCTGACTAAGGTAAACAAGGTGTACAAACATACAACATATAATTCTACACTTTTCATAACGAACATCAAGTCTATGTTCATAAAATCAGGTGTCTAAACACCATACAAAAATCATGTACACAACCTTAGCGAACACAAGAATTCAACTTAAACAATCACAACTTCCACGTTTTACAATTTTTCTGGAAGACTTGTACATCTAAGACATTCCCAATTTGCCCAATAAAGAAACAGGATTTAAAGCAAATTGAAAAAAATAAAGAGTCTACATTAGGATCTACTAAATCCAATCAATCAAAATATGATGTACAAAACTAACCATCTAGAGTTTAATTTATCTTCCATTCAATATGAAAATAAAATCTATACTTTGCTCAATAACATAACCACACATTAAAACGTGATCTTTATAAACTCAAGAATATCAGTTTAATTTAAACATAAATAACTTGTCATAATAAATTAATTATGAAATATCTCATTAACAACACAAATATATATCCAAAATTTACTTAACATTAAATAAATATATAATTATAAGTATTATATATATAATATATATATATTATTTATATATATTACATATATAAATATATATATAATAATTATACAAAATGTATTTATTAATGCTAAGATTTTAAAATAAACTAATATTTAAAATTTAAAACTTTTAAATAAAAATCCGCATAGAAATCAAGTTTAAGTTAGGGCTAACCCCACGCACTGTGGGTAGGGCTGACTTCGTAGCCCGCCCCATAGGCTCGGCCGCGACGGCTGAGTCAAGCACTGCCCACAGGGGCGGTGCTGGGCTCGACCCTCGCTACCGTCCCCCTGTGGGGTCAGTTGCGGGTAGCCCCGCCCCACAGAGCTTCGACTCTCATTCTTTTTTATAATAATTTTCTAATATAAAAACAACAATATATTTATATAAAATAAAAAATTGTACGGCGATTTCACTAATTCTTTTTTTTAAATAAAATCCTCAAATTTGCCTGTACAGTAACTTTTCAATATTCTTATAAAGAATATAAGCTTTTCACATTCCAATTTATATATGAATATATATATAATATATATATATATATAAATTCAACAGAGTTTT
This sequence comes from Sequoia sempervirens, assembly GCA_007258455.2. Classification (NCBI taxonomy): domain Eukaryota; kingdom Viridiplantae; phylum Streptophyta; class Pinopsida; order Cupressales; family Cupressaceae; genus Sequoia; species Sequoia sempervirens. The sequence goes on from VDFB02000015.1 coordinate 182,296,568, forward strand.
CATATGGGGAATTTTTAGAAATTTCTACAGAGTTACTTTGGAATAAATTTTCAACAGGGTTTCAAAGGAAAATACGCACAACAATTCCAATCAAATTTTAATTTACCCCCCAGAGGTTTCAAATTCATTTTCCCTTTTTAAATGCTTCCCTTCACAAAATTTAACTCAAATATTTTCTACAGAGAAGGAAGTTTTCATAAACCAACAGATACTTACAAAAAAGAATACAGTAAACATTATTTTCTAAGAAGTACAGGGATTTTAATTAAATGAAATTTCTTTTCACATACATTCTTTTCAACAGCAAACAATTAAAAATCACAAGGGAAATACCTGTTTTCCTAAAACTTGAAATCTGTCTGTAGAAAAAAATTCTTAGCTGCCTTTGCGTGCAATCCTCCAAAACTTCTCCAGAAAACCCAAATCCAAAAGGAAGCTAAAACCAACCAAAAAGATCTTCCAAAAATATACAACAATACAAAGGAAATCACAATTTCTTTAAAAATAATTTTAACAGAGAACTATACTTTCATTTCCTGTGAAGAAAAGGTAATCCTCTGTATTTCCCCAAATCCCAGATAACCTCCGAGAAAATCCTCCACCCTAAAAGGCAATTAATTCAACTAGCACACATGTCGAGAAGAAACAAATATCTTTTAACAACCTCACGACAATCATTCATTTCTTCCTTATCAAAATTTGAATGCCTTTTTAAATAATTTAAATTTTTTCGATTTTCAAAACACAAATTTCCCTTTTCTTTATTTAATTTATTTATCAACTAAAATACCATTTCCACATAATAATTAATTTTAAAATTAAGATTTATTCACACAATTAAAGCAACTTTAATTTAATTAATTTATTTATTTAATTAAATGAATTTAATCTCAATGATCAAATTACTTAACCAAAAAAACTAATTAATTAATTAAATAAAATGTAAAACTTATTTTTTAACATTTAAAATTAATTTAAAACAACAGTAAATTAAAGTATAATAAACTATCATAAAATTGATAAAATTTTCCTTTCAAAGTAATTGATCCAACCAGGGACAAACAAGACCACCAAAGACTCCAAACTAAAACTGACAATGTACTATGACTGGGTTTCAGACTAGACTAGGATAAACCATGTTACTACCTCCCAATCAAAATTTTCGTTGAGTCTTGACACGCTCAGACCTAAGTAACTAGGTGGAGTCGGTGTCATGTACTTGCAATCCTACAACCAAACAAATAACATGCATATATATATAATCCATTGTACAAACACACCGTGCAGAGAAAATCACGGACATCATAGGGCACTCGCAAGCGAGTGATGCAACTCCGTTCTCCACACCAATACATGTCACATCATACTGACAAATTAAATAACAGTTAGTCCATCATAAACATATATAGCAATAACATCTAAAGGAAATATCTACGCTATCACAAAGAATGTCAGAAATCAATTATCACCATACAATGTATCATCATATCACAAAGTAAATCCACTGTCGCTCAAAATCAGCGATCAAAATATCCAAACCAAAGTACCAAAGTCTAACAGTGTGAAAGCATGCTAACAGAAAACATAAGCATAAATGGAGGGGTACTACAAGAAACTTTATCCTTGTTGCCCCCATAATGGCCTATTCTGATCAAGACTCGGTAGAATTCTTTTGTATACTCCTTGACACATTTTCCCACTTGTTTCAACCCTTGCATCTTTTCAAAAAGACTAGCTCATAGTCCATAGGAATGAACTATCTTTTTAATTTTTCCACCATCTGATTCCATCTTGTTATTTCCTCTTTTCCTCTTCTATCTCTTTCCAATTGAACTTCTTTCCACTTTATTTTTATGAACTATACCCTCTCAAGATCTTCTACTTCTTCATATTCAAACTATTCTTCCACATCATTGATCCAATTGATTAATTCTTCTAGGTTCATATTTCTAGAAAATATAGACACATCAATCTTTGGCCTCTTTCTAATCTTGGAAATGGCATTCAAAAATCTATCTTCTTCAAGATCTCTTTCTGGTACTTGTTCTTCTTTGAATTGTTCTCCTTCTTATTCATCCTCATTTTCATCTCTTCCTCTAACATCAACTCTTTGATGCAAATCCTCTTGTATTGCTTGAACTTGTCCCTGAAGGGCTATAAAATCCTCTTCTATCACAAGAACATTTCTTCCACTATCGTTTCTTCATGGAGACATTTTTCCTCTTTCTCATAGACCCACAACCATAAGTCTTGGTGCAAACTACCTCACGTTTGATTACCTATTTACACACTCAAAAAAAAAATCTCTGATATCATTTGATGGAGGATAACCCCTTACAAACCAAAACTCACAATAATAACAAAGAAATGAATAGTCAAAATGCAATAAGGAAACACCATTATTCTATTATCTCCATAAAAATGAAATTACAACATTTAGAAAATTATAGACTACCATTACATAGGCTTTCTAATTACACAAATTTGTAAATCGGAGCCACAATCTACTCTACTCCCCCCTCTATTCTATAACCCCCATTCACCTCCTTTATCTAGAATGCATAACCATCCAATGTATTCTAGAAAGTGGAACCCCATGAAGAAGATATTTCAAAATTTTATTAATTTTGGTAGTACAACTTCTTGAGATCATAACTTCTAATCTGATCATTGGATTTTCAGTTATAATATATCATTGGAAATTTCTTATTAAGATGCTTGGCCACAAAATAGTACCGAAGGGTATATTTTGGTTTTCAGCCAATTTTTTAGCACATCTAGAGCCTCTACGTGCTTCAAATTTGACTTTGAATATTTTTAATACAAATTTAGAAATTGAAATTATTAATATCCCAAATATGACAAATGATATTGAAGTGATTTATTCACCATTAGATTCATTTCACCATTCTGGAGGTTTGTGTAAGTTTTAATGTCCATACGTGCATAAATACCAACTTACTAAAAATAGTAACCCTACCAAATTTAGCCCTTATTGAAAAAGAAGCAACATTTTTTTGGTGATGCGAGATTGCTCTTACACCCTAGATGCTCCTGCATCAATCCATAATACAAATTTTGATGAGAGTTTTATGAGGACTAATAATTCATCTAATACTACACTAAGATTTTCATAGGAAAAACTATCCTTCTAGTTTGATGAAGTTACCCAATTTAGCTAGAAGAGTTGAATACCACTTAGGATAATTTCCCTAAAATCATTAAAACAACTTCATTTTTTTAGATTTTATTGGATCTAAAAGGATTTCCAAAGTCCTTTTCTTACCCATTGAAATTTCTCTTCCTTCCTCCCTACAATGAGTTTCTCTTTGGGATGGCCTTGTTTTAGATCAATCCCTTCATTTATTTCCTTGTAGATATTTTTCTTTGTTTTTCCACTAACTAGAATCCATTCTATATTAGAATTAAGACCCATTGATAAGAAAAAATGGGATTTCTAAGAAGAAAGGGGATTTCCAAAGTCCTTTTCTTACCCATAGAAATTCTCTTCCTTCCTCCCTACAATGAGTTTCTCTTTGGGATGGACTTCCTTTTTTTAGATCAATCCCTACATCTATTTCCTTGTAGATATTTTTCTTTGTTTTTCCACTAACTAGAATCCATTCTATATTAGAATTAAGACCCATTGATAAGAAAAAAGATTTCTAAGAGAAAGGGGATTTCCAAAGTCCTTTTCTTACCCATAGAAATTTCTCTTCCTTCCTCCCTACAATGAGTTTCTCTTTGGGATGGACTTCCTTTTTTTAGATCAATCCCTACATCTATTTCCTTGTAGATATTTTTCTTTGTTTTTCCACTAACTAGAATCCATTCTATATTAGAATTAAGACCCATTAACAAGAAAAAAGGGGATTTCTAAGAAAATAATCTAGATTTATGGTTCTATAAATCCTTTTGATCCATACTTAACTATTTCTCTTTAAAAACCTCTTGAGAGTTATTTAATTCAAATGTCCTTTGGTGGGTCTTACTCTTTATTCATTCCATAGGTGTTTGTTGAAATTTCAAGAAAACCTCCCTCACTACTTTTATCCTACAAATTATAGACTACTTCAATAATCTCACCTTCTTTCAACATATGCTCCACTAAGGGTACATGGACGAGCATTTGTTGATCACTTTTATCAGATTGTGGAATAAAAGCTTCCTTTTTCTATTCCATAAAGTGTTCTTTAGAGATAGTTTCCTTTGACAATACTTATGGAGATATTCAACAAAAGAAAGGCCTTTTTCATGGGTATTGTTATGGGGGAAAAGAACAATTTCATCATGGATTTCACCCTTTGAAGCTTCACCTTCATTAATTTTAAGAGCATCTCCCTTAATGACATATTTATATTTTTGTTCCTACTTCTTGGAAACAAGAAAAAAAATTATCAATTAGATGACCATATCTATTACAATTTTGGAAGAAAAATCCAACATTTTCATAAACAATCAGCTAAGTTATCTATTTTCTAAAGTTTGAGTTAAGTTTTATTTGCAAAGGCAGGGCTTTATGCATCTCTACATTGACACACATTCTAGCAAACACTAGCCTTGATTTTTATAGAGTAACATTATCAATTGTTAGGAGTTTCCCAAATGATCTAGCAATACTTTAGAAAATATTAGGGTTCCAAAACTTGACAGGTAGCCCAAGAAAGTGGACCCAAGTAAGGGGAAAAGAAAAAATATCAACAAAAGGGTCAAAACCCAATTTCAATGAGCAAAGAGAAATACCATTTCTATGCCCATTATCATAAAACCAATATCCTTCAATCAAAACCTTAATAAGGTCTTCATTAATGATAAATCTAAACAAAAAAAGACTAGATCAACCATATCACTAATAGAGACACTTCCTTTTAGTTTCCATACTTTATTAGACCATAGAAAAACTAGGTCAATATTCAATCTTCTTAAATAGCTTCATCCATTAACATATCTAGTAGGCTAACAATAATACATTCTTTAGAGTGAAAAATAGTAGGATCAAGACAATAGTTAGACTTATCAAATTCAAACCCAGGTTTATCAGTCCATGAGGAAGGGCTCACCCCATCAAAGTACTTTATTCTAGCATACCACATTAGCAGCAAGGAAAACTTTAAGAAACCCCCCCCTCGGCGAAGGTGTAAAATCCTGGCAAATCTTGTATACTTCCTGATAAGAATATTAATTATAGTGGCAAATTTTTTTAGTTTTCGTGAAAAAAAATAATGTCCATTGGCGAATCTTTTCTAATCGCTATAAGTCTATGGAAAATCCTGGCAAAATGCATTTTTTTTAAAACCACTAAAATTTTTCCATTGGTGGTAAATCATGTTCAAACTGACTAAAATATTTCAATTAAGCGAATTAAGCTTGTTTTCATTTCCAAAAAAATATTTTGTTGGCGGTCGGCTTTCAAACTAAAAAATAAAATTCATTGGAAAATTAAAACCTATTTTCAAATGATTAAGAAAAACATTAAGCGATTTAAACGCAATATGAAACTAATAAAAAAATGCATTGGCAAAGTGTCGGTGCAAATTTTCCTAACCTTAGTTGCAAGTCTTTCTTGGTCATCTTTGTAGTCGGTGGGTCGAAGGTTTCGAAAACCTCGAAACTTTAGATTTTGGTTCTAAGGTTCCAAGTTTTAGCAACCAAGTGACATTATGGACCATGACCATTCGATGAATTTTTGATGGACAGTTGTAGTTGCATTCCAGAAGTATATCTCTCAAGCACTAGATATGCAAATTGCAACCTCTAGAATTACACTAGAACCATTAGATTTTCATAAATCAATGGATTTGAAATTTAATAATTATTTAGATGCATCGGTCATCCTGCTCTTGTTTACCGTTTAATATTTCCTAAGTTAGACCAAAATATTTTATAACAAATCCTTAAATCTTAACTCTTTAATCTTGAGGGTCGAGTCTCGTCAACCAAGCGATGCCCCCATTTTAAATTATGCACGTGCATAAAGTTTGTTTTAAAAGAGGGACCATTCAATGAATTTTCAATGGACAGCTATAGATGCATTTCGGAAGTAAATCCTTGAAGTACTAGACTTGTGAACTAAAACCTATAGAATAATAGTAGAACCGTTAGATTTTCAGAAATCAATGGTTGAGATTTTATTAATGATTAGTTTCAAAAATCAACATATAGTTTCGATCATAAGTGAGCGAAATTTATTGTGACTTATTAGCTAGGACATTGATAATCATTGAGGTAAAACAAGACATTTAATTCTCTCTTTTCAATGCATCGAAGTACTCTACCTTTTATTTATTCTATTAAAATTCTCAATTTGACTGTGGTATTGGGCGGCGGTGCAGATTAATACCATATGAATAGACAGAGTGATTGATTGGATAGCTTTATATTGAAAATTGCATGATGTATTGTAGAATCGTAGATGATGATGTCAATAATCCAGTGATTTTGACAATCGACAACTTGTGTGGCACTACCGATTTTGACAATTGATAGCTTGTCAGCTTGAGCTACAATTTGCAACTTTGCATGTAGCTAGCTTGAGGTACCGATTAAGTTGGATTTTTGGTTTGCGGCTATGCGAATCACAATTATTACTAAGTAGTCAGTAGTAATTATACACAACCTCAGAGCCCACACGTGAAACGTGTGAGGTGTACAAGGTACCAGGCTGGTAGTGGCACTTTTGGTGGCACTTTTGGCCCATAAATAAGGATAGTGAGCACAACTAAAATCATTTGTTTAATTGTCATAAGGGTTTTCATTTTGTAGGGTTAATAACTTAATAAGGATTTAGGAAGAAGATGATGTGGTATTATTGGGGATGCTCTAAATTCTCCTGCCTCCAATTATGTAGTTACAGAGTAAAAGACCTTTTTCCTTCAAGTTCAAAATGGGTGGAATTGGAAAGAAGTTGATTTGGTTCACCTGACTTCTCAGACAGGTTTTGAACTAGGATGAGGAGCTCTGATGGACATAAGTGCTATCCCAATGCATGGAGGTTGCAAGTAGAAGATGGGAGCAATTTTACTACCCCTCATCATCTGCATGACTCTGGTTCTCAAAGGGGATAAGCACATTTTGTATCTTCACAACTCCCATTTCCCCAGCATGGTTGGCCAGGTGAGTTCCTTGCATTTATTTTTAGACACCATGCCCTACCAGGTAAGCCCCATGCATTTATTTTTAGTGCTCATCTTCTGCATGGGAGCAATTTTACAACCCCTCATCTTTTGCATCAGTTTGGTTCTAAAAGGGGCTAAGTACATTTTGTATCTTCATGGCTCCCATTTCCCCATGTATTTATTTTTAGAGCAACAAGGGTATGGCTGACTCAACAAGTCCCATGTGTTTATTTTCAGAGCTCATGGTTAACCCAACAAGTTCCATTTATTTTCAGAGCTCATGGTTGACCCAACAAGTTCCATTTATTTTTAGAGATACATGTATCACATTTACGTTTTCAACTTTTCACCAGCAGTCCAGCAGAAGCTTGGCGCTTGCACTTACATTTGTGTTTGTACTATGTAATAATGTGACATTGCAATTCAGTTGTAATAAAATAAATGATTGTGCTATTAATGTGACATTGTAATTCATTTTATTAAGGCCTTTGAAATGTTAAGTTTTCGGCCCCTTGGCCTTGATGTCAATCCTAGCACATTAAACTTTAAAGAAAATTTAAAGCAAATTTAAAACACATGTTTTATGTCATATCATAAATTACTCAACTATTCGATGAACATTTGATGTGTGGTTGCAGTTGCATTAGGAATGAAATGCACAAAGTGCTACGCTTATGACAAACCTACCCGGAATCACCTATAACCGTTATATTATGAGAGATCAATGGTTTGGGAATTTGATGTCAATGCAAGAGCAAATTATTGTTTTTAATGGCTTGTTTTAAATGTTGTCATCCGTAACACATTTGAACTACCCAATTTTTATGCATGTGGTATATAAGTAACAAGTAGGCGTTTGATTATCATTCGAGTTTTCTCATAAGCCTCCTTATGATTTGGATATTTTAACCATGGGTTCAAGATATTATTTCCATGCAGCATTTCTCCTTGGACTAGATAGCAATTTGAGTAGGTGCATGCCTCCTTCAAATGGTGTATATAATATCCATTGAACCACATGCAAATATAATTTTATTGAGCATTTAGCAGAATCATGCATAAATAATTTTTAATGATTAAAGGAGGTTTCACAAAAGTTGGGTTCACAACCTGCTTGTGCTATCTTTTCTATTCAAATTGATGTTTCAAACCAGCAAACTTTTAGATTCCCTATGGTAATAGTAATCCTGAGCAAAAGAAAATGGCTCCAATATATGAATGGACCAATGTTATAAGGTTGCATGATTCTCAAAGGAACTACAATTATTTTTTAGACTACTTTTTGGCTCCATTGCATCAAGAAATTACAAATACTACAATGCCTAGATTTCCTATGTCATGCAGAAACTACATTCAACTAGGAAAAGAAATACAATTGGCTGATTGGTACTTATTGGAAGAATATACTATGCTAAGGTTTTATGGATCAGAAGTACAACCATACAAACTTCCAATACATGTGACAAAAAGGGTTTTTGCTTTGGAATATGTAAGGCAGATGCAAAGTACTGATGAAAGAAACTTTACTAATCAAGGGAAGAAGACCTTATTTCCTTATGTACCTTTTTCATGTGGAGGGATGACATTCAAGATAAAAGCATTTAGTGTGACACATGATCTTTTGATTTTTTTTGATTTTGATGCTATCTGTCACTGGCAGTATGATCCATGTGACACCATTAAATCAATGATTGTGCTCAATAAGAATGCTGGAATTAGAATTCAACATCAAAGTAAACCCTTGCTTGAAAACTTGAGAAACAAGGATTCTTGGGATGAGGTCAAAGTAGCAATGGAGAAAATTGTTGCTGAGAATGGTATTTCTTTTGAACAATTGTTAGCAGAAATTATGGCATTGCATTGAAAGACAATTAGTAGGTACAACAATTTTTATGAAAAAAGTCTTAAACCATCTAGTAGGGTAAAAATGCTAGATTCTCTAGAGAAGGAAGTTACAGAAAAAAATTGATCATGATTAAAAATTATTGCCTTTTGGTCTATGACGAAGGACCTAGGTGATCCAAGAGCTCTTGCAGAGTATGGAGATAACAAAGAAGATCTTGAGTTTAGAAAATTATGGAATATAGAGCATCCAAATGAACAAAAAGATGAAGAAATTGATGATGATAGGCAAGAATAAATCCATGTCAATTTCAAACTTGGTTTAAGTGAGGCCACAAAGAAGCATTTACTATAGGAGCAGCCATAGCTGAAAAAATGGGTTATGAAGGTGGTCCTTTGGGGTCCCAAACACAAGGCCCTTGGATGGTAATAAATGTAGAGCATAGAAAACTAGTTGATAAATCTAGCCTTGGGTTTGGAGGTGAAAAAGTAAACCTAGGGTACATACAGGTCAATTTGTTAGAGCTTCAAGTTCAAATCCTCATCCTCATGGTCAGACATAATCACAACTAGGACATTCCCATGGTGGAGGGATTAGTGCAACATGCACTAGCTCTGGTGGCAATGGTATGGGTAGTAGTACTAGTAGTGGTCAACATGTGCTACAATAGAAAATTACACACAAGAGGACAACACAATATACCATAGAAACACCAGGTGATCAAGGCATACAAAAGAGGAAAAGGATTTTGATAGGCCCAAATCCAAGTCACACTACTAATGGATCCACCACAAAGAAGTTATTTCCAGGCTCTCCCCCAATGCCAGTTAGTTTGGCTATGACATCATTAGCAACTACAAGTACTCATATTCCTTCACCATTCAAGAATTCCATTGTTCTTGCATCCCTGGGTTTTGATTACATTGAAGAGTTTAAAAAGAAATCAAAATTGAATAAAAAAGAAAAGAAGCAATTGATGGAGAGTGTGTCTACTCTAACTTCAGAGCCTACAACAACCATGGTATTACCCACATTTGACACAAGTAAAGAAATCATGGAGTACACATTTCTTGTTCCCACAATTCAAAATAGACTAGCAAATCAGATGGATCCATTTGAATTCTAGGTGAACAATTTTCAATTGGATTTTTTTGGACTCAGAAATACTGACAAAATTAATGTATCAAAGAAGAAAAATGAATTGGTGTACACATCATTGTTGAAGCAACATAGAGAGAAAAAAAGGTTGCAGACTCAAATTGAAAAGTTACAGGAAGACCTAGCAAATGAGAAAGCAAAGAGGAAAGCAACATATAGCAAGAGCAATGAATTAGAAAGAGAAAATTAAAAAATCCACCTCTACATTAACAAGAAAAGAGGATAAGCATAATGAGATAAAGACTGCAGTGAATGAACTGAAGCAAAGGCTAGATGAGAGCAACAAGAAATATGATGAGGAAAAATACACTTCAAAAAAATTAAGACTAAGCATTGCAAATGGAAATGCACAGTGGGAACAAAAATTGGAGAAGGAGAGAAAAAAAAATGAAAGATTGGAGGTAGAGCTGATGGAAGCAAAAAATGAAATTAAGTCTTGTCAAAATAAGTTATCTTCATTTTATAGAGAAATAATGAGGCATATGAAACAAAAGATCTAGGATGAAATAATGCATGGGATTGATCATTTGTGTGACATGTTTGAATTGATTGATGCTATCAGACAACATCATAAGAAGCTCAACAAATATTTAATGGAGAACAAAAATGTGCTGGCATTAGAGAAATCAGCAAATCAAATTCAACAAACGGTCTACAAAGCCAATGAGAATGTTTTGAAATCAAAAGGGATTACTAATCGGCTTGCTACATCAATCATGTTGTCATCTGTCATTGAAAAGTGTTTGAGAATGCATGAAACAGAGAAATATTTTCATTTGGCTGCAGACAAGATGAAGAAGGTGGATGAAAAGTTAAGGAACTTTACAAAGCTTGGTTTACCAGAGGCTTTTGACACAAATGAGTGATTCGTTGGATGGAATGATTTCAGAAAGAAGATGGAGGATGCAAGGAAGATTGATTTGGACCAATTTCCTCAAAACCTAGATGTGGTGACCTATTTGGATTCCATCAAACCATTGCTAACCCTGAATGAAAATTTGACTGAAGAATCCAAGACAGGTTCCAATTTGAATCATGAATTGTTAACAAATCTTCAAGTCAAACATCAGTTAGAACAAATGACAATTCCAACACCTGAAGAGTGGAAGTTGCTAGAAAAGGTGATGCAGTGATTTAACTTTTGATAATATGAGTTTCCAAGTTCCAACTCAGCTCTGTACAGAGTTGTCTTTGAGAAATATTTTGCATTGCCAATGTCTCTATGTATTCCTTCATGTGATACATTGATAATCAATTTAAAAGCTCAAATTTAAACTTCAGTAATGTGTTGATGTTCAATTATCTGTATTATTTATTATATCATTTGAAGAAAAAGTCTGGTAGTGGTTTCAACTTCTAGATACACTTGTTATTATGTTCATTGTTGTATATGCTACTAATAGTATTGTTAATATGTTATTAATCTAATAAGCATTAAGTTGAGTGATGAATCACTGAGCACATGCTCAAGTTTTACTTTTACCACAATTAAAATATGAACTATAAGGTGATTTTAATTCCAGGCATCCATAATCTTAGTGAAATTGGATTACAATTCACACATCAATACTCAATCTCCATGACTACTTAGCATATCCACTAAACATTGCCTTAATTCATGTAAATGGATTATGTATTATTAAGATTGGAATGATGGATTTTTGATTTGGTTTCTTTGCTACTAAGTTTTGGTGTCTCAGTGGAGGTCTCCTACGCTTTCAAAGGTTCATCCTTGACATCTCATTGGATACTATGTATAGACTAAACTTGGGTTGTCTTTTCGGGGAATTTCCAAAAGCATGTTATAGACTAATGTAAAATATAAAATACAATATAAAATAAAATAATTTCATGAGATACAACATAAAATATATCATCAAACTATAGTTTGACTTTTGGAATATGATTCCTTGAGTGAAATATAAAATAAAATATCATGAAGTGCAATGATTCACAATTTCATTGAATACAATATAAAATATCATCAACTACAGTATGGAATAATGGAATATGATCCTGGGATCCATGAAGTGCAATATAAATACCTAAAAGCTGCTAATTCTCTTGAATCTCTTCCATTTCCCAAACGTACTGGGGGTCCTCAATTTGACGTTCATCATCAGATAAAGTAAAAGAGTCATCTTGAATTTGATTCCAAGTTTGCTCTTCATTTTCTTCGGACTGTGTCTCAAATTCAACATTCATTGTGTCATTTTTGTCAATGTCAGCTATCTGAGTCCCATTGCCACTACCAGTGCCACTAGTACCAACCTTTGGAATTGGAGTGTTGCACAACCCAACCCCTCTTCTTTCACATGTGGACCTCCAAATTATGAGTGCCCTTTCAAAAGGAAATTTTTTGACATTATACGCAGTTCCTTTCATCCTCAAGCAATTTTCCAAATTCTTGTCTAGTTTGTTTCTTCACTTTGATTTCAAAAACCCCAAATGTACTAGCTCTCTCATACTCCACTGACCCCAATATCATTGTTTGACATAAATCAACAAGTTTGAAATATTCTGATATCGAACCACACAATATTTCACTCTAACCTAAGCTTGTCCAAACCTTTTTTTATTGATCCCAATTCAAAGGCGTTATCCTTTCCCATGGATTTATATTGGTCCCTCATAGTTGTTGCAAAACTCCCACATTGTTTTCTAAGCTTAGCTTCATCTAAAATTCCTTCTATTTTCCACTCATTATATGTTACAATTTTCAAAAATTGTTCGATCAAGATTTTTACCTGAGAATGAAAAAATGTGGGGTTATCTCAGTTTGCCCAAAATTGAGGATACACAATACTCATGGCTTCAAGTATTTCATGTCGAGGGAATCTTTCATGAATCTCTAAGGAAAGATATTTTGCAATTTCCTTCAAATTATCACCAATAGATTTAATGCCTTGAAAGTCTTCCCAATTAATAGCTACTTCTTTGCTAGAGCGCCTGGTTTTCTTACATTGGTACATTTGTATCTCATATCCACGTACACAGATGCATAATTGTCCGCTTGCATTAAACTATAAATAATTATCAGGATCATTCAAATCTATAATTTTTCACCACATGAAATAATTTGGGCCATCTTATGTTAGATCTAGATATAGATGATTGAGGGCCAAGCATGTAAGTTTATGTAGATTGGCATAATCAATAATATACATAGTTTTTTCTTGGGATTTCTTCACAAGCTCATTCATCACATCCAGCATGGGGAGAAGACTAGTTAAATTCAAGAGTGTCTCTATATCACTTAACCTATGTAAAAGGTCATGAGCTTTGTCTATTGTGTTGTGATGCTCGTACATCACTCCAATCAAAGATTGATATTCTGAAAGAACTTGTTGTGCTGGTCCATGCAGGGAGATCCATCTAGTGTCGACATCCTTGAGAAGCTTGTTTCCTGGTGTTATTCCCTCAGCAAAATTTTGAAATTCTGTGAAATGTTTAGGACTTCAGCAGAAGTATGTGTGGATCTCGCGGACTAGATTTTTGACTTTTGATACTGTAGGAAACTTGCTCACAATTTTGAATGCTAAATTCATTTTGTGGGCCATGCAGTGAATTCCAAGCATGTATGGTGCACAAGTAGTTTGTAACTTTGTGCAAACACCGGTCCTTTGACCTTGCATCATTGCAGCTCCATCAACTCCTACACACACCAACTTTTTCACAATTGTCAACTCATCCATACTTGCAATTTCATTCAAATATTTTTTGACTAGTTCAAATATATTTTGCGTTGTTGAACTATTCTTTATTTTATGAACGCAAAGAAGATGAGCTTGGCGAAAATGTTGTTGTATAGTATACAAATGCATACAGACCCAAGAAGTATTGTCTATGGCAGTAACTTCATCTAAAGATAATGCAATGAAATTTGACTCTTTTACATTATCCTTTAAATCTTCCTTTTCCACTACAACAAGACAGTTTTCCCAATCCCATCCATCGTTTACTGACCAATGTGATAAGGGATAGTGAGGAACATTCAAATGAGATAATAAACTAGAATATTCTAGGTAGTCTATCATAGGACACCCTTTGGACAAAAATATGAAAAACAACACTCATCTAAACAATTTTTGACAGATTTGCTCCTTCCATTGCTTTTCCAAATTGAGCCTCAAGTGCACCTTTACATGCAACAATGTTTAGCATTCTTTTTTCATGCTCTTCATAATCCGTGACATACTTAACATGAAGAAATTATTCCTTTGATTTCCATCATATGACTGATTCTTCCTTTCCATCTATGATTTTTTTTTCATAAACTTTACCGATATGCTTTTCTATAGTGTCAATATTTAGCTACAACGTCTTGGCTCTTCCACATTTCCAACTACAGATCTTACATTTGGCTAATGTTTTCTTTTCAATATCATTTGCATTGCCAATCCCCACTGGGACCATGAAAGGGTATTTTGACAACCAACTGAGTTGAAAACTCCTTGTCATTTCCCACTCGTGTCCCCTTTTTGGTTTATTTTTCCTTTTCTTGCTACCAACATCATCATCCTCATCCAAGTCAATTATCTTATTCTAGCTAACCAGGACTAGGGTACCACTTGGAACATCTTCTGCGGTATTGCTATCCTAATTTGATACATTTTGATTTAAATCAATGACAATCTCAACTTGACCTTCCATTGGTGGTGAGATATTGGGAATGCTACCAGTATTTGGTGGAACAGTTGATGATGTAGCTCCATCTTGACATGATGGATCAAAAGCTTTGCAAATTACAAAGTAAGACTGTATGGTATGTCTAAGTTTTGGGAATTTTGATGGCCTCCCAGTCTCTTCACCACCCTAAGGAGTGACAAGAGTTTCTTCACCACCCTGAGGAGCCTAAGGAGCAGCAGGAGTCTCTTCACCACCCTAAGGAGTGACATGAGCCCTACCACCCTGAGGAGTGGAAGGAGTTTGAGAAGCGGCAAGAGTCTCTTCACCACCCTGAGGAGCAGCAGAAGCCTTACCACCCTGAGGAGTGGAAGGAGTCTGAGAAGTGCCAGTAGTCTCTTCACCACCCTAAGGAGTAGCAAGAGCCTTACCCTTGCTGCTCAAGTCGCTCAACATATTGATCTTTGATTTGCTTGACATATTCATCTCTCACTTCGAATAAAAATTGGAAAAAAAATTCTTCTTGTTTAAGGACAAAGAATAATAATATACTTCCCATTACCTACTCAAAATCATCTTTAAGACTGAAGCAAGAATGGAAAAGAGATAAAGAAAACTTATTATTATAACTAATAACACTTTGAAGAAATGATTGAACTCAACTTTAAGTCTACGTTTTCGGCTTTGGCTGACTTCTGAATAAATGACACTTTCTATTGTATTTATTGTTGTTCATGGAATGGATTAGTAATAAATCACATATAAAATTCAATACCATGGAATACAATATAAAAAATTTGGCCTTTCCTAAACTTAGTCACTAGTCCTCAGAGTTATATAACCTTATCGCGGAGTTCTAAATTTTCATAACTATGCGATTCCCCGACTTGGTTGATGGTTCACTTTGTTGAGTTGCAAGTCTTTCTTGGTCATCTTTCTACTCAGTGGGTCAAAGGTTTTGAAAATGTCGAAACTTCAAAGTTTGGTTCTAACTTCTAAGGTTCACTTTGTTGAAGCAAGAATGGAAAAGAGATAAAGAAAACTTATTATTATAACTAATAACACTATGAAGAAATGATCACTCACCTTTAAGTCTATGTTTTCGACTTTGGCTGACTTCCGAATAAATGACACTTTCGATTGTATTTATTTTTGTTCATGGAATGGATTAATAATAAATCACATATCAAATTCAATACCATGGAATACAATATAATTTTTTTGTCTTTTCCTAAACTTAGTCGCTAGTCCTCAAATTTATATAACCTTGTTGTGGAGTTCTAAATTTTCATAACTACGCGATTCCCTGACTTGGTTGATGGTTCACTTTGTTGAGTTGCAAGTCTTTCTTGGTCATCTTTCTACTCGGTGGGTCGGAGGTTTCGAAAACTTTGAAACTTCAGAGTTTGGTTCTAACTTCTAAGGTTCACTTTGTTGAAGCAAGAATGGAAAAGAGATAAATAAAACTTATTATTATAACTAATAACACTATGAAGAAATGATCACTCACCTTTTAAGTCGTTTTCGGCTTTCGCTGACTTCTAAATGGAGAAGTAGAACCTCAGAACTGAACAAAATGTGTAAGAATAAATGACACTTTCGATTGTATTTATATCAATCCATGATTCCATATTTGGAAAATTTCGTAGGATTTTTAAATGGTATATTAAAAATTTGGCGAATCTTGCATGCTTATACAATGATACGTTGTAATTTTCAAGGAAAAATATGTCCTCAAATGTAATTTTTTTTAATGTTATTGGTGAAATAGGTCCTCATGAGAAACTTTTTATAAATTTTAATTAGAAAAATAGGTCTTCACAAGCAACTATTTGTAAATTTTAATTGGCAAAATGGGTCTTGATACAATGTTGTTTTAATAGTATTGGCGAATATGTAGGTGTTTTATTAAATGCTTTTGGGATTCTAGGCGAAAATATTAGTCGATCCAATTGAAACGTGTAGTTTGACAATGGCAAATTTGTTGCTTAGATATGCCTCATAAAAAACTCATTGGTTAATGGACATGCATTGGACCTATACTTTGTAAAATATGGGCAATTTGGACACCCTGTTTGGAGCGAGAATTTGCCAATTTCGACTTGGCTGATTCCTAGAATTCGCCAATTGGCAAAGATTCACCACTAAAGTTTTCCCTGATTAGTAGGTGAATCTTGAACCTTAAAAACCTCTATCGAAGTATACTTGTTATAGCCTAGACAAAAAACCACACCGAAAGCTTAAGCCAATCTCTCATTCCCAAGGACAACGCCTGATGCAATCTTGTCAAAGGAACCAAGAGCACGTTCCTCAAAGATAACATCTGAGATTAGAGGAGCCTACAAGGTCCCCCCACCATGACGTCAATGCAAGATCCAACCAAAAAGCTTCAAAGAATTCAAAACCTAGTAGAGTGCATGAGAGAAAAAATATAATACTTCCCATTCTATTCAATGTTGATTTTATTGTAATGAAATTATTGATGGATACACTTGCAATGGTTGCATCCATGAGGTCTTGGAACTATCTTCACAAATGGAAGAGACTAACCCAAATAGTTTATATTTAGGAATTATGTTCAACATACCATGTAGAAGCCATAGTCAAATCCATGATCTATTAAACAATTTTTTTTGCCTATGAACTATAAAACGATTTATATATTTGAATCCCCATGTATTTTACCAAGCATGGTGACATTTACAATAAATATTGCAATGTCTAAGCCCTAATAGATAGGTAATAAAAAAAATTATATTTTTAATCTCATTTCATAAATAATTTTAAAAGGGTGCTAAAATACTTAGATATCTACCTTTTTATCTAACTCAACACTATCATTCTTTGAGAAAGATAGATTGAAATAGACTAAATAAGTTTTGATACCATGTTTGCAAATTAGTATCTTGAAATTTATGTCATAATAATCATTTAACTAAGTATCAATAATGAAGCAGCATATAAAATATAAATAATCTTAGAGGACTTAAAAAATGATAAGTAATATAGTATATCAAATTTAGTTTACGGAAAAAAAATTGGTTAAAAAATTCACAAGCAACATGCAATTAATGTGAAAGATTGTATCATAATTTATTCATTTTATCTTACATAAAGAACCCTTAAATATAGGGAATGATTAAGTTTCATCCATGCATTGAGGTAGGTTACAACCTTTCACTATAAGTGATAGTTAATTAATAAATTAGTTTTAATAATTATCTTCCAATAATATGGAAAAAGTCGTATATTATGTATAAGGCTAAACCTTATAAGATTTAGAGCCTTTATAATATTTATTAAGATCTCTTAATTCATGAAATGTGTATTTATAATAAACAATATTCTCTAATAGTTTATGGCTAAAAATGATGTATTTATTTTTATGTAGTTCCTTATATTTTGTTGAAGATTTCTGCTCTATTTTGGATTGAGTGTATAGGTTTAGTTTTTTTTTTTAAATATATAGATTATTTGTTCTCTATCACATGTATTTGATCCTCATAAATGTATATTTATGTTTTATCAGTCATTTGATTTTCCTTTATTTGATTTGTCTTTTTCTCTATTTTGAAATATTGGTGGTTTAAATGGAAATACCTTTGGACAACTATTGGCAGGTCACTAGGGTGTCACATGTTCTCCTAGTTCAACCCTCAAAAGAAATTATGTAAATAATTGAAATCATCAATATTTAGCTACACAAATGCTCTAGACTATAGTGATGTCTAATTAGGTGAATTTATTTTGACATTCCACTTAAAATATTTCTAACATGCTATTTTGTAAATGTTAATGATATCCAATCTTTTAACAAATGATGAAAATGAGTACAATTTAATGCCTTTAAATATAAGTGCATAGCAATAAATCATGCAAATATTTGTTTAATCAACTTGAAGTTAAAAAAGGATAGGCAATTGTTTGAATTTGAAAGTGAAAAAGCTAAGATTTAAATCCATGAATGTAGGGTTAACACTTAGAACTAGAAAAATCAAATCAAATAGATGACAAAATATATAGATATAAGTATATGAATAGACATAATAAATACATAATCTAATGAATATATTAATGTGTTTATAAATGAGAATGGAAGATAAGTACATGAAGAAAAAGATAAAAATATAGAAAAAAAATCTTATCTTTACATAAAATTATATCATTTATCAATATATATATAAAACATTCTCTTCAAATTTCACCATTGAAAACATATAGAGATTCTTTTGATGTAATTTGCGAAAGTATTATATGGATTTCCATTTCTACTAATAGCAACTTATTCAACAGCTAACATGGTCTCTACTGGCCCATTTTAAACCACTCTTCGCACAGTCTCCATTTCAATCATATCCCATTTCAAAGTCATCTGAATTCCACCATGGAGATGTGAAAATAAGTTAGTTTGAAAAACTTAAATGATCAGATTGGATATTCTTGTGACAAGCAACGATATCTAGATAAGATTTAAGACAGGAAGTGTGACAGAAAGTCATATTCAGTAGTGAGAAGGGCCCATAAGGAATTTGGAGCTTTCTCCATCTTCTATGGTAAGTCACTATTGGCTGCATGGGTGGAGAAATTTCGTGGACAGTACTATCTTTTTTCATACTGTATTGATTAAAGTTGGCAGCAGACACGTTGTTGAAGTTGTATTCTGGATAAGATGGTGATATGTAAGTCAATGCAAGAATGGTGGTCCAATTTCATATGGGTTGAAGTCTTTAGATCATGATTTTCTTATTTGCAGAATCAGGCTTTTTCTCTGCCTTTGTCTGTCTCTCGGATGATTAGACTATAGAAGAAATGTTTCGTCCTGCATTCACTTGAGAATTATAGCGTACCTCTGATTGAGAAATTGATTATGGGCGAATACCTTGCAACCCAGCTAATAAGGAGCATATATTTTACAAGTATTTGTGATATAATTTTTTTTTTTGGGCTGTATATCATATTTACATAATCATTTAGTTATTAAACATGGAGAGCGTGAGTTTTAGGTTGAAATATGAAATATTTTCAGTTGAAAATGAAAGATGGAAAGGTATCTATTCCACCAAAATCATCCGATAAACAAACCCAATCAACTTCTTTTTAATTTTGAAAGCTTACACTCAAAAAGACATGATTCCTCATGAATACATTCAAAACAATTCAACTTTAGTAGACAAAAATTCTCTTATTCAAAACTCAAATCCCCACATATGTTAATTATATGATTCTCCGTACCTCTTATGGCCAACACCTTCTGAATGTCTGAGAACACAATATGCAACCATACAATCAAGACTTTATATACAACACTCAGTGTTGCTGGGATCACTAAGCGGACTGTCCAGAGTATAAAAAAAAGATAACTCTGGCAAGGGCTTCAACCATCTTTTGTGCCATAATTCCAGCAAGGGCCTCAACCATCTTGGTGCTATACACATTACTTAAACATTCTATGTTTTCATTATTAAATAATGAATGCTAATTTTATATTTCATTAAAAAAAATGTAATAGTTGTTTTATTTATATTGATAAAAAAATTATTTCAAATAATGAATGGTAGTTTTATATTTCATTTTTTTAAATGTAATGATTGTTTTTATTTATAATAATAAAAAAACATCTTTGATAAGTGAATTGAGTTATATTTAAGAATTGTCAATGTTATATGTTCATTACACACGAAGAATATCAATCCAATCTATAGATGAAAAAAATTTAAAACTATAAATTTAAAAAGGTCAAGGAACTTGTTTTTCTATATTAGTGTGTGTTACAACTAACTTCCTTTTTCAAAACTGGTTTATTTTTCACATTGGACATTAGACAAATTTGAAATTAGCGTGGGTTTTGACACACCAACATGGGTGGAACAAAATACTTTCAAATAAGAGGAAAGATAATCCCTAAGGCTTTGGGTTTGGTCAAGGCCACTCCGATTCATTCAAGAATGTGTGAATTTTTCATGAATAGGTGTTGTTTATTGCTTACCTAAATAACATGGTAAATTATTTATATAATTAAAGTGAATTTGATATCTCACTATTTATTTGCATCCCTTGGAAATATACTTCAATATTATAGTGAAAGAAAATAAGAAACAAAAGTTTAAATATAAAACAAACATAAGGAAAATAAAATAGAGAGTAGGGTAGGGAAAAAGAAGATTTAGGCTTCTCTTCTAGAAAGATATCACTAGCTTCCAAGAATCTTCATAAAATTGTCATCGATAATCTGATTGAGATTCCTTAGGAGGAACAAAATGCTTCTATTTGAAAGGAATGTTAATCCTTGAGGCTTTGATTCTTGGTCAATGTTATCTAGGTTAATAGAAGAATGTGTGAATTTTTCATCAATAGGGTGTGTTAATTTCTTACACATGAATATCATGGTAGATTAGTTATATGGTTGAAGAGAGTTTCAACATCTCATTATTTGCTTGCATCCTCTAAAGATATACCTCAACATTGTAATACAAGGAAAGAAGAAATAAAACTTTAATTGTAAAACAGATAAATATAATAAAAATGTAAGGTAGGGAGAAAGAAGAATAGGGTTACTCTTATAAATATATATTACTAGCCTCCAAGAATTTTCATGAAATCGTGATCTATTTAAGTTGAATGACATACTCCCAAACAACTCACCAATGGATTGTTAATGTATGTCTACTCAATAAACCTATCCAAAAAATGAAAATTGGTCATAAAAACTACCTAATCACATAAAAATAATCAATGTGTATTCAAGCATCATCACAAAGAATATAAAACATATAATGACAATACTAAATATTAAGAAAATGACTAAACATATTAATAAAATGACTATTAAACATAAGATTTAACTTGGAAAAATTCTAGCAAGAGCATAGACTCATCTCTAATATGAAACAACCAAGAAAAATGTAGTAAGGTCTAAATATTCCCAACATAACTCTACACACAAATCCTAATATCTTGTATAACATACAAAAAATAATTCAATTCTAAAACCCTACTCAAACATGATCTAAATTTCGAGGCACCGGTCCTAGCTCAATTGGTTAAGGTGTTCCCTGTAGCAGGGCACCCACCATGGGTTTGACTCTCTGGCGCTCTCATGGTACCGATTGGTGTGTCCCGCCAGCACTGCCGGTCACGGTAAAAATTTTACCGGTGGTGGGGGGTTATATGGGGGGCCGTGCTGCACCCGATTCCCCTCGTTAAAAAAAAATAAAAATAAAAACACATGATCTAAATTTCAAAAACACTTGCTCTTAGAGGTAAATATGAGTGCAACCTATGGTCCATTTTCCAAATTGCTTGATATACCCTCCACATCCCCTAATATTTAATTCATATGAAATAGTACCAAAATTATGAAATGAATAGTTGGAATTGTTCACATTTGAAAAACTATTTGACTTAAAACAAGTTGACCATTTTCACTAAGGGGGAACATGTTAGCAATAAAATTTAGCATATTTATAACTATAGCACCGTAAATTTTCGCCCTTGATAATTTCACACTACCTTTGTTGAATGCACTGTAAGACAACTAAATGGGGTGGGTGAATCACTTGTACATTAGAACATCAAAATCTTCATTAACATCCAGATCAACATTAATCCCTAAACCCTTAACAACCTTTAGACCCATATCATGCATTAGAAGAATATAAACATGAGAAATAGTAGTGCAAACAGATCCAAACACATGAGAACACCAAATTTACATGGAAAACCCAAGGGAAAAACCACGATGAGGATTATCTCACAATATAAAGTAATTACAACACCGAATACAATAGGCTCATTTCCAGAGGGCTCACTACCCAAAAGAAAGAAGGGATCACTACTAATGGCTCAATGTTAGAATAGAAAGAAGAAGATAGAAGATTACATTACAATGAGAAATCCATCTAAGAGCAACAGAAGATATCCACCACTACAACTTTTGTACCATTAGTAATCTCTAGCTCATTGCTATCAAAAATTTCAGGTACTCTACAAATGTAGACCCTTCTACTCACTGCATTGGAGTCATAGGCATTAAGCTCATACTTTAGACCTCTTCATCTGATTAAATTCACATCTCAACTCATCCTCATGTTTACACATACTTCTCCAACAATTTACCTTGCCTTTATACCATTCACAACCTTAGAAACATCTTTCAAGGTTGACTATACACCTCAAATGTGCAAATTCAAATTGGATCAGCACCAAAACATTCCCACAATGGAAAGGGATGAAACAAAACCACATCACACCTTAACACGAACCTTAATCCAAATATACATGCCACGCCACACTTTCACAAAAACTGAAGCATATCCGTAATTAGTGTAAACACCCAAGGTCGGCCAAACCTATGTTAACACCATTGAATATTTAAATATGTATGCTTCACCAAATCCAAAGATGACTCATGGACCACACACAACACTTAAACACAATCAAAAATATTCCATCAATACCCTGAAATCCAAAAAATCCTTTGCAACATCATACACCTAAAAAATATATTCATTTTGTATACCCAGTTAACCTTCCACACACTGTAACATATGAATCCAACCTTGCAAATCACCAAAACTCAAGAAAATCAGATTGAAGATAGATATTAAGAATATAAGCACACTTCCAGATCCAAAAAACTAGAAACCACAACATGGAGAAATGCAGAGCAAAACCATTTCTCCCAAACAACACTATAATACAATTCACACACCGGTGAACACAATGTCTTTTTCCAAATGATTCAAAACCTAAAACTCTAGATATAACACCTTTGAACACCTCTTATCAACATATCTAAACCACACAAGCATATATTCAACCATGAAGAAATGTAGAGCAAAAAACTGAACACTACTTTACCACACTAAACACTCTTTTCCACACTGTTTCCTCTTTTATTCAAATTTTCTCAAAAGCATTTGGAAACCACACACCACAAACACCATCTCAACATCTGCAACACTCCTTTTATCATCTCAACCACACAAGAGGTTGAACATCCACAAACATATTCTCATCATTTAGCAACACTAGAGGTTGACATCAATTCAATACTACTAATAACAACATAATGCAACCAATCAAAGAATCTCCATAGGTTGACATCAATGCAACAACAAAAATATTTTGAAATCAATGAAAACAAAAACTTCCAAAAATCCCCCCTTTTTCATTGATGGTAACACATGATTTGAAAAACCATCAACAATAACCAACACCTCTAATCAAACAACATATACTGCACATTAGTGTACACTTCTCCCCCTTACACAAGCATCAACTCTTTCCAACACTTTGTTTTACAGGACTTCTCAACCCCATTCTTCATATCCAATTTTTAAATTAAATTTCTCTCCCCCTTTGACATCAATGGCAAAGGACAAATATTTTATTTTCTTTGCTTTGCCTTTGACAACAATCACATATACTTTCTCTCCCCCAAAGGAAACACCTATAGATAAGGGACAACAACTACTCTGCAACCTCAACTTTCACTTCCTTTGACAACATCAACATACAACACAGTGACAACACTTACTCCCCCTAACTACAACAACCAACAATGCCACTACCTACTCCCCCTGAGACGCAGCCACCAACATCAATCCAAAACAAGGAATGAATCTTGAAATCCACTAGACTAATACATAACCTTATGCATCTAGTTAAAAGGATGGGAAATAACCCCTAACTTCTACCAGAGATACTCAAAAGTATCCTTAGGAAGAGCCTTTGTAAACATATTTTCAACATGATCCTTTGTAGGCACATACTCTAGCTTCACCTCATTCGAGTTGCAACCTTCTCTCTAAAAAAGTGATATCGGATTGAGATATTCTTTTTCCTTCAATGCACTACCAGATTCTTTGAAATATTGATAGCACTTGTGTTATCACATAAGATAGGAATCGGTTCATCATATGACACTTTGATATCCTTCAATGTTTGATTTATCCACAACTCTTATGTGCAGCATGATGCTATAGTAATGTATTTTACCTCTATAGTAGATAATGAAACTAAATCTTTCTTCTTGTTTAAGCAAGACACCAACCTTTTTCCAAGAAATAAAGCACCACCACTTGTATTTCTTCTATCTTTCAGACAACCTACTCAATTTGCATCGGTATAAGCACACAGAGAGAAATCGGTATCATTTGGGTACCATAAACCAATTTCCGAAGTGCCCTTCAAACTTATCTAAATAATATTTTTACTTCTGCCACATGTGGCTCTCTAGGATCTTGTTGAAATCTAGCCACAAGAAAAACTACATGCATGATATCTAATCTAGTAGCAGTTAAGTATAAAATTCCACCAATCATTTTAATATATACTTTCTTTGATCAGATTTAGGATATTCTTCATACTTAGCTTGCAACTAGTAATCATGGGAGTACATATTGGTTTAAAGTCTCTCATTCGAAACTTATTCAACATTTCTTTAACATACTTTGACTGTGGTATAAATATTCCTTTCTCTATCTAAATGATTTGAAGCCCAAGGAAGAAATTAATCTCCCCAAACATAGACATCTAAAACTCTTTCTATTGAAATGAACAAGACAACTAAAAAGTGGGTGGGTGAATCAGTTGTGGCAAATTAAACCTTCAAAAACCTCAATAGTAAACAGATCCACAAGTATTCATTAAACCCTTATTTTGTTAGATTGATTAATCATGAAATGCATATAACAGAAACTGAAATCACAACACCATACACATGAGAACACCAAATTTACATGGAAAACCCAATGAGGGTAAAATCATGGTGAGGATTAGCTCATAATATGATTAATAGAAAAACCAGTACAAAGAGGCTCACTGCTAGAATAGGACACACTATCCAAAAAGGATCACAACCAAGGGTTATTGCCACAGAAAGAATATAGGAAGATAGAAGAAGAATGTTACACAGAGAAAACACTTCTCAATGCAACAAGGAGTCCACCATAATTTATCGCACACTTTCATAGTCTCACATGAAATATTTTAGATGCCTTCAACTCACTGCCTTCAAAAACCCTAACATGAAATTCAAACTTCTCTACTCAATTTCACATCACACACATTACTCGCATCAATCTCACATCTATCATACTTCTTACTCTTTTCTTCACCCTATTGCATCAACACCATACATATTTATATCAAGCTCTACTTCAAAAACATTCTCCAATTTTGGCCACTAGCCATCATACATTCAAGTTCAAAATAGGTTGGCACCTAAACATTCTTGTGGTGGAAAGGAATGAAAGGTTACCTACATAAATCCTAAAATAGGACCCAAATAGATCTCAACATACTTCAACACTCTTCCACAAGCCTCACATGTGGTGTTAAACACAAGGTCGGCCAACACCCATGCAAAATACCATAATCATTAAGTACACACTTCCTTAACTCAAGCCGAAAGTTTTGGACAACATAATTCACTTGAACTGAATCCAGAATAATCCATTAACTACTTAAGATTCATCAAACACTTCCTCCAAGCTCACATCAAAAAATACTTTAACTCAGAACAACTGATAACCCTTATTTGCATACTAATAAATGAAACTCACACTGTACTACACAAATCAAGTAAAAAATAGAGTACAAAAAGATAAAAGCATTATAATCAACTTCCCAAAACTGCACAACCTGAAACTAAACAATAGAGAAATGTGAAGAAAATAAATTTCTCCCAAACCACAGAAAACATCACTGAACAACTAGTTCACATACTGGTGAAAATATCTTGCATTGTACAAGATCTAAGAACCCAAATTCTAAATATAGCAACCTATGACACCCTTGAATAACCTGTAAGATCCGCACAGGCATTTAACATCAACACAAAAAGAATGTGGAGCACAATACTGGAGCACATTATGAATGTTGCACAACACAATTTAATTTGTTTATTAAATTTTCTCAAAAGAACTTGGAAACCAAGTACCAAAGACAACATCCTAGCTCATTACTTCATTCCAAATCACCTTAAGACTGCAATAAATGAATAGCTCCATGTTCTCACAACACTTCCTCAAGGTCTCAACTACACATGCACAACATGTTTTCCTCTTTTTTACAATTTTCTCAATATCCTTAACATCTTCATCCCATAGTTTACATCAATGACAACACTAGTCAATAAACTTCCTATAGACATCAATGACAAAAACCACCATACTTACAACAATCTCCCCCTTTGTCATTGATGGTAGCACAAGATATGAAAATCCACCAAAGACCACACAATAGCTCTGAACACTCTCCTGATACCTTACACAATTCTCTCTCTCTCTTAGTAGATAAGTTCCTTTTCACATGATTCTCTCTCCCCATTTAAAATCAATGGAAAAAGGTAAAAATATTTTGCATTGTTCTCCCTCTTTGACATTGAACCAAGAATACTTACTCTGAATACTCCCCCTCAGGAGTACACCCGACTAAATAATCAACTCAATGACAACACATGCCACTACCTACTCCCCCTGAGAGGTAGCAACCAACATCAATCCAAAAACAAGATAGATCGATAGATTTAGTGGACTGATGCATCTCCATATGCATATAGTTCAAGAAAGGAGGGGCGATAACCCCCAAATTCTCTTGGAGATACTCAAAAGTATCCTTAGGAAGAGCCTTAGTAAATATATCAGCAATCTAATCCTTTGTAGGAACATACTCAAGCTTCACTTCATTCTCTATAACCTTCTCTCTCAAAAAGTGATACCTAATAGATATATGCTTTTACCTTGAATGCATCACTGGATTCTTTAAAATGTTAATTGAACTTTTATTATCACAAAAAATAGATATAGACGCGTCATATACAACTTTGATATCCTTCAATGTTTTCCTCATCCATAATAACTATGTACAACATGATGTTGTTGCAACATACTCAACCTCTATAGTGGATAAAGAAACTGAATCATGTTTCTTACTTAGCCATGACACAAATCTGCATCCAAGAAAGAATGCACCACCACTTATATTTTTCTTGTCATCAACACAACAAGCCCAATATGCATCTGTATAAGCATTCAATGTGAAATCAATATCCTTAGGATACCATAGCCCATAATATAGTGTGCCTCTTAAATATCTGAATATTCTTTTTACTGTTGCAACATGTGTTTCTTTAGGATCTTCTTGAAATCTAGACACAAGACAAACTGCATGCATGATATCTAGTCTAGTAGCAGTCAAATACAACTATCCACCAATCATAGATCTATACTTGCTATAATCAGCCTTAGGTGAATCATCATCTTTGTTCAACTTACAACCAGTCACCATAGGAGTACATACCATTTTGGAGTCATCCATTCCAAACTTTTTCAACATCTCTTTGACATACTTAGACTGTGAAATGGAAATCCCTTTATCTATTTGATTGATTTGTATCCCAAGAAAGAAATTCATCTCTCAAAACATTGACATCTCAAATTCTTTCTATATTTCTTCAAAAAAATTCTTACACATAGCCTCATTTCCACCAAAGATAATATCATCCACATATACAACTACTATCAATATTTTATCTTCCTCAGTTTCAAAGTAAAGATTACTATCTGTGCAGCCCTTACTGAATCCTTGATGTATCAAGTACCTAACCAATTTTGCATACCAAGCTTTGAGAGCTTGCTTCAAACCATATAGTGCCTTCTTCAACTTACACACCATATCTAATTGATCTGACAATTGAAAGCCTTCTGGTTGTTCCAAGTAAATCTCTTCTTCCAGTTCTCCATTCAGAAAAGAAAAATTTGCGTCCATCTAATAGACCTTAAAATCTTTATGTGTTGCAAATGCCAAGAACATTATGATAGCTTCCATTCTAGCCACAAGAGAAAAAGTCTCCTCAAAATCTATACCTTCTACTTGTGAGTAATCCTTACACACAAGTCTTTCCTTATTTCTTACTACTTCTCAAATCTCATTTACCTTGTTCCTGAATATCCATTAATTCCAATAATGTTTTTTTTTTTTGTCTAGGGACCAATTCCCAAGTCTAATTTTTCTCTATCTGAATAAGAAGTTCTTCGATTTCTTTTATCCAATTCTCATCCTTACATAATTCACTCACTGATTTAGGTTCAACTTTAGAAAGTAAATACAAATTTACCTCAACTTCAGTAGCTTTGCTTCTTGTCAATACCCCTTTCCTTTTGTCTCCATTCATCTGATCTTTGAAATGATTCTTTTGCACATATTTAGGGGTTTTAGGATTCTTCTCTGGAGATTCTTCCTCTTCATTCTACACTTCCTATTCATCAAAATTTTCTTCTGCTTCTCTGCAATCAGGTTCATCTAACACATATCCATCTATTGCAATAGAATTCTACAAGTTTTCATCAAATTTAACATTTTCACTTTCAACTATATTTCTCAACCTTTTTTTGTAACATTTGTAATTTTTGCTTGTAATAGAATATCCAAGGAATATATCTTCATTAGACCTTGCATCAAGCTTTCCTAAGTTTTCTTCTTCTCTTTTTTTGTAACATTTTCTTCCAAACACTCTAAAGTATTTCACAGTAGGAATCCTTCCATACCATAGCTCATAATGAGTTTTTGCACTATTAGCTTTAGCTTGAACTCTGTTAAGTATGTAAACAGTGCTATGAATAACTTTACTCTAGTAGAATTGCGGTAGATTTTCGTCTTTCATCATAGTCCTTGTAGATTCTTGAATAGTTATGTTTTTCCTTTGTACAACTCTATTCTATTGAGTAGTTCTAGGGGTAGACAAATTCCTCTATATTCCATGAACTTCACAAAACATGTTAAACTCATTGGAGGTAAATTCGCCACCTCTATCAAACCTCAATAATTTTATTTTTAAATCCATTTCATTCTCAATCATAGTTTTAAATTTCTTGAATTTATCTAATGTATCAGATTTCTCTCTAAGAAAAGTAACCCATGTCATTATAGAATAATCATCAATCAAAATTATAAAGTACCTATCACCTTGTAGACTTCTCACCCTTGTAGGACCACAAATATTTGTATGCACTAATTCCAATATTTTGGTCATAGATTTTTCCTTTCCCTTAAAGCTACTTCTTGTTTCTTTTCCAAATTGACAACTCTCACAAACAACATTGATAGGTTTTGTGATTCTAGGTAAATCTCTTACTACATGAGAGGAACTAATTCTTGCCAAGTTATCAAAATTCATGTGACACATCCTCTAATTCCATAACCAACTATCATTAATCTGTGACATAAAGAAATGACCATCAACACCGTTAAGTTGATAGATGTCTCCATGGGTAAGTGCAAAAAGTTGAGTCCACAAAACGTGGAAGTTTTTGCCTTAGCCAAAAAATTGAAATCGGCTTTGATAAAATGGGATCCCGATTTTTAAAAATCCAAATCCCGTTTAGCTTCGGCATCTTGAGCCTAAACACGAAACGGGATCCTTCTTTTTAAAAATTGGGATCCCATTTCCTATAGGATCCTGAACCAATGGAGAAGGAACGAGATCTTGATTACTACGAAATGGGATCCTGATTTGTAGAAGTCGGGATCTCGTTTTGTAGAAATCAAGATCCTGTTTTATATTGCTATTTATTTTTTAAAAAACAAACAAAGTTCATTTCACAGTGGATAGGATCTTGAGTACAGGCAACAATGACCCCCACAAATAGCTATAGGTACCTGCCCACGCCCCCTTTTTTTTCATTTTTCTATTTTTTATTGAAATTGTGAAGAAAATAAGTGAATTTGGCATTTTTTTTTTAATTTATTTCACGTTTTGAGCATTTTTTTTCCTATTATAGTACCAACGAGTAATTGTAAAAATAGACAAAAAATGCAATGAAACCTGAAAATCTTTTAATAGAAATGAAAAAATGAACCTTGAATTGTGTTTTACAAGCTGTGAACCCCAAATCTATGTACCTGCAAAACAAAGAGAATAAACTCCCTAAGTTAGATATTGCAACCATAAACAAGGATTCCCCATGGAATCCATTTACAATTCAAACTAGGAATGAAAATATGCAAAAACATAATAAAATGATAAACCAAAGATGAAATCCTAATTTAAATAGCAAACTCTTGTTCCCATGGGGGAATTGGTGCCAATTTGATGTGGAAATTTGGCCCTTTCCCAATTCCTATGATTGCAAGCTTCGAATGTAGACTTGATGAAGAAATGTGATCCACTTTTGGTGATGAATGATGAAGACTCCAAGCCAAATCTGCAAAAGAACCTAGCTAAGAGCTCAATGGTATGAAACTTGATAGATATTTGAGCATGGTAACTTTACTCAAATTGTGGATGCCAAAATGAAGAGATGAGCTCTTTACTTATAGATGAGATTGAAGGATGAATGCCCAAAATTGAGCAATGTGGGACTAACATTCATCCAATGGCAAGATACCACTTGTCAACATGTGAATGGAGGAAGCTTGAGCACATTTTGATCCATATGCAAGTTTGAAATTTGAATTTGATGAGATGACATGTTTAGGGGGGATGAAAGATAAGTTAAATGCCAAGTGGGAGACATGTAAGAGACAATGTAAGAGCCTTAAATGCTTTGTTGGATGGACAAGTCCTTTTGGGGGGAGATTTCAAATTTGAGGAATATTCCATCTTTGATGCCTTTTTGAATGAAAATAGATTATTTATAAATCAATTAAATTGATTTTCATGTCCAAGTTGCAAAATCTAGAGGATTTGAGTGATTAAGATTAAATTAATCAGGATTTGATTAATTTAAGGGGAGATTTAGTTGATTTGACTATTTGATTTAGATTTTAGGATTGAAATAAATCAAAAAGAGATGAAAATGATTAAGACTTAGTTAAATAAATATTTTGATTTATTTAACCAAAAGGGGTGATGTTAGATTAAATTAGATAAATTTTGATTTATTTAATTTAATTAGATGAACTTTAGAAATTTAATCAAATAATATGGATTATTTAATTAAATAAAGATAGGAAGATGAAATGACCTAGCTAATTACACAAAGACAATGATTTAATTAAATTGAGGGATTTATTTAATTAAAAGGGGAATTATGATGACTTTAATCAAATAAGGCTATTCGATTAAATGGTTAGACAGAGGGATAATTTAGGATGAAGTGATGTTAGTAGATCAAGATCGAGTGTGCGATATCAATTTGTATATTTTCAATGTCTACATTTTGCCCCTCTTTGAAGCAATGTACTTGTTGCGTTGGTTCAAAGAATAACCTTGCCATGATCAAAAGTCAAAATTTCTCTAATTTTTTCGGATGCCCCACTATTGCCCCAGCGAAAAGAATTATGCTGGTATACTGCCCCCTTGAGAGATTGGGCGAAGAGGTTTGATTTGAGGGTCGATCTCTCGAAAAAGAGGTTCAAGATCAGTTCAACTTGAATACCTAATGTAGACAGATTTGATGATGTAGAGAGTCATCAGCCATGGGTAGCCTCATGCCTATTTTTGGTATATTACACCCACTTGATCCTAATTTGTACCATGACAATGACATTATTGATGATGTAATGATTATGATGTTTATATGTAATGGATGATATGATGATGCATGGATGATATGATGATTCTTTTATGATTATGCATATGGGTGATAGATGTATGGTTTATGAGATGCCTAGAATAACCAATCTTTATTATGCAATGATGGGGATGAATGTATGTGGTATGATTAATGTTTTCTATATGGTATTATATGCGTTATGCAGTATGTTGATGGTTTGTGGATGCAAGATGGATGCAATGGTGATGATTTATGATTAACTATCATGGTACCATGTTAGCACGAAAAACAAGAGATAGAAGAAAACAAGAGATTCCAACAAGACATGAGATGATGATGATGATGATGATTACTTGCCGAGGAGTTGGGATTTTCAAAGGGCCAATTACCTTATGTTTGATAACACATGTAGGCACGATGCATCAGGGTATAAAGAACCAGGATGCAATTGTACCTAATGTGATGGAATTTGACTTGACAAATAGATAGGAGTATTCTTGTTCACACTTGACATACAGAAACCTTGCTAGGACGTACCTAACAAAGCAAGTATTCGCCAAGTTATTTTACAAGAACTTCCAACAAGCACAATAGACAAAAGATAATGATCGTTTCCCCATTCCTATCTCTCTAAATCCTTCGTTCGGATATCATCGAGAGGTCCTTGGAATGAACGCAATAAGATAAATCAAAAGAAAAGATCAAGTATGCAAAAAAGCCAATGTTCTTCATACCTTCAGCCAAAGGGATGTGTTTTGATAGGATAAGAATCCAAGGTGATATCCAAAATGATGCCCATTGTCGAAATAATATATCCTAGGACATGCATTGTATAGGACAATGATGGTTTGATAAGTTGATTGATAGGCTATTGATATAAGGTTGATTGACATGTCTGAAAATGATCGAGACTTTGATTTTGTTTTAAAGATTTGTTGTTTTCTTTTGATTTTACGATTGAAGCTTGCTTTTTCTAATTGTTGTACTTGTTTCTGTTTGTTTTGCCAAAGGGTGAAGGTGACGATTAGTTTATTATGGATGATTGATTATTGCGGATGAAAGAGAAATGGGACGGATGGATTTTTTCAAATATTTGGATGTTTTTGATGTTTTGAAATGTTTTGAGGCTATTTTTGGTTTTTTGCAAGATTTTACAAATGTTTTGATTTTTGATTTTTTTTTTAATGTTATTGGATTTTGATTTTTTTTGGATGTTTTTGGATTTTGATGTCTCGGGGGCCGATCAAAGATGAGCCTTGCCAATGTTTAAGCTCAGAGATGACGTAGTTGGGATGCCATGTTTTTGATTTTTTTTTGTTTTATGAGTGTTTTTGGATTTTTCGATGTTTTGGATGTTTTTGGATTTTTGCATGATTTTGACAATTTGGATAAGGATGTGTGTGATGATATCAGTGCTCTGTTTGGGATTTTTTTGAAAATCAAGCTAAGGTTGAATGATCGAATTGATGGATTGATGATGATGATAACATTGTTGAGGATACACAACAATGCAAGGATTTGATTGATCAAGATTGATGATGATAACATTGTTGAGGATGCACAACAATGCAAGGATTGATTGATCAGGATTTGATGATGATAACATTGTTGAGGATGCACAACAATGTAAAGATAGTGTTAAGAAACACAATGATTGGGAAGAAAATCCCAAGATTATGGATTGATGATGATGTTTTGATTGGATTTGATTGATCATGATTGTTGAAGCTTGGTTTGGAACAAAAGTTGTTTGGATGATTTGATGTGACGTTTGGAGGGTGTGTTAGATGCAACTGATATTGATTACTTGG
Organism: Sequoia sempervirens; assembly: GCA_007258455.2. Lineage (NCBI taxonomy): Eukaryota > Viridiplantae > Streptophyta > Pinopsida > Cupressales > Cupressaceae > Sequoia > Sequoia sempervirens. The sequence goes on from VDFB02000015.1 coordinate 182,330,622, forward strand.
ATTAATGTTTGATGAAAGATGAAGCTTGATAAGGATCATCTTCTTGTCAAAATATGCCATGGGCTAGTGATTCAGACTCTAGATCACAAATGCTTTGACCAATTTGATTTTGCATTTGCCAATGTTCAGATCACAACATAAGTTGGAGGACATAGATCAAGATTTATTCCTGAAGCAAGATGTAAATATCTGCCCCTAGTGTCTAGCAATGTATGGAATGTCATGGATAGATGCTTGGATAGGCATGTGGATGGATGGATATGGATTATCTTGCGATAAGACAAGGTGTTTGGATAAAGAATGTTGATTTGGATAATGCTTCATGGCTCAAATAATGTTGCATAGGATAGGATCAATGACAACGACCCATGTGAAGATGTTTACCATAAGCAAGCGTAAAGTGTGCACCAAACTTCATCAAGATCAAGATAACTTGGACTATGTATGCAGATGGATGAAAATGGATTGGATCAATGGTTTATGGATGGATGGATTTATTATGGATAATATGGATAGAATGTTGGATTTATTATGGATGGGATGAGATGCTTCCACTTGAAATAGCACACGTAGATGCTTGATTCTACACATGACACCTATTTGCCAAGTTTTTGTCATGGTCTTGCCCAAAGCGCCGCCCATGCAGTTTTCACTAGAGGATGATTTTTCTCTTTACTGTTTTCTATCCTTTTTCTGATTTTTTTTATTTTTTGTATTTTTTGATTTTTTTGATTTTTTTGTGAAAGATTTAAAGCTCATGCTGAATCACAAGGTGTTGCTGATGTAGATGCCCTTGTCATAATGTGCCATCGGTATCCTATCTGAAGAAGCTACTTTGCTAAGATACGTGCACTTGAATGCAACTTTTGGGATTCTTGATCTGCTTCGTTGATATTGGGGTTAACTCTATCTCTGTGCGCACATCGTGATAGAGTGCCTTTTGAATCCTTATGATGAAGAGTCATTTCCAATACATGGTCAATGTGAGAATTGGATATCATGTGTGGAGGCATGGATGGAGTGTGTTTAGGGATAAGAGATGGATTGGTTGACAGTATGGAACCTTTGACTTTCCAAACTTGGAAAGATGAGCAATGATGGGTGGATACGAAAGTGTGCATGGAATTAGGACCAACTGCTTGATACACTTTGTACGTTGCTTGAAAAGCATGCTTTTTCTTTTGTGGACATCTTTGATGGATACTTTTCCCTTTTTTATTTTTTCCCATAGTTTCTTTCATTGATGGAGTTTTATAGGGATGATTTTCCTTTGTATTTTTTGGTATCCATTTGTATTTGATTTGTCCATTATGCTTCTCAGCTTCTTTTTCTTTGATAACATTCTTTGTATTTTGATTCAAATCTTTCTTTTGACATGTGTCCCAATTCGTGGATGGGTGATGGGTGGATGAAGATTCATGATGTGACTGGTTGTAATATTGGCAATGGTTTCACCATAAAGATTCTGCGTGCTCCCTATGTTGACGTTTGCTTGAGATATAGCTACCCCTAGTATTGTGTTAGTAGTACCTTCCTACTTTGATTATGCCTATTCTAAGAAATCTTGTTCAGAATGCATTCTCTGATCAATGATCACTGTAGATGATGTCATTTCCATTTGTTGCTCTGCTAATTCTGGAATATCCTGTTCTACTTGACTTTTTTCCTTGAGTGGATACATGATGTCCTTATTTTTAATTTGGGATATATCCAATCTTGATGTTGACAACTCGATCTGATTGTAGGAATCGATAATCTACTCTTTTTGTGTAACAAAATCTTGTTCTAGATGAATATCATCTATGTGTCCATCCACAGAAAGCATCTCATGGGTAGATGGAGGAGTATGTGCTATGTAGACATGATCATCTTCTATAGATAGGAGAGTGTCCATTAGCTTATTGTAGTATCTTGAAGATACAAATTCTTGATCTTGAATGATTTCAGAGTTTCTTTCATCGTGCTTTGGATCAAATTCTTAACATGGGCCAGTTTCAAAGGATGGATTTCTTACAAATGGTTCTTGGATGTCGTCATTGGACATGGCAAGTGGTTCCATATCCTCAAGTGTCGAGTTCAGGGTTCTTTCAGTATCTATAACAATGAGGTCAAAGGGGTTCAACATGTCTTGGAACAAACCATTGCTAGACCTTGGTGAAAGATGTTGATCATGCTTTGGGATAAATTCTTGAGGTATGTCCTCTAACTCATCAGGTGATGTAGAGACATTTTCATCATGATCATTGTTCAACGGATCGTGCATTATGTCAATAGGATCAAATAATCCTAACACTCCTTGAAATAGATCACTAAAAAGTGGCTCTTGATGTATGGTGAGTTGATCATTGGATGGGGTAGAAACATCCTCAATGTGCTCCTTAATTGAGAGATCTTGAACATTGTTTTCAACAATTGTGGTGGAGAAATTTTTAATTCCTTCAATAATGGGGTCAAGTGATGTTGACATTTCTTGAATTGGATCATTGTTGGTTGGTGGATTTTGATCATGATTGAAAAATGACTCTTGACATATGTTGATTTGATCTTCAAATGAGGTAGAAATAGCTTCAAGGTGCTCAGTGATGGATTGATCTTGATCCTTGTCCCCAATAGTTATCATTTTTCATGTTTGTGCTTGTGTTTGTTGGGTAGCTTGAGAGGCTTGTTGCACTTGTTTAGGTCATCTTGCTTGTTGTGTGGCTAGATATTGTTGTATGGCCTTTTGGTAAGCTTGGTGAGCTTTTAGTGCAATTTTATATTGTCTTGCTACATTTGGTTTTGGTGGTAGTGATGGTGGATTTGGAATTGTGTTGGATGTAGTCCCAAGTTGTTGAGATACGCTTGGAGTGATCATGGTAGTGAGGGTTTGAGATATGATGGGTGTGATAGGGGTGGATGGAGTGATCAAGGTGATAGGAATGGTCAAAATGACCAAGGTGATAGGTCCTTGGGAGACCATGTTTTGGTTTTTCAGGATTGATGTTGTCATTTGATTAGATACCATTTATTGGTGTGATGTCGATGGTATATCCAAAGGATTTGATGTGATGAATTGATTGGTGTTAGGTGGATTGATTTGGATGGAGTGATTTGTGCTAGGTAAAGGGGAAGCCCTAAACCAAGGAATGATGTTGATATGGGTAATGGTGGTGGAGATGTCTCTTGGTGCAATGACTCAACTATTTTGGTGAGTGTAGCAATTTGATCTCACCAAATTGGTTCTTGATTTTGATCTTGACTCCCTTGATATAGTTGATTTGGTTTTTGTTCACACAAATTTGGAGTGTGTACTTGTGGTTTTTGAATGGGATCATGGACAAATCGATTTTCGACATTGTTTTGACTTGGGATGATGTTCAAATTTGGCATGATAGGTTGAAATTGACCATTGTTCATGTTTGGAATATTTGTATGATTTGCAAATGTATCAATCCCAAAGTTTTCCGGATTCATGTTTTGAAAACTTGTACTTGGTACATTTTCATTTGGCATGTAGGGATTTGGTGGGATGACATTGTTTGTTTGAAGGCTCATGCATTGATTGTTCAATTGGAAAACTTGTAGGTTTGGATTTAGATCTACCATCAGGAAATGTGTTCCAATATTTGATTTGGGCATACTCACACTTGTTGTGACATTGAAATTTGTCGAAGGTAATGATCCCATGTACGGTTTGTATAGATGTGAGTGTTGATAATCGATCGGTGTTGTAAGGCTTTGATAGCTTAGTTGACTTGGATTACTCATGATGTATGGATCAAGTTTGTATTCCATGTTCTCCTTGCGTTTTGACTTTGTTGCAAAAGTGACCTCTAAGGTTCTTAGGACTAATGACGAGATGAAGGATGAAAGGTGTAAATGATATGAGTGTTGAACGTTTAGGAACTTTGGATCAATGCTAGACTTAGGGTTTGATTTTGATTGGTTTGATTTGGATAATGAATTTGTAAACCCTATGATGTTAGATGTTATCTTAGGATGAACCTGTTCAAAGGGGTGCTAATTTAACTAGAGGTATGAGAAAGGATGCATTCCCATACTCCTAACTAAACAAGGTAATTTTGATTTTGATGATTTACCCAAGTCTAGAATGATGTTTTCAAAAGCTCTAAAGTTGCTTGGTGGGATGGGATGATAAATGTTTGAAATGGATGAAGTGTTTGATTTTGATCCTAAATGAACCTAAGAAGGACTTTGTTTACAAGGCCAAGGTTTTGAATAACATGCTTTTCCCTTCAAACCAAAAGATCAATGTTTGCTCAAAAGACCATAAGGCAATAGATAAACAATCACATGTGTGGGGTTCAATTGATTTCATCTTGATTAGTGAATTTCTTTTACCACAAACACTTCCTTGATTAGATTTTCAAACTAAATGTCCAATGTCCTAACTTCTTCAAACCCCACAAGATATGTCATGTGGAAATTTGATGAACTTAAGGAAAGGGTTTTCCTATTGTTTACTTAAGGAGACAAATTGAGATATAATCCAATGTTTAGAAACCTCTAAGGATGTGAATCCCAAGGGAAAGCAATAACATATGGATTGAGTCAATTGTATTTGTCTTCAAAAGGGTTTGAAATTTGGATGATGATGTTAAGTGTTTGTTTTCATGATGTTTTCAATCAAGCAATGTATTTTGTAACCCAAGAATAAGTACAATCCTATGGATGTGTAAGACAATATTTGTTAGATTCCCACTTGGACAAGTCTAGCTACGCTTATCTTTAGCAAATGTTTAGATGCTTGACCCCACTGGCTCCCCTCCATGGCTCATTAACGTCAATCGAGGCAGCCAACATCAATACCCATGAAACTCCCATGGCATGTTTTCCATTTCTACTAGAAGACCATAAAAGTGTGTGGTGGCTTGAGAACGACCGCTCTTGCACCAACAAATGGATAAAAGGATTTTGGAAAAATTCTAGCACATGGGTTTTAGTAAGGACTTTCCGTTCGTAGGAGTTGACCCAATGTGGCAAGAGTTCCCTTCGGATCCATCTTGTCGGAGTCAACCGCGATGATATTGGTGTTTCTTCCAATATCCACATTTATATCCCGGCTGGAAATACTCTGTTCGAGTGTTACCAGTTGAGCTCCCTTGGGTGATTACTTTTTCCCACAAGGCGAGCCCTCTAAGATAAACAAAAGCGAATGAAGAACAAAATCAGTAACTCGATCGATATTTGATAGCAACAAAGAGAGAGAATATACGTGAAACTGCCCCCACTCACACTTGCACAATAGTTTGTTCAATTTTAAGCCCAAATTGAAGTGTGGAGGTGATTGCTTTGTCTTAACCCAAAGTCATGGAAAAGACCTTTTGATTCTTAAGATTGCTATAAAGCGCGAGAGAAGTGCATACATCCTTTTCCAATGGCTTTAGTCTAAGTAAGCCCTCACGAAAAACACTACACTTGTTCTTTTTAAACTTTCAAAGCAATATGTGAGTTCATTTTAGAGCACCAAATCACAAGTGGAAGACATTTGTTCAATTGTTTAACCCATAAATGAAATCTAGTAAGTAGTAGATCCTAAGATTCTTTTTAAATCCATTTGTGAGCAATAAACAAAAGAGTCCTTTTTAAACCCAAATGAAAGCTAGTGTTCTAAAGAAAGAAAAAGATGACAAATTCCTTAGAGAAGTGTTAAATAAACACTTAAGTGTTTAAAAACACTTTCATTAGATAAGATATCATCACCATGCTCCTTCTTCCTTTGCTTTTAGCTTCCAACCTACAAACAAGGAAAACAAATAAATTTTGGAAAAACATAGAAATTAAAAAGCAAAAAATAGAGGAAGAAGCAATCATAAATTAAAACACGTGCTAAAAATTAAATTTCTCCCTTTTACTGTCTTCCAGCGTTGCAACTCGTGAAGGCATCGCTATTTTTTCCTCTCAGCATCTCTCTTATAGTGCCGCTTTACCAGTCAGCAGCGCTCTGTGTCGGGACAGAGAGTGTGATTGTGTCGCTGTTTTTGCCTTGCGTCGCAATTTTTGAAAGTGTCGAAGTTTAGAAATTTTTTGAAACTGAGGCAGATCGGCGAGTCCAGCGGCACAATTTAAAATTTGAAATTTCTTGGCGGGATGAGTCCAGCGACAGAGTTTATGCGCGCGCGGTGCTATATAGCGACGTTGGCGAGCTCACGGTGCTAAAATAGCGACACTGATGAGCTCGCAGTGCTAAAAATAGCGACACTGAGGAGCCCACGTCAGAATTTCCAGTGTGTAAAGAAAATGCAGAAATTTTGAGAAAATGTTGGAATTTATGATGTCTAGCCCTCCTTCTAGTGCCAAAATGTTAACCCCAAATCTATGTACCTACAAAACAAAGAGAATAAACACCCTAAGTTAGATATTGCAAGCATAAACAAGGATTCCCCATGGAATCCATTTACAATTCAAACTAGGAATGAAAATATGCAAAAACACAATAAAATGATAAACCAAAGATGAAATCCTAATTTAAATAGCAAACTCTTGTTCCCATGGGGGAATTGGTGCCAATTTGATGTGGAAATTTGGCCCTTTCCCAATTCCTATGATTGCAAGCTTCGAATGTAAACTTGGTGAAGAAATGTGATCCACTTTTGGTGGTGAATGATGAAGACTCCAAGCCAAATTTGCAAAAGAACCTAGCTAAGAGCTCAATGGTATGAAACTTGATAGATATTTGAGCATGGTAACTTTACTCAAATTGTGGATGCCAAAATGAAGAGATGAGCTCTTTACTTATAGATGAGATTGAAGGATGAATGCCCAAAATTGAGCAATGTGGGACTAACATTCATCCAATGGCAAGATACCACTTGTCAACATGTGAATGGAGGAAGCTTGAGCACATTTTGATCCATGTGCAAGTTTGAAATTTGAATTTTATGAGATGACATGTTTAGGGGGGATGAAAGATGAGTTAAATGCCAAGTGGGAGACATGTAAGAGACAATGTAAGAGCCTTAAATGCTTTGTTGGATGGACAAGTCCTTTTGGGGGGAGATTTCAAATTTGAGGAATATTCCATCTTTGATGCCTTTTTAAATTAAAATAGATGATTTATAAATCAATTAAATTGATTTTCATGTCCAAGTTGCAAAATCTAGAGGATTTGAGTGATTAGGATTAAATTAATTAGGATTTGATTAATTTAAGGGGAGATTTAGTTGATTTGACTATTTGATTTAGATTTTAGGATTGAAATAAATCAAAAGGAGATGAAAATGATTAAGACTTAGTTAAATAAATATTTTGATTTATTTAACCAAAAGGGGTGATGTTGGATTAAATTAGATAAATGTTTAATTTATTTAATTTAATTAGATGAACTTTAGAAATTTAATCAAATAATATGGATTATTTAATTAAATAAAGATAAGAAGATGAAATGACCTAGTTAATTACACAGAGACGATGATTTAATTAAATTGAGGGATTTATTTAATTAAAAGGGGAATTATGATGACTTTAATCAAATAAGGCTATTCGATTAAATGGTTAGACAGAGGGATAATTTAGGATGAAGTGATGGTAGTAGATCAGGATCGAGTGTGTGATATCAATTTGTATATTTTTGATGTCTACACAAACAAAATTTAACTTTTGAAACCTAAATTGTTCGATTAAACCAAAAAAATTTGAATTTGAAAACCCTAATTAAAAACAAAACAAAAAAATTTGTATTTCAAAACCCTAGAAATTGAAATGAAATTAAAAAATTGCATTTGGAAACCCTAATCAAGCATTTTGAAACCCTGAATTCAAATCAAACGAAAAAATTGAATTTGACAACCCTAGTTTGAACTAAAATGAAAAAATTGCTTTAAAAACCCTAATTGATTAGAAACTGAAACCCTAAATTGAATTAGAACAATTTTTTTTGTTAAAACCCTAAATTGAAATCGAACAAATCATTTTGATTTTGAAAACTAGGTAATTTCGAGCTCAAAAAAAATCATTTGCATTGCTTAAATGTTTTAAATTTAATTTGGATTGTATGGAAAAAATGGTATGTTAAACTTTAGTTTCAATGTTAAATTATAATTAGATTAGAAAACAATATGTTAAAGAATACTTAAAATTCATAAAGTTTATCTTGATGCTTGTTTACAAATTTAGTTAGCAAATTCGTAAATCTAAGCATGTACAATCAATTCAATTGGCACTAACTTGCAAGTCTAAATTATTCCAAGGGCCACCCAAACTTCACGCTAAGTTTTCTAAACCCTAGACCCTAAACTGTAAAATTTAAACCCTCAACACTAAAGCATTTTAATTTTTCCTCAAGACCTTAAAATGAAATTTGGTTGCCTTAAAAAATCCTCTATTGTCACCATTCAGTAGAGCTTTTTGTAATGTTTTCACTTATTTGAACACATAATATAAAACCTTTAAATTTGGCTTCTTCAAGTTTATGAAGAGTGGATGATCACTCTCTATGACACTTAGACATGATCATTAGGGATATAAATCATTGGAAGACAACTTTATTCTATTATATCCACACGATAGGAGAGGAGAGTGCTATGGGTAAAGTTTCTTTCATTGGACATACCTAGAATTATGTAGGTTCAATGTCAAGAATGGGTCTATTTGGTAGATTTATGAAAACTATTATGAATATCTAGAATACCATAAAAGTATAATTATAGTAATTCCAATTGGAAACACTTGGGTATATATCATATGAAATTTAAATCTATTAAGGTGTCTATTATATAGGAGAGTTGATAATACATGGAAAGAGGTTTGTATGGGAATATATGTATTAAGAAATACATACCATGACCTCTATAGGATGTTTAAGATGTGATCCTAGATAATAATCCACCCATCCTCAATCATAATGGATTCTTTAGCAATTAAGAGAGATTCAATAACCATAAAATTACCTATATTTTGATACTATATAGAGTTATGTGGAAGGATAGAAATGCATCAGTAAGGAGACCAAGATGGAACCATTTAACACCTAAGGTACACCTATTACATGGGAAAGGGAGGAGGTACATGATGATAGGTTGGAGGAACTATGCTATTATTACAATAGAGATAGGAGGAGGATTCATATTATGCTCCTATAAATAAGAGGTTAATTTAGAAGATTAAAAGAACTAGATAATAACAAAGGAAATAATTCTATAGAGGGAGTGAGTGGGATTGAAGGTCCCAACACCTACATAGAGTCCTACACGAAATACACCAATCTAGGCACTTCCTAGAAGGATCAAGATCCATGTGAGTAGCCTCTTTTTATTTTTGTATCTTCTACATATGTATATTTATTCCTTTATGATGTGATTAAAATTATGTATGATATAACTTATTAATAAGTGATTACAAGTATAATTATTAAAATATTTCATATTTGTTTTGATATCCTCTAATGTAGGAGGAAATTTTTACTTGTTTTGATAGATGTATGTTATTTTTGTGATATGTATAGATTGATTCATTTTCAACATGATACTTTTTTTTATTAGAGGGGTAAACACTTTTGACCCAGAGCTAGATGGAACCAATGAGGCCATAGTATGACTAAATTTGGACCTCACTAGACATCTTGATCCCCTTAAGCCATCCTATCACCCTAAATCATAAATCGATTTCTTAAGGGGTCCCAATATGACATTTATTAAGGGGATCAAAGAAGTTCTTAAAATTTGGTGAAGTTTCCCAAGGCAACCAAATTTAACAATAATAAGATCGTGCAAGATTATAATATGAATGAGATTTCATGATCTAGGTTGGTGAGTTGAAACAAGAGTAGATCTCAATCAACTATTCCACAAGAAAATGTTCTTCACTAACTTGCAAGTTCATTATATTCCAAGGGGCACCAAAACTTCACTTTCTAATAAGATCCTAAAGATTATATAATATTAATAGTTAATTGTATTTTCATTCAAGTAACATGTGCCTTAGACATAAATGAGGCTTACATATTTTATCATTTGTATTCAATTATTTAAGGCCATTTATATTGAATGGTTTAAAGGTATTTCCTAAACATGTATCTTACATCTTGAAATTAAAAATCTAATACAGGTTCACTCATATCTTAAAGATCACATGGATCCATTCAATAATATTCACAGTCCACCTCCATGCCATCCATCTCCACCACCTTCACCTCCACCTCCACCCACTCCACCTCGTAACCCCCCACCTCCACCACCTAAAATCAATGAACATGCTCGTTTGCAAGTACAAATCAATGCCAATGTTAAAACCATCCAAGATCAAATCAACATTATTCAAAATGAAGAATGTGTCGCACCTCCTGTGAGGACGTTTGCATCTAGGATGCAAACCCTTGTTGATGCTTTCAGGGCTATGGATTGGATCTTAGATGAGCATCAACGATGGCTAGAGGAGAGGAGAACTTCCGATTCTGAAAAGGAAAACACAAAGAAATGAAGAGATGCAGTAGAGAGCCACAATAGTTTCTAAATTAAGACAATGATCATAAATAGTTATGAATTTATAAATTTGGTGAACGATGGATATTTTGTGTGATGAATTTATAAATTTGGTTCCAGATGGATTTTTTAGTGACATGGATTTATGAATTCGGTGGAATTTATGAACTTATAATGAATAATATATATTTTATGACTATCTACTAGATCATGATTTCTCCTGCTAAAAAATTGTAATATATATATATATATGTTTGTGTGTGTGTGTGTTAGACATAAAATGAGCTTTTGTGAATGTTTCAAGTTTATTGTTTAGTATGTGTGTGCATGTATTAAAAAATTGCATATATAGTTCTTAAATTTTGAAATTTGTATGTATGTACATAGTTTAGTTTAATGATCTGTACGCATGCAAATTATGCATCATATTTTTTATTTTGAATGTACATGTACATGTTAAATTTTTAATTTTGTATGGAAATGCTCTTGAGTTGAACAATCAATGTATATATATATATGTGCATTTAAATTAAATATATGATCTTAATATATATGTTGCTCGTCCTATTTCAATTAAATATATGATCTTAATATATGTATGCACATCCTATTTTGCATGATTTAATGCAGGTGCACATTTATATCGAGCATATCATGGATGATTTTAACATTGATGATATCATCAATCCACCACCTCAGCCACAGCCACATCCACCTCCCCCTCCCCCTCCACCTCCCCCTCCACCTAATATGCCACATCCAACACCTATCGTATCTGACGAGGCTCACTTGAGAGCATGTATGAATGATCAAGTTGCATCCTTACAAAATAAAATCAATGCTATGCAGAGTCAAGCATTGATTCCTCCACATGTGAGACGTATTGCATCTGCGATGCAAAAAGTTGTTGATGCCATCAAGATGATCGATTCTGATCTTGATAGGCATCGACGAGAGAGAGAAAAAATGAGACAATTTTATTCTAATGGTCTCTCTTACAAACAAATATTAGACCTTAAAATAACGAAATCCCATCTAGCCCCCTACTTTCTTGACCATGTTACTCGACAACCCATTCCAGCCAACAAATCTAGAATATCCATGAGGTGGTGCATACATCTGCAGATGAGTGCACATTTTTGGGATCGATGGTATATGGTTTTTGATAGTCCCCCACATGCTAATTAGGAGTGCCCATTTTATTTTTTGAGAAAACTATATGCAGAGTTTTTTTGGGGGAAAAGCCCAATTATTTTGATTTTAGATCACTTTAGGGTGTTGGTGGTGGCATGCCACAATAAAGATTAGGGGCAAGGGTTGATCCCCGACGCCCTGTGCATGTGCAAACCCTTGTTGTTGCTCCTGGTCCTCCCATTCCTGCACCTGTACATCATCGAGCTCTGGTCTCAACATTAGGTTCCCTTAGTACACTCGTAGGAGACCTTGATCAACATGCTTATGCGATAGCAGGTGGGGAGCATAGAGATGATGATGATGGAGGAGTTTTTTATGGAGCTAGTCTGAGTACTGCTCCAGGAGTGTCGAGGCCTGTCCCCCATATATGTACTAGTTGTCATCAAGTATGTTATGGACCTGATCAGGCCACACCTAGTTCAGGTAGATGGGGAGATTCTAGTGGTTCATTTGGTTGCATCAGTTCATTTGTAGAGTTTCTCACAGCAGACCATCACCCTGAGGACATTGCGACATAGGTATAAATATGCATCTAGATGTACGCTCATTTTCTAAGAATTTTGATGGTTGTATATATCAAAGAAAAGTTTTCAATACATTTTAACAATCAAATTGTTTGGTGTACAGATGACACTAATGATGGGGAAATCATTTGTTCTACGAGTACATACATCGACACTGGTCGTACTCGGCAACCCTTTTGAGGTATTTTGATTTCAATTTTTAAAATTATATATGAAATCATAAATTATTTAACTTGAGTTTTAAATTTATAATTGAATCACATATATGTTTGAAATATTTAGGTTGGTTTAGGTGAGTCAATCGGCATCCATGTTGATTCCTCCAGAGGGATTTTCAAGCAATCCTCCACTATCGGGCATCATAGATCAGGGGCAGGTACATTCATATGGTAAATTTGTTTAAAGTTTACATTAGTATAGTTACAATTTTATGAGTTTTGAATTCACTAGATATATGAAACACATGCATGTACACTTGTAAATATTATAAGCGTTAAATGTCTATGTACATGTATGTCTAGGTTGATACCACAATAAGAATAGGCATCGGGCAAACATTTGATGTTGCAGCTACTTGTGAGGCCACTGATTTCGAGGTTGTTTACAAAACTTTCTACACAAAATGTACAAACTTGAATATATATATACATTAACCTAATTCAACTGTACATGCTTTAATTTTGATCTTGTAAGACTTTGTTAGTGTAACTTTCAGCCCTGACCTAAACATAGTTACACCACTAGGAGGACATATAGAGTAGGTTCTAGATCAAATGGTAATTTAATTTTTTTATTATATTTAAAGTCAAATATAAATTTTAAATTGAATATATACCTAATATGAGATTTTTACATATTGTTTTTCTTTTATAGCATGAGACACATCTTGTAGTTGAGCATGTCTGTTGGTCACGGAGAAGAGCTACAGTGCACAACCTAAAAATACAGGTACATTAAAATATGATAAATTATAAAGTAAATTGAATTAAAAAAAATTAATTGTAGGAGTTGTACATCTAATTTCAAATTTCTTTGTCTTGTTTATGTGTAGATTGATTTAGAGAATTGAGGTTTCTTCAAGTGCACGAGCATCGGGCAGTAGATATGATGGTAATTTAATTTTATGATGGATTATAAATTAAATTGTCATTGATATTTTTCATTGTCTTATGCGATTTCATCTTTCTCTTAATACCCAGGTGTTTGGTCATCCACATAGTCCATGGTGTAGAAGAGAGGTCTCTTAGATTATAGAGGCGATTTTATGACCTAGAAACATGTGATTTTATATTTTATATTTGTTTATTTCCTGGACTATATTTCTTGTTTCTCATGTACTCACATTGGACTTTTATTTCATGCTTAATATATTGGTTTCATGCACTTAATATGTTACATAAATTATGGACTTTATTATTGTTTGAAATTTTAATTTACACATGTACATTTATGCATTTTATGTTCATAGTTAAGACATTAATATGGGACATTAATGTGAAATTTAGTGATCTCATACATGGATTAATATAGGACATTTTAATATTTATACTTTGCAAATTTAGTGATTTCATACATGATATGCATGATATGTACATTCAATAAATAGCGATAATTACTCAATGAACTTATTCAATTCATGTCAATCAATAATTAGTCAATAAATCATAATTTACAAACAAAAGCAATCTATTTATATACCAGAAAGGGTAAAATTTTAAGAAATAAACAATACCATAGAAGAGTAGAGAATAAAAGCATTCATAAATTCTATAAATAATAACATCTAACACTAATTTATAAGTTGTCAAAACAAATAATGATTCCTTAAGGGGATGTCTAAAGGGGTCATAATAGAACATCTTAAGGGGATGTCTTAAGGGGTTATAATGCGTCTTAAGGGGTCTTAAGGGGATGTCTAAAGGGGTTATAGTAGAACGTCTTAAGGGGATGTTTTAAGGGGTCTTAAGGGGATATCTAAAGGGGTCATAATAGAACTTAATTAAGGGGATGTCTTAAGGGGTCTTAAGGGGATGTCTAAAGGGGTCATAATAGAATGTCTTAAGGGGATGTTTTAAGGGGTCTTAAGGGGATGTCTAAAGGGGTCATAATAGAACGTATTAAGGGGATGTCTTAAGGGGTCTTAAGGGGATTTCTAAAACGTTCACAATAGAACGTCTTAAGGGTATGTCTTAAGGGGTCTTAAAGGGATGTCTTAAGGGGTCATAATAGAATTTCTTAAGGGGATGTATTAAGGGGTCATAATACAATGTCTTAAGGATATGATTGATTTAACAATAATGTATGCATGATATTTAGTGATTATACAATTAGACATAAAGTTTCAAAGTAGGAAAACATGCACATTTAACAAATAAAATATATAGAATATTGATTTGATACATAGAAGTACATAGAGTATGTTTAATTCTGTAAGTATGTATGTACATATATGTCATCTCAAAACAATGTTTACAAAATTTGGATATGCCATCTCAAGAACATCTCAAACTCATGGCTAGAATGTAGTAGGTCTTCACACCACCTAATATCAAAAAGGTACAAGCAATATCAATGAAATCATCAAAACATACATATTTTAATTTATATAAAACTATCTATATGTATAGTACTCAAGTACCTGCATTTAAAAGTATTCCACACATGTTTGTAGGTTGAATCCAGGCATCCTCTCCTTTTTGTTTCAAAGTATGAGATCAATGCAATGATGGCTTAAGGATACAAAAAATGACGATAAATCAATTTTAACTATTAATGTCCAATCAATATCAATATGTAATCAAAACATGTATTTAAATATAATTTAACTAATAATTACCTATTTTTACCAAGTATTCCATGTTGTCTAGGTTGAATTTGCACGGACTAGATCCTTTTTTGTGATTATGCCTTAAGGATGTATAAAAGGACAATCTAAATCAATTTCAACTAATAACACACTTGACCAATGTCGAAACATGTATTTAATGTATTTAAAAGGACAAAATAAAACTAAAACTATATTTACATGTATTTACTTATTCCATTGTACCATCTACATCCTCTCTTTTTTGCAATGCATCTATGATTGCCTCATGCTCTTCCATAGAAATTGACCATAGCACCTTTTTTGAAGGTCTTCCATGATACCACTCTAGTTTTATATTTGTTGCCACCACCAAATGTGAATAATGTATAATCTTTTTATGGGTTTCATAGTCTTCAAATGTAGGTAAACTATTCTTTCTTCTCAAGTATTTTTGTAGCCAAGTGCCAACAACCACCACCAATCCTATTGGAAAACATGTTCAAAAACCATCATCAAATAAGTTCTCAAAATTTTCTTAAGGGGATCAAAGAATTGTTCTAAAAAATTGCTTTAGGGGATCTAAAACTTGTTATCAAAATTTGCTTGAGGGGGTGTCTTAAGGGGATCACCATACTTGTTGGATAATGAAAGCCATCATCATCTTCTCAAGGTGTTATTAACTTATGTTTAGTTTCCACACAATGAACCAATGAATATTGTGTTTGCTCTCCATTCCCCTCAGGTGCAATAACAACATACACATGTCCTGCCAACAAAATTTGATTTAATAACTTGTGCATATCCATATAAATAATTTAGTATTACAAAATAACTTAATAAAGTGAAATAAACTTAAATAAATTAAATTAAAATTACCTTCTTGTACAAGGTTTGAAACATGGTCATAATCTTCAGATGCAAACAGTTGATCATTTTCTTCAATAGTTCTTTCATATTGAGTATGTGCTTCTGCAAGTGTCAACGATCTTTGCTCCCACTGTTCAACCCATTATGTATTTTCACATGCTTCCCAATCCCTTGAGATACAAAACTGGAAAAAATATGCAAGCTCCCTTGTCCAAATAGTCCATGTGCTTGTTGTCACACTCCTAAATGAATGCCATTTAGTAGATCCACTAATTGTCTCACAATCAACTCTAGGTACAATGTTCTCTTCTTCCACCAACTAAAAGAATTGATGAACTGTAGAGTAATCACTCGAACCAGGTGCAGATAATCTTCTATTACACCAATCCACAATCTCACGTGCATCTTTAAATTTTACTGAATCCTCAAATTTTAATTGTTCTCTAGGAAGAATTCTTTTGACACACGCACCAACTCCATCATGTTCTCCTTTACCATACCCAACTTCAAAAAAACTCCATATATTTTGGACATTAAGTTCCTTGTGAACCCTACTTAACCAATAGAACATTCGAGCATTCTTGAATTGCCCCATACAATTATCTGACCATATGAGGTGTTCTTTCATCTAGATTCCTCTTTCTCCTAAATTTCTATAAAATATACTAAAATAGTATTGAACAAACTTTGACGAGTGTAACCGATTTTCACTCAAATAAAAATGATACTCCCTCAAAAATTTTCTATCATCCTCAGTGCTATCATCTGCATGTTTATAAACAATATGCACAAACATAGCTACTTGCACTGAACTATAATATTGAGATTGAATTTCCTCTTGCAGAGCGAGAGCATAACTCTCAGAAAAATCAACCACTGAAAGTATAGTACCAATTGGTAATGTGTTTCTACATGCACGAAATTGGCCATCAAGCCATTGAGCATGTTTAGAGTGCATGACATATTTTGGTACAATTTTATTCTTAAATTCACTCATAAATGTATGCACACTAACTTTTTCTGTAACTAAATCACAATGCTTTCCTATTTTTCCATCTTTTAAAGAATAGTGAACATTCCTAAATCTTTCGACATCTACTAATTGTTGTCCAAAATCATGATCAACAGTTTCATGCAAACAAATTCTTAAAAATGAAAGATTTCTACAGTTAATGCATTGTCCAGAAATAAAAGAACTTAAATAAAATAATTTATCATTAGATTTTTCATAAAACAAACTTGAAATAAACTCTCTTATTGCTTCAGGTGGCATATCAATACCACAATCCTGTATAATCATGTTAGTATGCAAGGTACAATGTATATATCAAAAAACATCATAAAAATAATGAAATTGAACATGTATTTTACAACAACAAGATATTTGTTGCTTATTATTTTTTACATACTAGCATTTACATTTTTCAAAGGACCTTTGAGTTATTTTATTACTAGGTAATACTAAATCACCACAAAATTTTCTATAAAATTCAGCTTGTGTTGTATCCTAATAGGTGTTTTGGGTGAGGATCGCGAGAACTTTGGACCCACCCTTAATTTTAAAACATCTCTAGCATTAGATGAAACCCTAGTATTATCATGCCAATATTTTTTTTTGATCCAAATATTTAATTTTCAACATTCAATTTTTATATCAGACCTTGGTGAATTAGATCACTTTGAATATAAATTGATTGATAGGATCATTTTCTATACTTTCTCTTCTTTTTACCACTCTTAGAAATGTTTTAGGATGCATATTTAAAACCTCACTAATATTTCTTACCATTCTTTTATTCAAAGTTGTTTTATTAACTATAGTAGTTTTTATAGCTCTTCTTGTTGCATTCTTATCTTTAGATCTACTATTTTTTCCAATAGAATGAATGGCACTAGCAATAGTAGACATAGCATGTTTTACTGATTGATCTTTTCTTCTTTTTTGGTTTTAACATAAAGAGACCCTAATATTGTCATTACTTTCCTCATTTTTTTTGCATTCTCATCAATTGCATCATTAGCTGACATTGAAGTGATAAGAATTTTAGCGATAAAGAATTTGGTGTATATTCTATTCACATTTATTCTTATTTGCCTCCAAGTTTAAATGGATATGGACTTTTTATTTAAATTTGCTTTGTTAATTTGGCATCTGGTGGATGTTTCTGTTTTGAATGGCTTCTTCATTTCATTTACATTTTCATCAACAAAGCGGTTTTCATTTCATTTTCATTTTCATCAAAATAGAGGTTTGTTTTCATTTTCAAGAAATGATCATTTTCATTTTTCATTTGCAACAAATATTTTTTTTCATTTTTGTTTTTCAAGCAAATTCTGAACATCTCTCACGAGATATCATCATTATCAACATCTAAGTCCATCTTGTAAAACTTCTACATACAAATTTACCATTTCACTAACATGTGGTTGAAGGCATACTGGATTTGTGCATATTGAAACATTCTCCATAGCATTCAAAGAGGGTTGAAGACATAGTAGGACTTGTTTGTATAATCATATTCTTCTCCAAATTGACTCCTTGCAAATTAGCTTCATCTACAACCATGGTATCCTCAATGTTTTCATCTTCAATAGTTGTGGAATTGGTTGCTCCACCATCATTCATTGTTTTCATTATCATTCTTCTTTCTCTTTGTCTTTGTCTCTCCTTCTCTCTATTTTCTTCAACTTCTTGAGGACTCAATGTCTTCCTTCTCTTATTATGAGCTTTATCTCCCATAATTATAAAATTCTCAAGCACAAATAAATGTTAATAGTGAAATACTTCAAAATATTCAATCCAAATTGGAAGTTGAATACCTATTAGGAAAAAATTCTTCCTCTTGTGTTCCTCAAAACAAGTAGAAAACTAGCACAATTCCACTTTAAAAATTGTTTTCTTCATGCCTCCTTTAAAAAATTCAATCCATATTGCAAATTGAAGACCTTTTGTTCCTCCAAACAAGCACAAAAATAACACACTTCCACTTCAAAAATGGTGTAGATGATGCCCCGTTTGATAAAATAAACTAAAAATAAAGTTCACCACCTGTAAATACAATAGCTCATTAAAAATAGTTTACTTTTACTGCTCTCGGTCGTACATGTGAAGTTGCAGACTTCACAATAATTTTTTGTAGTATATTTAAATAAAAGAAACAGGATCCCATTTATAAAAATCGGGATCCCGTTCTATAATCGGGATCTCATTCTCTGACATTGAATGTGAGGACCGTTGGAAGGGAAACAGGATCATGTTTCCCTCCCAACAGTCTAAATATTATAGAATAGGGAACGAGATCCCGATTATAAAACAGGATCCCGTTTTTTAATAAACATGATCCTGTTTTATAATCGAGATCCTATTTTTTAAAATTTGAATTTTTATTTGGTTTGTGGTTGGGTTTTTGCCTAGGATTTTGGTTCGGGAAAAGAATTGGAAATCCAAACCTAGGCCTTCAACCTATTTTGACCTGCAAGTTGAAGGTCCTAACAATGTCAAAGAAAAATATCGACTTTGGACATATGGCTGACGAAATTTTTTGCATAATTTTTTGACAAAATTAAAACCCATTTTAGATGAGACAATGCAGATTCTAAATATGTAATTTTTTTGCAATTGGATTACTTTTTCTATTTTTCAATTAATTTTTAATAAAATTGGTCCATAAACTTTAAATATCAAGGTTTTTTACTATTTTAATAACTTTTGATCAACATGAAATTTTGACAAACGGATTACATGAGAATAAACTTTAGACAATTCTTTTCAATTTAAAAAAATCAAAAATGATAAGTTTAGGTCATCTTATGCATGTCGTACACGATGATTTTTCAAAATGAAAAATCTACCTAATAAAAATTTAACAAAAAAAAAATTCAATAAAAAATTACAAAAAAATATCAAGAACAAGCTTCGGTGAGTCAAATATTTTCCCAAAAGGATTTAGAAAAATACGATAATTTAATTCAAAATATGGATGTCGTACACGTGCATGGTATGGTAAAAAAAAAGTGACTTTTAAACAATGGTTTTTAGAAACGCCTATTGAAACTCAATTTGTACAATCTAGGCATTGAAATAAATTACATATTTAGAAACTAGACTCCGAGCACTACATTTTATGATTAGTGAATTTTTTAAATATTTCATCTCTAAGTGCTTCAAATTTTAAGGTCAAGTGTGTCAAATTCTGAAAATCGGGAAAAACACTTCCACTTTTTGGCCAAAAAGTGGACTCAACTTCTTGCACACACCCCCATTTGTTCTCTTACCAGCAGCAATCATAGTTCCAAACCCTTTCTGGATCTCACATGCTTCATCCTTAAACACAATATTATACCCTTTGCTACAAATTTTCCTAATAGTCAAGAGATTATGTCTCAAGCCCTTAACATAGTAAACATTGTCAGTATTATGCTTTCCATCAAAATTGATTGAACCTATTCCACAAATCTTAGCTCCTAAATCATCTCCAAATTTCACTAATCCTCCATCATGCTTTTCAAGTTTAACAAATTTACTTTTGTCTTTGGTCATATGATTAGAGCAACCATTATCAATAACCTAGTAATTATTATCTTCTTTGACAAGAAAAACAGATACCAAAGTACCTTCAATCTTATCCTTCATCTCTGGAATACTTTCCTTCACAAAAAATTTAGGGTTAGCAAAACCAGATTCTTCTTTTATAGCCAAAAATAGACATTCATTATCATCAAAATCTCCATAATCAGATTCATCATCAGAAATATCAACATCTTCTTTCACATAGTAATCTTTCTTAATCATCTTTCCTTTATTTTCCTTGTTCTTATTGTTTAGAGCTCTTTTTGGAAATTTAGAAGCATAATGACCTATCTCACCAGAGCTAAAACATTTGAAAGGTAATTTACCTTTGTACTTACTGGTTCCCTTTTTCATCTTCCTCATAAAGTTAGCTTCCAAATCATCAAGATCCTCATCACCTAAATCTTCAACCTTCTTTGATTTACCAGCCTTGAAAGTAGTCTCTACTTTTGTACCTTTCTTCATTTTTCTCATTTAAAATACCTTCATAGTACCAATCAACTAATCTATGGAATAATTGTAAAAATCAACAATTTCCTCAATAGAAGACACCTTTTCACTATAACAATCTGGAAGAGATCTGATAACTTTCTTCACCACTTTAGATTCCTCAACTGTTGCACCGAGGCTTCTCATATTACTTACCAATTCATCAACTCTCTGTATGTAGCCTTTAATTATTTCATCTTCAAACATATGCATTATTTCAAATTGTGCCTTTAAGTTCTACAACTTTTCTTTTTTTACTTTCGGATATCCTTCATAAATTCCTTCTAATGTATCCCATAATTCTTTAGCAATCTTCGAACTCATAACTTTAACTAACCTAGTATTTGAAAGACTATTCACAATAATAAATATTGCCTTAGCACTAATCTCATGCACTTTGATTTTTTCATTTGTACTTGGACCATTCTAAGGTGGAGTATATGTATTCTGAAAAGACTTCTCAATCTCATATCCCTGAGTAGACAAATATCCTTCCATCTTTGTCCTCCATAGTGCATAATTTGAGCCATCGAATCTAGGATATTCCAAAGGAATCTTTTTTCCATCCCAGATCTACCTCCAGTAGTTAAGCTCTTCTTCAACGAACCATGCTCTAATACCAATTGCTGAAATGAAGAAGAAAACTGAGGGGGGCTGAATTAGTTGTAGCAAATTAAACCTTCAAAAACCTCAACAGTAAACAGATTCACAAGCATTCATTAAACCCCTATTCTATTATATTGATTAATCATGAAATGCAAATAACAGAAACTGAAGTCACAACACCATACACATGAGAATAGCATATTTATGTGGAAAACCTTGGAAAATCCACGGTGAGGATTAGTTCACAATATAAGAAATAGAAAAACTAGTACAAAGAGGCTAACTTCCAAAATAGAACACATTGTCCAAAAGGGCTCACAACCTAGGATCATTTCCATAAAAATAATACAATAGGATAGAAGAAGAATGTTACACATAGAAAACACTTCTCAATGCAACAAGGAGTCCACCACAATTGCTCACACACTTTCATAGTCTCACATGAAAGATTTCATATGCCTTCAGCTCACTACCTTTAGGAACCCTAACATGAAATTCACACTGCTCTACTCAATTTCACATCACACACATTACTCACATCATTCTCGAATCTATCTTACTTCTTACTCTTTCCTTCAATCTCTTGTACCAACACCATACATATTTATATCAAGCTCTACTGTAAAACCTTTCTCCAATGTCGGACACTAGTCATTATACATTCAAGTTCAAAATAGGGCGACACCTAAACATTCCCGTTGTGGAAAGGAACGAAAGGCGGCCTACATAAATCCTAAAATAGGACCCAAATAGATCTCAACATACTTCAACATGCTTTGACAAGCCTCGCATGTAGTGTTAAACACAAGCTCGACAAACACCCATGCAAAACACCATAATCATTAAATACATGCTTCCTTAACTCAAGCCAAAAGTTTCAAACAACATAATTCACTTTAACTTGTGTGAGGGGGAAAATCATATAGTGTAAACAAGATAAATTCAATAAAATAGAATCTAATCTAAATCAAAAACAATAAATTTAGATATATTCCTTCACTCATGAAATGACTTTCTAATCTATTGAAAATATACAATGAAATCCTACGATTATCAAATGAATTCAAAACAAAGGAAAGGTTACCATCCCATGTTGGAGTGTGTTCACAAGATGTTGGGTTCTTCATATCACTACGAAACCTCCATTGTTGCATGTGAGAGCCTTGAAGAATGATACGCGTGTTTGATCAAAGATGTTGTTTGAAGCTTTGTCAATGGTGATTTGGCATTACTCTGTTGCATAAGGTATGTTGATTCTTTGATCCTTTTTTGTGAGGAAAGAGATTTGTTATATAGAATTTGTGATTTGAAATGGATGATCAAGACTAAAAAATGATGCATCGAGATCAACGGTTAAAGGTTGTTGAGAGGATTTAGATTGGCATAATCTATGCAAATTGATTGCATGATTAGTGTGATTGAGGAATAGATTGATCAGTTAGGGATATAGATTGATCAGTCAAGAATTAGATTAAGCAATCAATGATTCATAATTCACTCAATCAGGAAAGTGGTTGAGAATGATTAATTAATTGATTTAATTAATTCATTCATTTTGGAGTTGAATGTGCAAATCAAGTTTGACTTTTGCAAACAAAGTTGCATTACTTTGATTTGATTTTTTATTATGTTTTGAATAGTTTTATTTAAATTATTCAATTTATTCAAATTTGGAGGGAAAGTGATCTAATTAAATTATTAAGCTTTAATAATTCAATTGACTTAGGGGAATAAAGTGATTTAGCGACGCAATTAAATAATTGGTGTTATTTAACTAATCGGGACGAATTAAAGTTAGATTAGGACTTTATTAAATAAATATAATTTATTTAATTGGTCGAAATGATAAAAAAAGGTGAATTAATTAAATAATGTCATATTATTCAATTAATAGTAGAAATAGGGTTTTTAGGACTTTATTAAATAAATGAAATTTATTTAATTTGTTAAAAATGATGAAAAAGTGAATTAATTAAATAATCTTGTATTGTTTAATTAATAGAGGAATTTAGGGTTTTTGATGTAATTGATGTGAAATGCAGTGATATTTGATAATAATGATGTCGATGATGTGAAAATATCATTTAGTATGTGTGATATGTGTTAGGTTAATTTTACATGTCTACATTTTTCCCCTCTTTGATACAAAGTACGAGTTGCTTTGTTTCAAAGATTCAATGTTAAAATCAATATTTTGAAAAAAAATATGCCCACTGTGCCCCAATGGTTAGTGGAATGATGGTAGGACTCTATGCTTCCTCCTCGAGAGGTTGGCTGAAAATTTTGATTTCGAGGTCAGGCTCACGACACTATTCTATTTCAGTTCAGTTGCATATAGGATGAAAAATTAAGTCTATAGGTTCCTCGTTGCTTGTTTGAATGTTCTGAGAGCTCCTAATTTTAACCTAGGAAGGTTCCCTAAGTAAAAATTAGGGTTTTGGAGGGTTAAAATAGGTAACTAGGGTTCTAATCGCCTCATTTGCACTTTGAGCCTATAGTGAATTCTTGTCTCTAGATTTCTCATTTTGTTAGTTGTCGAGGAGATATGGTATTGATTCAGGGAGTCTCGCATCATGTAGATGCAATTTGAGAGTATGAACGGCCCGCAGGCATTGATGCCTCGGTATATACCCTCTCGATTCTCATTTTTGTTTTTTCGTGTTCTTGTAATTAATGCTTAATGTCCAACAAGTAAAAAGTGTAGGTTTAAGGGTTTTAGTGCTATTGATTCGGTTTCAACACTTTTTTCCATTTTGAAAAGATCGCTTTTGATCTTTTCTTGTGCAGTTGACTTTAATTTGTGCTTTTGACCTAATTTTGCACCTTTGAAACTTGCCTTTGCTTTAAACTTTCACTTTTGATTGCTTTGTTTTGGTTTTCTCACTTTTGTGATAAGTTTGCACTTTAAAAACAAAAAATTGCTTTTGATTTCCTCGCCTTTGATATTTTTCATCACTTTTGACAAAATTCCTTTGCATTTTCTTATGTTCTAAGCTTTTGTTTGAAATTTCATCGCTTTTGATTTTTTTGGAACACTAAGTTAGTTTATTTATTATTTTCATTTCAATTTGTGTGTTCAAAGCTATGAATGTCAATGTTAGACCTACACAAACACAACAAAAAATCATACAATTAGATCACCATGCAATTTAAATAAACATTCCCCATAGAATTCATTTGAAATGCACAAAATAAGAAATGGAAATGAAGAACACAAATGAAAACTATCAAATCCTATCTAATGCAAGCAAACTCTCAATCCCATGGGGGAATTGGTGCCATTTTGATGTGGAAAATGGCCCTTTCCCAATCCCCTATAAGCTTGATGATGATTTGATGGAGATTTGATGCTCCTTGGTTGAATTCCTACATAACCTAGCTATGAAAATGAGAAAATGGATGAGCAATGGATGAGCAAATTCAAAATCTGAAGATAATTTCTTTGCATGAAGTTGTGGATCCAAAATCCAAATGAGAGCCTCCTATTTATAGATGACAATGATGGAGAATGAGGCAAAAGGGATGAATGTGGGATCAAAGACCAACCAATGAGAAAGTGCCACTTGTCAACATGTGAGTGGACAAAGGTAGAGCACATTTTGGTCATTGTGCAATTAAATGCAATTAGGTCAAAATTCAAAATGGATGAAATGACATGTTGGAGGGAGGATAAAATGAAGTTAATGCCACATGGCTCAAGGCAAAAGGACACGTAAGAGGTTTAAATTCCTTGTTGGATGTACAAACCCTTTTGGAGGGATTTTTCAAATTTGGAGAATATTCCAATATTGATGCCCTTTTTGAAAGTAATTGAATATTTAATAAATCAATTGAAATTATTTTTATGAGCAAGTTGCAAAATCTAGAGGATTTAGTTGATTAAGATTAAGATTAATCAAGATTTGATTAATTTAAAAGGAGATTAGTTGATTTGACCATTTTGACTTAGATTTTAGGATTAATTTAAATCAAAATGAGAAGAAAATGATTTAGACTTAATTAAATAAAGATTTTGATTTATTTAATTAAAAGGAGATGATGTTATATTAAATCAAATAAAGATTGACTTATTTAATTTAACAGAATGACTTTAGAGATTTAATTAAATAAAATAAATTATTTAATTAAATAGAGACTATAGGATTAATCAAATAAAATGATCTATTTAATTAACAGGAGATGATGACTTAATAAGATAAATAACGATTTATTTAATTAAGAGATGGAATGTGATGGATTTAATCAAATACATATTATTCGATTAAACAATTAGCAAAGGAGATGATTTAGGATGAAACAGTGTTAGTAATTAGGATCAGGTGTATAGGATCAATTGATATATTTTTTGTGTCTACATGTTTCCCCTCTTTGAAGCAAAGCACTTGCTATGTTGGTTCAAAGAATAAGCCACTGTGATCAAAATTCAAAAAAAATCTAATTTTTAAATGCCCTACTACTACCTTGGTGATGAAATTATGCCAATATACTGCCCCCTCGAGAGATCAGACAAAAAATTCAATTTTTTGGTGATCTCACCAAGAAAAAAGGGGACAAGGTGTCTGACGGGTCCAGAAAGGCTTCGAGATGCCAAAAACATGCAAAAACACAAAAAAAAAATGAAAAACAACCTTTGATTGGGCGAAAATAGGCTCGAGGGTGAAAACCCTTGTTGGACGACTAAATAGGGTCAAAAAACCTTAACTTTCAAGCTTAAATAGGCCTTGAGGGGCCACTTCCAATTCATTTGCACACCTAGCCTTTGGAGATTCTTGCGATTTGAGCTCTAAGGACTGATCAAGATGGTGTAATGCATGCTTCCATGACACATTTCAGAGAACGTGCGAGTGTACTAGAGGCTTCTCGGCACAGGATCAGGAGTATGTCATCCTGTCCAGACCTTGTTTTTTCAATTTTCAAGCACATTAATTAAGGTCTAGAGGTCAACCAAGTCAAGCAGCATTGTTTAGCACCACTGAAAACTTTAAATCAGTGTTGTGCAATCCTAAAATACGCCACTGATGAGAGTTGCACTACAACGGTGGAGTTTGGAAATTAGGGTTTAGCTGCAAAGTCCACTGTACTTGCAAATTGTGTCGCGATAGTCCTGTTTGAAATTTAGGTCCAAGGGTTAATTTAAAACGCTATCAAATTGCATTGTGATGGAAGAGTTTGGAACTTTTAGGCTCCTAATGGCACAATTTAGAAGTTTCAAACAACAACACATATGCAAACAACAACGCACTTGTTGTTTTGGTCACGCAAACTTCAAAGAGGACCTCAATTTTTTACAAAACTTGACGCAGTGACTTTGCTGATGCAGGAGGACATGGAGCCAGTCCACTCATGAGAGCATAGATCATCCATTTTGAGTAGATTGTCCCAAAATCCCAATTTACATGAGGTTTTGCAGAAGCACCTGAGGGCAATTAGATTATGGTACGTTGCTTATGCCCTAGTGATCAGGATGCACCTTGGTATGATGACAACATTGGCGGAGCATTGGCATAGTGAGACGTCTTCATTCACTTCCCCACAGGAAAGGCCATAGTGACCTTGGAGGATGTGTGGCACATTCTGTGATTACCAATCCACAGAGAGAGTTATTTATGATGTGGATGTCGGTAGGGATGCCTGCTACGAGATTATGGGTCTACACGAGATCATTTCCTTGGAGGGACAAATTGACCTAGAGTGGTACAGAGTTGTAGTACTAACATTTAGATTGATAGTAGCTGCCATTATTTTGGGGCTCGTGGAACTAGATTGGTATGATCGATACTTCAGCCCGAGATGGGGTCTTGCCTAGGAGTGGATGCTTTGACAGAGAGAGTGCTTTTCCTGGGGGCCACTAATGCTGGCCTCCCTTTACCATGATCTTCATGAGTTCACATACTATGATAGTCGGGCTATTAGATCAGGAGTCACATCATTGCACATTTGGGCTTGGGAGAACATCACAGTGCTCCACCCATGAGTCACACCTATTGACATGGAGGCGGATGACCCAGTCATTTGGAGATACAGGGGGGCACTTACTTTTTCACACACAGGAGTAGCAGGCATCTGCTACTAGAGGAGGGGCATTGCTGAGATAACAATTTTCACTTGGAGGCCTTATCTTGGGATGTCGGCCTGGTATGATGATTTTTAACAATTGTTCTTCACCAAGCAAGACCATTTCATGCAAGGTAGAGAGCACATGATGATAGAGCGGTATCTGCAAGACCAAGTTGCTTGAAAATTTGGAGATACATAGGACCGTCCCGATGACCAGTACGTGGCCATCTTCACACATACTACGAGGGACATGACATGGGGTCACACCATCCCTATAGATGAGGCAGTTGAGAGCTTCAGGAAGCTAGTGGCAAGACCATGGCCTTATGATCAAGGACCAACAGACCCAGGGATGACCCAGGAATACAGAGATTGGTTTCATCCTTCAGTGAGATTGACAGTACCTAGTGCACTATTTCCATGGAGGAGACCCAGAGGCTGATCTGCAGGGCGAGGGCGGGGATGAGGAGGCAAGGGAGATGGTGACAAAGACAAAGATGGGGATGGTGGCAGGGGCAAAGGAGGAGGCAGAGGATAGCCAGAGCAGCACAAGGATTAGGGTGATGTCCCTAGAGACGGGCATTAGGATTATCCTTGGGATGGTCACCAGGACCAGGACAGGCAGTGGACCCCACTATGAGATGGTCATCAAAACCAAACACCATTCCAGCCACCACCATAGCTGGACCCTAGGTACAAGCTTAGATACAAGTGCTCACTGTAGAGAGGGACCAAGTAAGACAACAGGTCTTGGCCATGACGACAGTGAGAGATTAGGCAACCTAGCAGTAGCAGGCTGCCGAGCTGTAGGCAATGCAAGAGATGGGCCAATGACAATAGCTAGAGAGTATGATTGCCTCCTCCTCCATGAGCATAGTATCCATGCGGGCATATCGAGAGGCCCTCCAAGAGGTCGAGTATTATCATCTTCACTATCACCAGGCAGTGCCTCGAGCGGCATGAGTTCTAGATTACTCACAACATAATGGATAAAGGCCTCCAGAGGGTCACATGAAGAGACAGGGTGGTGAGGGGAGTAGCCATCAGGGCTAGCTTATTTTTATCAGAGACACTATTCTTTTTGAGATCCATGGGCTCATTTTTTATAGCCCCATGGATGATTGTACTATACTAATTTATATATACACTTGATCCCGATTTTGTAACATGACAGTGTATTATTATTTTGATGATATATGAGATGATATAGTTTGATCTGACATGATGTGTCCTATCTTATTTATGCATTATAGATGGATGTTTTTAATTTCTATATGTGATGGTCTATATGTGATGTAATGATTCGATCTTATGTGATGCATGTATGCTTTTTTATTCTATGTGATGCAATGCGATGTATTATTTTATGATGTGATGTAGTGACTTATGGATGCATTTCTTTTTCAATATCTTTTCTATGCACTTTTATGATGATGTATGGATAATAAAAATGTTATGATATGTGAATTCTTAGATGAACATATCTATATTATGCATCTAATGGATGATGATGATAAACTGTATGAGATGCAGTGTTTTTTCATTTTTTATTATCTTTCTTTTTTAAATTGGCAATGCATTTATAGATGATATGATGATGCACATGATATTATGTGAGGATGATTTTATAATGATGCCTATGTATATGACATGATATGGTATAATAATGCTTATATGATGATGCAAATGGATGATATGTATGTGATGTTATATGATTATGTAACGGATGCAAATGAATTATATTTATGAGGTATATGTGATGATGCAATGGATGCTTTGATGATGTATATGATATGAGTTAACAATGCCTATATGATGGTGAATTTATGCAAATGTATGGTTTATGAGATGCTTAGAATAACTAATCTATATTATGCAATGCATGTGAGATGTTTAATGTTTCCTATTTTCCATGATATGATGTGCATTATGTTGATGGTTTGTGGATGTAGGATGGATGCAATAGCGATGATTTGTGATTAAATGTCATGGTACCATGTTAGCACAAAAATAAGATAGAAGAAAGTAAGAGAATCCAACAAGTCAAAAAATGATGATGATGATTTTCTTACCAGGGATTGGGACTTTGAAAGGGACATTTACCTTATGTTTGATAATACACATAGGCATGATGCATCAAGGTACAAAGAACCAAGATGGAGTTGCACCTAGTGTGATGGACTTTGACTCAACAATCAGATAGGGGTACTCTTGTTCACACCTAACATACAAAACCTCATCTAAAATGTAGTTCAGATATTCCAAACATCTCAGACCAAAACATAGAAAGGAAAGCCTTCCTATGTGGTCAACAAGACATCTAAAACACCCTCCCTACACCTAAACAAAGCATGCATGACCAAGGTTATTTTACAAGAATATCCAAAAAGCAGAGTAGATAAAAAGATAATGATCGATGCCCCATTCCTTTCTCTCTAAATCCTTTTGTTTGGATATCATCGAGAGGTCATTGGAATGAGAACAATAAGATAATTCAAAAGACAAAGATCAAGCAAAAACAAACAAGCTAATATTCTTCATACCGCTAGCCAAGACTAAACTATGGTGATGCTTGATGTTGATGTCCATTATAGGAAGGATGCATCCTAGGACATGATGTTATTCGATGATGATTTGGGATTGATTGGATGATAGGCTATTAGTACCAAAAATTGACCAATGTGTTTACTTACTGACCTAGACTTGAGACTTTGACACTTAAGTTTTCACTTTCTAACCTGCTTGACTTGTTTCTGATTGTTTCCCAAAGGTTGAGGGTGACAATGATTTATTATGAGCGGATGTTTATTGTGGGTGAAAGTGAGATGGGGACAGATGGATTTTTTCAAATATTTGGATGTTTTTGAACGTTTTCTAAAATGTTATGAGGTTGTTTTTGGTATTTTTGAGATTTTACAAATGTTTTGATTTTCCAATTTTCAAATGTTTTGGGGTTTTATGATTTTGACCAAGAGACTAACCTAAAGACCTATCCTAGGGGCCTTGGGGACTGATCAACATATTAGCCTTGCCTACATTATACATGCAGAGACCACATAGTTTGACCGACACAAACTCGATTATTGATGAGAAATGAACAGATGGATTGCTAGTTTATTATGATGGACTCCTAAAGGACTGACTTAAGTGTCTCGGGGAAAAGATCAAAGATCAACCTTTCCTACGTTCAAAGCTCAAGAGATGACATAGTTTGACAAGACTTTTTTAACTTTTGAATGACTTTTTGACCTATTTTTGGATTTTGATATGTTTTGAATGTTTTTGGATTTTTGATTTTATGAATGTTTTTGGATTTTTTGATTTTCTAATGTTTTTGGATTTTTTGATTTTCTAATGTTTTTGGATTTTTTGATTTAGGGAAGACTTCAAGAATATACACAAATCTTATCTAATGAGAACATGCCCCCAACATGATGCAATAGACTACTTTGATAAAGGCAGGACAAACTAGCCTTAAGAATGGGCTGAGTAGTACTAGGAGGGATCATGATGTGAACACAGGACCAAGCTATGATGCAAACACAAATGAGTGATGGATGAAGATATGGATGATGGAAGTGTGATGGATGGATGATGCAGAACAAGCGGTGAAGATCCTAGTGGATGGAGAGTGCTTATTTACACAAGGCACATGTTTGCCAGGTTTTCACCAAGGTACTTTCCCAAAGCGCCACTAAAGTGGTTTTCACTAGAGGACAATTTTTCTTTTTATTGCTTTTAATCCTTTTTCCATTTTTTTTTAAATTTTTTGATTTTTTGATTTTTTTGTGTCGTCTCCAAGACCCCGTTTTCCAAGTTTTCATCAAGGTGACCATTTTCTTAGGAATTTTTTTTTTTTTTTGTATTTTTTGTTTTACACCCTAGAAGTTTAGGCATAAATTATTTTGAGATAGGAGCTATTCATGGGCTCCTATAGAGGCTCGCCTTCCGATGTTGATAACTGATATGCCCCTAACTTGTAACTTGTTGTGATGATGAAGGGCCCTAACCAATTGGGTTCAAATTCCATTTGGATTTGGAACGTTCTTCTGATTTTCCTTTAGCACTAGTTCTCCTACCTGGAATGTCTGATTCCTGATCTTCTTGTTATAACTCCACTTGAGATGATTTTGGTACACTTTCAAATGGTTTAAGGCATCCATACACTGCTCATCCAATAGTTCCAACTTGTTTAGTGGTGATACTTGGTATTCTTCATCTGTGATGAGATTATGCAAAGATATTCTCAGTGATGGGAGCTCAATCTCGATGGCTATTATGGCTTCTAATCCATAGACCAGGGAGAATGGGGTGGCACCTATCAGTGTGTGGATGCTTGTCTGGTAGGCCCATAGGCTAGGATTTAGCTGCAGATGCCAATCATGACCAGCTTCATTGACTATTTTCTTAAGGATTTTTAAGATGGTCTTATTTGTAGCCTCAACTTGTCTGTTTCCTTAGGGTTAGTTTGGAGTGGAAAAGTGATGTTGGATTTTGAATTTCTGGCATAGGTCACGAACACCCTGATTCTTGAAAGGTGTCCCATTATATGAGATAATGGCTTGAGGGACATCGTAGCGACCAATTAAGTAGTTCAAGATGAACTTTGATATCTTCTTTCTTGTGATATAAGTCATGGGGATGGCTCTATCCATTTGGTGAAGTACTCAGTGGCAGTGATGAAGAACTTATGTCCATTGGATGAGGTGGGAGTGATTTTTCCAACGAGATTGAGCCCCCACTATGAAAAGGTCCAAGGAGTGACTATTAGATGGAGCTCTTGAGCTAGTGCATGGATGAGGTCCCTGTGTTGCTGACATTGTAGGCACCTTTTGACATAGTCATGTGCTTCTCTTTCCATTGTAAGCCAATAGTACCCTGTCCTCAGCAACTTCTTAGCCAAGGTCATACCACTCGAATGTGAACCACATATGCCATTATGTAACCCAGTTAAGGCAGTCAATGCCTCAACATTTAGGCAACGTAGCAAGGTTCCTTCAATGCTCCTACAGTAAAGGGTATCTCCTAGGATGACAAAATGGGATGCCTTTTTGACAAAGGTTCTCTTGAGGTTCGGGTTTATGTCAGGAGGGAGGAATCCTATTCTTAGGTAAGTGTATATATCATGGTACTAGGGATTACCAAGACCAATGATTTCACACACAAATTCAGACTCTGCTACCTTGAATGTGGGCATGAGAAGCTGCTCTACAAGGAATTATTGCTTTGGAATGTTGCGTGGGACATCTAGGAGTGATCTAATTGTAGCCATTGCATATTTTGCTCTGTTGTTTGCTCTCGGTAGCTGCTCAAATGTGATATCAAAGAAGAACTCTGTAAGACTTTCCACCAATTTCTTGTAGGGAGTCAACTTCTCATCCTTTGTTTGATACTCACCATTGACTTGGTTGATTATGAGTTGTGAATATCCATAGACCTTAAGTGCCATTATCTACCATTGCAGCACAATTCTAAACCCTATGACTAGAGCCTCATATTCCACTATGTTATTTGTACAAGGGAATGACAACTTGTATGATTTTAGAATACAATCCCCTTGTGGGGTGATGAAGAAGATCCTTGCTCCTGATCCATGTTGCATGTAGGATCCATCAAAGTACATTTTTCAGTGATCCAGTACACTTAGGTTGAAAATTAATTCATTTGGGAACTTTGAGACAAGTGGATTCTCTGAGTATATCAGTGCCTCTACCAACTGATCTACAATTGTTTTTCCTTTGATGGCCTTGCACTCCACATACTCAATGTCATGCTCTATGAGAATCATATACCACTTGGCTATCTACCCTATAAGCGTTGCTTTGGAAAGAAAGTACTTAAGGGGGTCTATCTTTGTGATGAGCTTTATCTGATGGGCTAGCATGTAATGTCTAAACTTTTGTGCTACAAATATGACTGATAGACAAGCTTTTTCAATGGGTGTATAGTTCAACTTATGGCCCACCATAGTTCTGCCGATATAATAGATAACTCTCTCTTTTCCATCTTTATCATGTTGTGCCAAGAGAGTGCCAAGAGCTGCTATTGTTGCTAATATGTATAAGATCAAAGGTTTTCCTGGAATTGGTGGCATGATGACTAGCAGTGTGAGTAAATATTCCTTGATCTTGTTGAAGGCTTGATCACACTTTTCATCCCACTTGTATGCTACCCCCTTGTGGAGTAAATGAGAGTAGGGGACAGCCTTGTCTACTAGTTGCGCTATGAATCAGCGGATGGACTAGAGTCTTCCTTATAGGCCTCTTAGTTGTTTCAATGTTTTTGGTGCCTCCATTTCAAAGATGGCCTTGACCTTAGCAGGATCTATTTCAATTCCTCTCATAGACACAATATACCCAAGGACCTTTCCTGACTGTACTCTGAAGACACATGTATTTGGGTTGAGTGTGAATTTATATTCCTCTAACCTATCAAAGATGTAGCTTAGAGCTAGTATGTGATCTCACCTTTTCTTGGATTTGGATAATATATCATCCACGTAATCTTCCATAGTTTTTTGAATCATTTCATGAAAGATTAGTGTTATGGCCCTTTAATAGGTAGCTCCTGCAATCTTTAGCCCAAATTGCATCATATTTTAACAATATGTCCCCCATGGATAGGTGAAATTCATCTAGTACTTGTCTTCCTTTGCTATCATGATCTGGATGTAACCTAAGAATCCATCCATCAACGATAGCATCCCATGTCTTGCAGTCATATCCATGATCATATCAATGTTAGGAAGTGGAAAGTCATCCTTGGGACATGCTTTGTTTAGATCTGTAACGCACCGCCATGCAACCCTAGGGGAAGTTGCAATCTACTACACAAACGAACTAATTTTTTTTTTAAAGAGAGCAATTACATGCAAGTTAACTAACCATTTCCAACCAATCCCCTAAGGTTACGAGACTGAGTTACTTAAACCCAAACAAGAAACAAGAATTAACCAAAACATTTAAATTACTTAATGCATTAAGAATGCATACATTCCAAATAAGATTAATTACTTCAAGTATCATAAATACCACATGATTTCAAATAACAATTAATTTACAATAAGATTACAATGCTCATTCCCTGAATGAGATAAATCCAATAATCATGATTACATATTACAAATTCCACCTCGATAACAAATGAGGGGTAATAAAATACAAGATCAATTGAAAGAATTAAGCATGGAAGAAACTGGAACCCACAAGCTCTCTAACTGAAAATATCACCCATACGAACAAGAAGAAACCCAATGGATTAAGGTGCATGTTCCACCTGACCATGTGATACCCGAAGGCTCACCCCCCGTGCTAGGAGATAGTAACAAGGAATTCCTAGGCAAGACCATCCACCACTAGACACAGGATAACTAACACTGACACAACCAATCACATGAACCATACAACCATAAGAATAACACAAGTACAACTCCAACAATCACTGACATAGGTCACATTGCTTCCAGAAATAAAGTAGATCGATTAAGACAAGAAGACCAAACTCAAGAAAACCAAATACCAACTGTTGTCGTAGAAAGAGTGTCATCACATAGCTCGTCATGGGATCTCCTCTGGGAATCTTCATAGGCTCCACCCCCCACTATGGGTTGTCGTGGTGGACTCTACCGAATCCCACCACCCATGCTTACTCATGCAGAATCAAATACCTCTCGTAAAGACAAGACAGATGACCTTGCCATTCCAAGCCTTCCCGTCTCATCCCTAGTCTATACAAGCCCTTGCATCCATGAGCGAGGCTTAATTATCTTAATTAGTGTGAAATACTACCTAACATCTAAGTACATTTATTTAGTTCACTTGATTAGACCACTTCTGAAGGTTTCTCAGTTTACCTCTTTGGGTTTTGGCCCCTAACAGAAGCCACTCTTCTACTTGACAACATACCAACCAAAACCAACCACCAAAGGAATCCCAAAGTGCATACCAACAAGAAAAAATCACTCCAACTCTATTAGGAACATATAATGAAAACCCACTCCAAACACAGGAGGCAACAAAAGTCAAAACCCTCTCCAAACACTAGAGGATACAAAGGTTAAAACCCTCTCCAAACACTGGAGGCAACAAAACACATAATCCACTCCTTATCCAAAGGAGACAAAAAAACCATAACCCCCTCCTAATCCCAAGGAGGCACAAACCATTCCCATTCGTGAAAACTAGGTACAACAACATAACACAACTCTACACATTTCCCAAGGTGATTTGCAATCGAACCACTACATGAAACATCCCAACCTAGAGAACTCCTCTGGAAGACTTACATAAACAAATCACCCCATTTTCCCAACAACAGCCAAGAGAGAAAACACATAACGAAGACACTTCTGGCAATTAAATAACCTACTTTAGGATTTCCTAAACCCAAGTCAAGCAATGACATTGTGCAGGTAATCAATTAAATAAATAACAATATTTGCACACTCAAAAGTAAATTGGATCACTTGGCCACATTAAGGAATTTTAAATTAATAATTTAATTCTATTTGCTCAATCGTAGATAAGGATTAAAATAATCTTTATAAATAAAGTCACTTGCTTATAACATCCACTGTTTAAAAAAAATCAACTTTCTAAATAAAAAATTTGATTATCTAAAATCTACTTTTAAATAAATCAAAACATATGATTATAATATCAATTTGTGCATCTATTAACTTACAATAGCCATTTCAAAAATCAATATATTTAAATATCAATATGTATTAAATATTCATATAAAAGCACATATATCTACTCAATGTATATATACAATTACATGTATATATATATGCTTAATATTTTAATACTTTTAAATCAACCAATTAAAAATCCACATTCCAAATTAATAATTAATCTAATTAGAGAATTATACACATAAATATATATATTAAATAATATATACAATATATATTTATAAAAAAAACATACATATATAAATAAAAATATATATACATACATATATATTTATATAATATATTATATATATATAATTAAATAATATATATATATATATATAATATATATTATATAAAATATATAATATATAAAATATATAATATATATATAAGAATTTATATTATAAAAATAAATTAAATTTTAAAACAAAGGTCCAAAGCTTTGACTGCTGCGCAGCCCCTGTGGGGACTGCGTAGCAGCCCCTCCCCTCTGGGGGAGTCGCTGCCTGTGGAGGCAGCGCTTGCTACCTCCACAACCAGTGCCTCCCTCATGGGGGCCGGCTATGGGGGACAATCCCCACTCCCCCCATATAATATCAATTAAATTTTAATTTATATTTTGCTTAATTTAAAACAAAACATACTCCCCTGCTACAGAAAAAAACCAAAACAGAACAAGACACATATTTTTTCCATTTTTATTTTTATTTTATAAATTTCACAGAGCTTTTCATAGAAAGAAAAATTAATTTCCAAACAGAAACAATACATGTATATATACATACTTTCTATATACATTTATATTTATATTTTTCCATTTTATACATAGATTGGGCAAATTTTCTTGAGGAGAAGACTGAGAAGAAGAATTTAAAGCACAACAATATGATGTAAATTTTTGGGTATTCCCCAAATTGACAGAGAAGTTCAAATTTTCATTTGAATTCTTCTAATTTTTCTATTGCTAGTTTTAAACAAATTCTCATGGGTTTTAATTGAAATTCCAAACAACAGTTCAAGGATTTTTTTTTTCAACAGCAAACACAGATTGAAACTCATTTCAAAATGAAAGAAAACAAAATAAAATCAAAGAGGGAACCTGGTTTTTCTCCAAAGCTTGAAGACTTTAACAATGGTGTTTTCAATTCCTCTTTTGAATCTAGCTCAAGCAAGAATTTCAATCTCCTTCACAGATCCAAGCAAAGCCACAGCCAAAAAACTCCTTTCCCAAATTGCAAATTTTCCAAAATTATATCACATTATATTTACTAAAATAGTGCTTTTTCCCCAAATTGGTCAAACCCCTAAAATCCCCACCAACTAAATTTATTGAGCAATTTGGAGATATTTCCATATTTTTTAAAAATTAAAACAATTTTACTTTCTAATTCAAATATCATGCATTTTCAAAATTCCTTTTTAAACAAAAGAATTCAAATTTTGCAAGGAATTTACTTCATCTATAATTTCAAAAAGTGAAATTAAAAACACATTTTCATTTTTTTTTTATTTAATTTAATTTAATTTAACTCTAACTATCCAAACATGATTTCTACCTTTATTTTAATTAAATCTTAATATCCAATAATGTCAAAACAACTATCTCATTTAATATATCACCATTAATCTAATTAATCAATAAACTCAATATAATTTTATTAATTAAATCAAATCAATCAATAAAATAAATAGCGTTTCAACATTGCAACTAAATACATTTAATCATCAATTTAACTATGCAAGCCATTTAATAACCTCTATAATATGAAATTAAATAAATACTCAAGGTGAAATGGACCAAATTAAAACAACTAACTCGACAACAACCTGACGACACACTATGACTAGGGTGATGACTTGGCACAGAAAACCTAGCTACTATCTCCCAATCAGTTACCATTGGTCACTGGACATGCTCAAACCTGTGAACCAGGTGGAGTTGATGTCATGTACTTGTCAACTTGCGAACAAAGAATACATCGAACATGCATATATATATAATATGATCAAACACACCGTGAAGAGGAAATCTCAGAATCGTAGGGCACTCACAAGTGAGTGATACAATCTTGTCCCCTTCACCAATACAATATCACTAACTGATGCATCTAACATCAATGATATGATCACAAGCATAAAACATCATTAAATAAATTGTTTGCTAAGCTAATCCAAAGCATGCAATAAAGATAACATCAGAGTAAAATACCATCACATTAAAATATAATGTTTGCATCGCTTAACAGATAACGGTCAAAAGTAACCAAGTTCAAAGTCAGCATAAACAGAACAAAGCACTACAAGGAAAACACTGCTGATCCAAACATCCAAAATGGAGGGGTGTTACAAGATCTCTGAAGTCTGTGTAGATACGAATGCCCCTAGTGGGCTTTGAAATAGGTACAAGGTTTGAGACCCACTCTGGATAGTCGATCAGCCATATGAACCCTGCATCTAGGAGTTTTTGCAATTCCACTTTGACCAACAATGCTATCTGGGGATGCATCTTCATGAGCTTTGGTCTGACTGGCTTTGCTCTAGGATATAAATCTAGGTGATCAGCCACAACCTTTGGATCAAGCCCAGGCATGTCGGCATAGGTCCAAGAAAATTTTACCTTTCTCTCTTTTAGGAACATAACTAGAATTTCATGTTCTTTTGTGAGAAGTGACTTTGCATAGAATGTTATGTGTTGTGTTTCCTCTATTCCCAAGTTGAATGGATTACACTTCTCTGCTAGGACAATTGACTTCTCTTGATGAATTTCACTAAGAGGAAGATTGAATCCTTCATCCTTTGGCACCTCAGAGAGGTTTTCACCATTGGATATGTCCTTTATTTTTGCTTTTTTTGAGTCAGAGAGCACCACAATGTGGTTTTCACGCAAGGACCTAGAGATTATTCTCAGATTTTCACTTTTACGACTGAAGGATTCAATTGTTTCCCCGTAATAGGCATGTGTTTCCAATGTGATTTTTAACCCAACTTTGTGGTCGCCGAATGGTATCATATCTCATAATCCCATGAATTCTGAGAGTGTCTCATCATTTTCGAATGTGTCTAGAATTGGTGGCCCTCATTGGTTGTAATTGATGAGTTGAAGGTAGACTAGGTTTATTTAATGGGTTTGATGGTCTGACTCAAAATACAAGATACTAATCATGAGAAAGGAGGAATCTTCAAAAAACATGGGAAAGTCTGTTATAGGATCTTCATCATTACTACACATATCTAATATGCCAAAGGTAAAGTTTTCTATCACTCGACCTATGGATACTGGTATTTGAAGGGTGGAAGCTGATAGCTGAGAGGGATTTTTGACCTTTCTAACCAAGGTACCTCTTCCAAGTATGGTCACCCTCGGAGGGGTACATCTGAGGCCAAGATTCCTCATACATGTCTCAGGAATGAGAGGTACTAAAAGACCATTGTCATTTTGTCCCAGTTTCTTGTTTTTGTTATAGCCCATACCAAGCATTATTTGTAATCATTTACTGCTCTCATCCATGGGAAGATCAGGCATGGGCCTTTCATCTTGGTATAATAAGCTTGATATGTCTCTTTCATCTACTACTTCCTGACTTAGATCTCCCCATTTTCTGAATCTAGTAGGGTTTTCTCTAAAAGTTTGGGGTAATGTTTCAACTGATTGGGGTTTCCCATGGGACCTAGGAGATTGAGGTAACTCTCCTACCATGAAAGAATTCTTCATTTTATAATCCCCACACCCATTATCTTGGATTATGACCTTGATTTCAGATATATTAGGGATGGCAAGTGTCTTTGTCTTAGAAGTGGAAGCCAAGGTGGTCGAGTCTATATATGAGGTTGTAAGTCCTTCATCATTCTTTGGCACTTGGGGAATTTTATATTATTTGGCTTCTAGGTTTTTGCAATAGGAAAAGGGCTCAAGATCACTATAGATCATGACCTCCTAATTTTGATATGGGAATTTGATGCACTAATGAAAGGTTGATGCAACTACTTGCATCCTATGGATCCACAGACGCCCCAGGAGAATGTTATAAGGTAGATCAAGTTAAAGGACTTTCCATGTGGTTTCCATAATGGTTGGCCCTACTTGAATAGGGAGTTGGATAGTGCCCTGAGACACTCTTTCCTGATTGTCATAAGCTCTGATAATGATACCCTTACCTTTTTCAATTGCATCCTCTGAGAATCCCAAATTCTTTATTAATTTCAGGGAACAAATATTTAGGCATGCACCCACATCCACCAAGACCCTTTTGACTTTGTTTTTATCAGCCAATAATCCAAGGTGGAGTGCGTGATTATGAGATGGTTGAGTGGGAAAGTCCTGATTGGAGAATGTTAGGAGACTTGGGGTGGTGATATTTCTAACCATATCTTGGAATTGGTCATCATCAAGATCCTCAAGGATGATGGATGAAGCTAATGCTTCCTCTAGGATTTTTCTATGGGTGGGTGATATCTTTAGCAACTCCATGATGGAGATCTGGGTAGGGGTTCTTTTCAATTGGTCTAGGACATTGTAGCCATTAGGAACAGATCTTGGATTTGAGTTGGATGCTCTAGGTGGTTGTGATGACCTTGCAATGGTGATTTTGCTACCACATGTGGTGACTCCACAATCGACATTGGCTCCTTTGATGCTAAAAAAAATGACCCATTCATTTAGGGATGCAACAACATGATCATACACATGGTTTACTCTAGCATAATTTTTTTTCCATGATTATTACCTTTGTTATGATCTGGCATCGGATTCATGTATATTTTTATGTCTTGATTTCCAACAGGCTATTCCACATTTATGATCTTGTCATCTATGAGGTCTTGGATCAGATTTTTCAAACTCAAGCAATTGTTCATGGTGTGCCCCTTGATTTTGTGAAAATCATAAAGGTGGTTTTCATTGTACCATGGTGGTTTCACTTGGGGTTCTTGATAGTTCTCATAAGTGGAAATTTTGATGAGATTTTCGTTTACCAGTTTCTTCATGACCAATTCAATTGGTTCCCCAAGGGTAGTGTACTTCTTCTTGGGGGGTATTTGTTTCATGGAGGTGGTCCCCCTTGATTATTTAGGTTGTTGACTTCATCATTAGGTGGTCGTTGTGATACTGTGTTAGCTTGGGTGTTGTTTCAATTGTTGTTTTGCGGCTATTTGTAGGTTTGGGTGTTTTATTTGGGAGCACTGATTATAATCTTGGTGTCCACCACACCATCACTAGTGACATTCTTATTTCTTTCCCACATGTGAGTTTTTTCTTTATATCTGGTGGATGGGCGGTTGTCTTGAGGTTCTTGATATGTGGGTGTCCCCCCTTGTGTAATAAGGGATCGTTCGATATTGAGTGCATTAGAGATCAATTGGTCCTATGTCATGATACCTTGCACCTTGAGATGGAATGCCAAGGTTTTCTCAATATTGGAAATGATGGTGAAAACTTGTTGCTCTTCTAGCATGGCCCATTTTCTCCTGTTAGCCTCGGATCACCATCGTTGCAAGAAAGAAGTGAATGACTCTCCCTTAGCTTGTTTAAGAGTAGATAGTTCCTCTAGACTGACATCCATACCGATATTGAAGGAATAATTTTTTATTAATGTGTCTATAATCTCTTGGAACTTTTTGATGCTAGGAGGAAGGCGAGAGAACCACTCCATGGAAAGACCAGCCAAACTTCAAGGAAATAGTCGCATCAGATATGTATCGTCATATGTAACCTCCATGCAATGTACTTGGAATTTTGTGATGTGATCTTGAGGGTTTCCTATCCGGTGATATTTGTCAAACTTAGGGATTTCAAACCCCTTGTGGAACAATAGCATTACAAGGATCCTGTCGAATAGATAGGGACACAAGTTGCTTCATGTCTTTGTTGTTTTTCCTAATTGGAGGTTGAGCACTTGCTGCGAGAGAAATTTGATTTGTGTTGTCACGTCATCTTGCGGATCAGGGGGTGGAGTGAATGTGTTTTGAAGTGGTCAAGGTGTTTGAGTGATGGGTGGAGTGTTGGATGTGTTGGTGGGAGTTTATTGCAAGCTCTGTTGTGTGATCAAGGCTTGCTGATATGCCTGCATTTATTGTTGCGCCAACAATGCTTGTTGGTCTTGTTGTTGTTGTGCCAACAACACTTGTTGTTGGTCTTGTTGTTGTTGTGCCAACAATGCTTGTTGTTGGCCGTGTTGTTGTTGTGCCAACAACACTTGTTTTTGGGCTAGTAATGTTGCTTCTCATTGTGCTTGGTATTGTTGTAAGGCTTGTTGATATGCTTTTTGTTGGGATTCTTGTAGTTGTGCCTAGTATTGAGCTTGTGCTTGTACTTGCTGAGCTTTATATTAGGCTTGAGCTTGTGCTTTTGCTTGAGCCTGAGCTTGTTCTTGTTGGGTAGCTTGTGCATCCTGTGTAGCTTGTGTGGATTGAGCTTCTTGCACAACTTGGGCAGCTTGGTGTTGTTGTAATAAGGCTTGGGCTTGAGTATCATGTTGTTCTTGTTGTGCTTGTTGTGCTTGTTGTGTAGTTGGAGCTGCTTGAATGGCTTGCACTTGCTATGCAGCTTGCGTGTTTTGTGCTTGTTGCACTTGGAATTGTTGAAATGCCTATTGATAGGCATGTTATGCTACTTGCAACATGATACTATAT
Organism: Sequoia sempervirens; assembly: GCA_007258455.2. Classification (NCBI taxonomy): domain Eukaryota; kingdom Viridiplantae; phylum Streptophyta; class Pinopsida; order Cupressales; family Cupressaceae; genus Sequoia; species Sequoia sempervirens. Next base: position 182,373,457 of record VDFB02000015.1, read on the forward strand.
TGGTTGACCACATTTGTTCTTGGTGGTAGTGGTGGTGGTAGATTTAGAATGGTATTTTTTATTGTGATGAGGGGTGTCATTGTATTGATGGTTGTAATTTGTGTGGTAGATGGTACGATGGATATGATTGGCCCTTAAGAGACTGTGTTTATGGAGGGTGTAGTGATTACTTGTGTTGCTTGAATGGTTGTCGTCTATTGTTGTGATAGTGATGGCAAGAGTGGAGGATTGGGTATGATTTTTTGATTGATGATTGAGGGGTTGTTTTGACTTTTTTGATTGAGTGGTGGTAAAGGAGGTAACCCTAAACTGAGAGGTGATGCGCATTTTAATGGAAAAGGTGGAAGTGGTGAAAAAATGGGTGGTGTGTTCCCTTGTGTAAATGATGATGATGAGGGGTCAAAGATTCCCCCTGGTCCAAATAGCCCACCTTCTCCTTACGAAGTCATAGCAAGAGAGGTTTGTGTGTTGTGAGGATATGTTGGTGTTGCATGAAAAGATGATGATGGGTCGTTGGGGTCATGAAAGGTGAGTGGAATGTATGGGTGCAGTGGATTCAATGGGACCGATTGACCCCAAATGGTGTTTGCATCCAAATCTTGGTTGTTCACAAGGGGTTGTGATTGTAGTGCATGAAGCAATGAGCTCCCCTTGTTGACAATAGACTGAGTTGGAGCAATGGATGATGTGATTTGTGGGATGCTTTCAATGATGCTTTGGAATGGAGGCGTGGATGAGATTGGGGGTGTGGATGAAATTGGAGGCATGATCCCAAGGGGTTTCTCCACAATAGTGCTTACATCGTAATCGAAAGGGAGTTTAGCCCCTTATTTTTCCAATTCAAGCATGTATTTGGAAGGATTGGGCATCATCATGGTATTAAAAATTCAGTGAGTTTCAGGGTTTTGGACAATTTCAATAATTTCACCTTGTGTCATCCCTAAGACATTGTTGATGACGTTTTCCACTTGACCTTCCTCTTAAGGATTTTGTGATGATAGAGGAAGATTGGGTAGGGAATTGCTAGAACCAACAAGATTGATTTCAGAATTGGTTTGACTCAAGTCACTCGAAGTTGATGTTTCTTTGTTGGTTTCCATGTTCTTCTTGTGTTGAGATCTAGTTTGAACCATAAAATAGGGATCAATTTTCAAGAATGTATGGGATGAACCTCTAATTCTTTGGATTGATCTAATATCTAGGTTCAAAAAAGAAAGTCTAAGATATTAAGGATCAAATATGGTGATGAGACATTGAAAGGTGGATGATTGAACTCTTAGGAAACCTTGAGGAGGATGCTAAACTTTAGGACTTTTGGATTTGATGTTTGATTTGATTTTGGATTTTGATTTTGATTTTGATTTTGGATTGATTTTATTTGATTTTGAATTTGATTGGATTTGATTTGGATAATGAACTCATAAAATCTAAGAGGTTGGATGTTGTCCTAGAGTAAACTTGTTCACAAGATGATAATTTGACTAAGTGTATAAAGAAGGATTCATCTATACACACCTAGTCAAAAGAGATGATTTAGATTTGTTTTGATTTTTTGACTTCAAGTGGATTTTCCCAAAGTTTAGCATAAAGGATTTTTTCAATATTTCCAAGAGTTGTTTGTGAGGTGATTTTGATTTGATGTTTGAAGGATGGATGAAAGTTTTGGTTTTGATCCTAAGAGACTGAGAGAGACTTTGTTTACTAGACCAAGGTGTTGAAGAACATGCTAATGCTTCCTATGTGAGATACTCAAACCATTGAAAGAGACTTGGTTTTTGAAAATAGTAAAATGAATAAAAATTTGGATCGTTCCTTGATGCACGTTTGTAAAATTTGAAGGTCAATCTTTCTCTAAATTCATAAAGCATAAAAAACCTTTTCTTGTGAGGTTTTTGACTAAGACCTTTGGAATTTGGTTTTTGGATTTTCATCTTTCAAGAAATCATTTGGAAGAGCACATGTGTGGGGTCCAATTGTTTCTTATTTTTGCTTAATGAGTTCTTTTTACCACAAACAATTCTTGATTAAATTTTCAAACTAGATGTCTAATGTCCTAAATTCTTCTCATCCCACAAAGTGTATTATGTGGAAATCAAGGAAATTAATGAAAAAGTTCCCTATTGTTTACTCTAGTGAGCAAATTGAGATGTCAATTCAAATGCTTAGAAGCCTCTAAGAATAGAATCCCCAGGACAAGCAATAACACTTGAATTTTTTCCAAGGTATTTGCTTCCTAAAGGGTTTGAAATTTGATTATCATGTACGAATGTTTGTTTTCTAATGTTTAAGATCCAAGCAAAGTGTTTTGATTCCAAGAACATGCACAACCCTATGGATATTGAGACAATATTTGTTGAATCCCCACCAGGATAAATCCAGCTATGCCTACTCTTAGTTGATGATTAGATGCTTGACCACACAGGCTCCCCCTTATAGTGCACTCACTTCTTGGGTCAGCCAAGCAACAGTACCCATGAAACTCCCATGGCATACTTTTCATCTCTACTAAAATCTATAAAAATGTGGGGAGGCTTCAAAATGACCGTTCTTGCACCAACAAATAGATAAGGATTTTGGTTTTTTCTAAACAAAAGGTTCTAGTATAGGCATTCCATTCATCGGGTATCATCCATACAGCAAGAGACCATTGCTACCCTTCTTGTCAAAACAATCCTCGTGATAATTGAACTTTCCTCAAGTACCCACACTTATATACCAGTTGGAAGTCCATTGGCTTTAGCGTGTTCCCAGTTGGGTCGTTCCCTTGGGTGATTAATTTTTCCCACAAGGAAGGCCCTCTAAAGATAAACAAAGGTGAGCAAGCACATCCGTAGTTCAATCAATCTTTGTTGAGAAACAAATAGAGAACACACACGATATACTCCACTCACACTCGCAAGACTTTGTTCAATTTTAAGAATCCAAATTGAAGTGTGGAAGGAATCACATATACAACTTAATATCACAAAAATCCTTTTGATTCTGAAGATCATTGTGAGGTGCGAGAGAAGTGCATATCTCTTTTAGATGATATGACTTTGGATAAGGGATTAAAAAAAATAAAAGCACATGTTCATTTCAATTCTTCAAACCAATAATTGGATTCTTTTTAAGCACCAAAAGGAAATGTGAGATTTGCTTGTTCAATTGTTCAGCCTTAAACAAAATCTAGTAAGTTTCCTAAGGTTCTTTTTAATCCTTTTGTCTTGTTTTTTTTAAGCCCAAATGAAATTATTGAGTCCTAAAGCACAAAAGATAGCAAATCCTTAGAAAAGGGATTATAATTTCTCCCCAAAATGTTTAAAAACACTTGATACAATGAAATGATGATGTCATAAAATCCCTCAACTTTGTTCACTTCACCTTTGATCAAGCCAACCTACAAAAACTAGTTAAAACTATAGAAACAAAGGTCAAAAACTAGTTAGTAGTCACAAGCAACCAAAGTGAAAAGACACATGTCAAAATTAAATTGAAAAATGCATTTTACCCAACCCCAGTGGCGCAGTCTGCAGAGGCGGCATAGTTTGAACAAGTCAACAATGTTGTATAGCATCACTAGGATTGATAGCGGTACTCTATAGCAGGACTAGTGAGCGTAATTGTGGCACTATTTTGAGCAAGGGGAGTTTTTTGGAGTTTAGAAGTTCACCAATAGAAAAGTAGCCCAGTGTCACAGTTTGAAAATCAAATTTATGGGTAGGAATGGCTCAGCGTCACAATTTGGAGTTTGGTAGTAGTGCTAAATGGCGCTACTAGACTATCAGTGATGCAATCCCTTTATCAGTGGTGCACATTTCTTGTAGACACAAAAAGTTTTAAAAAAACCACATAATTTTCAAGAAAAGTGTCTTACAATCTTCAAGTCGGCCCTCCTTCTAGTACCAAAATGTGAATGTCAATGTTAGACCTACACAAACACAACAAACAATCATTAAATTAGATCACTATGCAAGTTAAATCAACATTCCCCATAGAATTCATTTGAAATGCACAAAATAAGAAATGGAAATGAAGAACACAAATGAAAACTATCAAATCCTAACTATTGCAAGCAAAATCTCAATCTCATGGGGGAATTGGTGCCATTTTGATGTGAAAAATGGCCCTTTCCCAATCCCTTGTAAGCTTGATGATGATTTGATGGAGATTTGATGCTCCTTGCTTGAATTCCTGCATAACCTAGCTATGAAAATGAGAAAATGGATGAGCAAATTCAAAATCTAAAGATAATGTCTTTGCATGAAGTTGTGGATCCAAAATCCAAATGAGAGCCTCCTATTTATAGATGAGAATGATGGAGAATTAGGAAAAAGGGATGAATGTGGGATCAAACACCAACCAATGAGCAAGTGTCACTTGTCAACATGTGAGTGAACAAAGGTGGAGCACATTTTGGTCATTGTACAATTAAATGCAATTAGGTGGAAATTCAAAATGGATGAAATGACATGTTGGAGGGAGGAGAAAATGAAGTTAATGTGAATTGGCTCAAGGAAAAAGGACATGTAAGAGGTTTAAATGCCTTGTTGGATGTACAAACCCTTTTGGAGGGATTTTTCAAATTTGGAGAATATTCCAACATTTATGACTTTTTTGAAAGTAATTGAAGATTTAATAAATCAATTGAAATGATTTTTATGAGCAAGTTGCAAAATCTAGAGGATTTAGGTGATTAAGATTAAGATTAATCAAGATTTGATTAATTTAAAAGGAAATTAGTTGATTTGACCATTTTGACTTAGATTTTAGGATTAATTTAAATCAAAATGAGAAGAAAATGATTTAGACTTAATTAAATAAAGATTTTGATTTATTTAATTAAAAGGAGGTGATGTTAGATTAAATCAAATAAAGATTGATTTATTCAATTTAACAGAATGACTTTAGAGATTTAATTAAATAGAGACTATAGGATTAATCAACTAAAATGATCTATTTAATTAACAGGAGATGATGACTTAATAAGATAAATAATGATTTATTTAATTAAGAGATGAAATGTGATGGATTTAATCAAATACAGATTATTAGATTAAACAATTAGCAAAGGAGATGATTTAGGATGAAGCGGTGTTAGTAATCAAGATTAGGTGTACAGGATCAATTGGTATATTTTCTATGTCTACAAAAGTGAATCCCTAACATGGTGGGTTGAATGATTGTAGGTGGCCCTTAAACCACTGCAGTCGAGGGAGCGATTTCCCCAGGATCTATGTGTTTTGATTGTCATTTTTGATGTTTTGGAGCGATATTTTCTAGATGTAGTTGGTTTGAGACATATTTATTATATGCCTACCATTTGATGCCACAATCTAATGATGATCGCGCTCATAGAGAGGTGGCATTTAGAGACTTCTTCATTCCATTTACCTTTAGGGGATGCCACCATTACCCTTGAGGATGCATGGAGGATTCTCCCCATACCCATCTATGGTGAGATCGTTACATACTATGTTCAACGGGGAACCCGCACTATGCAGTGTGTGCTCGATGTGAGACATTTGTAGGTTCGCCAGTCAGGGATAGATTTATTTGAGTTTGTTGGCAATTCTAACCCTGTTTCCCTTATTCCTTATAGTTTGATTTCGAGGCTAGTTGTTCCTGATAGGAGAGGCAATCAGTTCCATGTTGGATGGGGTATATGTATCAAGGAGATGTTTCAGTATGGGACTAGATATGCATGGGGTCCATGTCTCCTTTCCCACCTAATAGAGATATGCATGAGGTTGCATATCATGGTGGCAAATCTATTTCTGCTGATGTTTCTCTTTTGCATGTGTGGACTTGGGAGCACATCATTGTTGAATGCGGCCTGATGGTATACAAGATCATACTACTGGTGATTCGTACTCTTATCAGTATGGAGATTTTCTACATTATACCTTTCCTGGGGAGCTTTCATATTGGCATCATGTATTTGATGATATGCCAAGTTTTATATGGAAACCATATGTGGATTGTGATGACTGGCCTGAGGATTAGGAGCAACTTGTATACTATTAATACACTAGATGGTTGATTGGTCGCATCACTCCCTTCTAGAGCAATATTTACCTGACAGAGTATGTAGGCAGTTTGGACAGAGACAAGGCCAGTTTCTTGATGCATATGAGTGTCAGTTTGGTTAGACCACCAAAGAGGTTCATGTATGGGGTCTATAGGCTAATAGAGATGCTACTATTTTTGCGTTCAAAGTGCTTTCCCTAGTTGGATGGGTTGGCCAGTGGGTTTAGCAGATCCAAGTACCACTCTCGATTTTGATTAGTGGTGGGCATGACGTGTGCCATTGAGATTCACAGATGTTGGCGATGATCCTGCAGTTGGTAAGGCAGGTATTATAAGTCAGTATAGAGAGAGATAGCATGTTGTGATTCTATCCAAGCAGCTCGGTTGGGCCTGACAGGATGGTGCATAGGGTGATTAGGGTGATCAAATGCTCCAAGTTCAGGAATAGGTTCCAGGTCCCCCTCCACCACTTGGAGATGGAGGTGCATAGTTGGCTATAAAGATAGGGAGGCGACAGGCCATGAAGGCATAGATTTCCATATTGACAGCAAAGCAAGATGGCTTCAGAGTTGAGCGAGATACAAAGATTGGGCGTCATCTTGTTGCCGAGACACAGTTATAGGTTGTCACCATAGAGAGGGATAGTCTAAAAACATAGCAAGATATTCTTCACACTAAGCGGGATCAGTTATTATAGAGGGCTACATACTACTAGACTCTATGTGATGCCTTTGTTCCTCATGGAGAGTGATGACTAAGATTTAAAGAGCCTAGTGTAGTGAGTGGTGGTGTTGATTCAGGTGGTCATTCTATTAGATAGGAAAATATAGATGGTGATCCATAGCTTGGTCTATAGAGTCCTCCCTTTTCTGTCAGGCAGAGTTATATTTGTACTTTATTTTTATGATGTTTATTGCTTAGAGACTTCATATTGTAGACATGATTTTGTATATACATTCATCGGCTGGGTCAAGGCCTTGTATATATGTATTATTTTGTATTATCCTATCACACTTGTTTCATTGATGATGATGTACTATGACATTCTCTTTTTTAGATGATGATATATATGAGATATATACCTTCCTTGATTCAACTCATTTATATATTTATGTGATGAACATGGATGACTATCTATGATGATGTATGTTTATATATGTTTTTGTACTTTTTCTGATGTGTGCATATGATGTGGATGGATAGATCATATTTTATATCATATGATGTTTTATTATGGATGATCAATATATCCTTTTGATATATGATGTTGATATATGATGGATGTATGACTTATACATTATACATGATGTTTTCATTGTTTTAATGTCATCATGATATGTATTAATTACATTGTGGATGTCAGATTGATATGGTACTAATGATATTGTGATGCAAGATGAATGTTAGTTAGAAGAAGTACTTTTAATGATGGATAGAAATTTCATGTTGTTAGTTGTTGATGTGTTGCTTTCACTTTTCTTGGAGGCTTCATAGTTTGAACAATCCTGTTTGATGTAACAAACATATACGATGCACCAGGGTATTAATGACCAAGGTGACTTTGTATCCATTGTGTGGAATTTGACTCGACATACAAATAATATTCTTGTTCATACCAGACATACATAAAACTTTGTTTAAAGTATATGGTTGGGTTGTGTTAAACCTTTTCAGACCACACACATAAAGGTATACAATACCTAACATGCAACTACTTCATGAATTATTTCAACACAACTTCCATACACTCAATAAAGCAAGTGTTCACCATGGTATTATTAGAAAAGTATATTACAAAAAAAAACCGAAATGATGCTCAATTTCCCCCATTCCTTCTTCTCTAAATCCTTATAGACATCCTCGAGAGATCCTGGGAATGAGTCAATAAAATAAATCATGAAAAAAATACTATAAAATCATAAAAACAAAGTTACAGTATCACTTTCCATATCTATTTTGAGGTTTCAGGCTATTATTCGTTGTTGATCATGTCTATTGTAGGAACATATCCGTTAAGGAATATCTTAGTATTTTGTTAGTGAATTGTCAAAAGGATAGGTAGTTGATACTTTTTCATTATTTTTGTCTATTTTGGAATCAAATCTTTGTATTTTTTTGCTTGAAATTCCTAACTATTGATGTTTTCTTTGTTTGTTTGTCTATTTAGTCAAAGGGTGAAGATGGCGATTTTTTTATTATGCGTGAAAATTTTATTGGTAGATTGTGATGATGGATATAGGTCTTTGTTTGATTTTTTATGAGTTTTACAATGCTTTTGTTTTTAGGGGACTAACCTAGGGCCTCTGAGGCTGATTAGAGACAAGCCTTGCCTATGTTGTACATGCAAAGACCATGTAGTTTGACCAATTGAATCAAAGCATAAACTTGTTTTTTGGATAAACAACATTGATAACTTGGATTGATATTCCACTTCAGTTTCTAGAGGATATGTTGCAGGAAATCTACTTTCAAATTAGCTATGAGGTTCAAGAAAAAGTTGATATCTTATACTATTTGAGTGAAGGAATAATCCAATGATGTTTTGTTTCTAATGTTTTAAAAAAAAAATCTATTTTTTTTGCTTTTGTGAATGTTTTTTTATTTTGGATATTTTTTACTATGATAGGACGCTCAAAGGTCTAATCCACGACTAGCTTCGGGAAGTCTCCCCCAGTTGGAGACAAGACTACTTTCCTCAAGCAGTAACAAGCCATGGTTGAATACATTTTTTATTATGAAATGAATGGGTGAGTGTTTTGGATAGTATCAATAGCTAATGATGTGGGTCTTATTCAAACATAACGCCTATTTGCTAGGTTTTCACTATGGTACCTCTTCTAGAAGTGCCATAGAGTGGTTTTCACTTAAGGAATGTTTTGTTTCTCTTTACTATTTTTCTTGCTCTTTGATTTTTTTGTATTTTTTTACCCTTTTCATTTTTTTTAATTTCTACCCTTTTTCCTAGGGTATTCTAACATGCTTCATATGTAGAACTTCTTAGGGTGGTTGTTGTTTAATAGTTCAGCTAATGGTTCTCCTTCAGGGGTAGCCAATTGATATGCTCTAGAACCGTAGCTTGTTGTGGTGATAAATGGGTCTAACCAGTTGGGTTCAAATTTTCCTTTTCCATCTTGATTCAGTTGTACCTTCTGATTCTCCTTGGGGACCAAGTCACCAACCTAAAAAAATTTCTTTGATTTTATTAGATCATAGCTTCGTTTGAGTCAATTCTAATAAACTCTAAGATGGTTTAACACACTCAAATTCCTTTCGTCTACGGGCTCCAATTCATTTAACCTGGATACACGATATTCTTCACTATTGACCATGCATTTTAATGAGATTCACAATCAGGGGATTTCAACCTCAATAGGTAAGACAATCTCATAGACCAAGGAAAATGGTGTGGCGCCTATAGGTGTTCATATGTTGTTTCAATAAGCCCATAGGGCTGGGTTTAGCTAGAAATTCCAAACATGGTTGACTTCATTAACACTCTTTTTTAGTATTTTCAAGATGGTGTTGTTAGAGGCTTTGGCCTGATCATTTCCTTGAGGATAGTAGGGCATGGAGAATCTACGTTGGATAGAGAATTTGGAATAGATTTCTTGGACATCTTGATTCTTGAATGGGTTTTGTTATCTATTATTATCATTTGGGGAATTCCATACCTGCAAATAAAATAATTCAAAATGAACTTTGATATCTATTTTCCAGTGATGTAGGTTAATGGAATTGCCTCTATCCATTTAGTGAAATACTATGTTGTTGTGATAATGACCTTGTGCCCATTAGATGAAGCATGCAAAATCTTACCTACCAGGTCTAATCCCCATTATGAGAAAGGAAATGGTGTTGTGATGGGTCTCAACTCCTATGCTGGTGCATGAACTAGGTCACTATGTTGTTGGCATTGACGAAACTTTCTAGAATACTGAATGCACTCATGTTTCATGGAGGGCCAATAGTAACCTATTCTGAGCAATTTTTGGACTAGGTTGGGTCTACTAGAGTGGGACCCATAAACACCTTCGTGTACCTCTTGTAATGTCATTTGTGCTTCTTTTGCATTAATACACCGGAGTAATATACCATCTAGACTATCGCAGTATAGGGTATCTCCTATGATCGTAAATTGGGAAGTCCTATGGGTGAAGGTTTTCTTTTGAGTGGTTGTTAGGTCAAGTGGTATGATACTATGTTGGATGTAGTCAAAGGTTTCTTGGTACCATGGGGAGTTAAGACCAACAACAACACATATTAGTTTTGATTCTAAGGTGTCAAATGTAAGTATGAAAAGATGTTCGATGAGGAACTCATACCTAGGAACATTCTATGGAATATCAAGTAGTGAGCCTATTGTTGCCATTGCATCGACAGATTTGGTGTTGATCCAAGGAATTTTTTCAAATGTTATTGTGACAAAATATTCTTTGAAGCTATCGACCATCCTTTTATATGACATCAACTTGTCGTCCTTTTTCTGGTACTCATTGTTCACCTATCTAATCACTAGCTGAGATTCTTCCAAGACCTATAGCTCTTTTATTCTCCATTCAATAGCCATTTTGAGTCCTATGATTAAAGCTTTGTAATTTGAGATATTTTTTGTGCATGAGAAAGTGATCTTATATTCCTTGGGAATACTATCTCCCTGTGGTGGGAGAAATAGAATACCTACTCTAGAGCCATGTTGACTGTGGGACCCATCAAAGTATAGAGTCGAATGGCCTATCTATTCTATCATCAGGATACTTTCATTTGGAAAGTCCACTGTGAGAGGCTTGTGGCCATCTATGGGTGCTTCGTCTAGCTAGTATGCCATGATTTTTTCCTTGATTACTCTTCCATCAACATACTCTATATCAAATTCACTCAAAATCATCACCCATTTAGCAATTTGGCCTATTAGGGTTGCTTTTTCTAGTATGTACTTGAGTGGGTCTACTTTTGAAATCAACTTTACCTTCTTGTTTAGAATGTAGTATCTCATCTTTTGTGTTATAAATACAATTAAAAGATATGCTAGGAATTTCATGTAGAAAATATGAATGAAAAAAACACATAAATAATAACAACGAGAGACAATATTTAATGTGGTTCACCCAAACTCTGGCTACATCCACCAATAGAGTCCAATATTGTTATCTAGTAAATCAAACTGATTACAACCATGAATCCTTGCAACTCAATATTGTTGCAAAATGCTACAATACAATATCAATGGAAACCCTAACCTTTATCCTTTTATCAAGACTTATGTTGGTTACAAAATAGGGTTTTTTATGTTGGCCAATAGAAAAAAAATTAACTCCCGACTCCTTTATAAAATAATAAAAATCATGAGAGGTTTTGGGGGCACTGACCCTAGACCCCACAAGGGGCGCTACCCCTTGACCCCATCTTGGGAGCACTACCCCCAAACCCCCATTAAATAATTTGGGGGGAAACTACATCGATAAAACTAGGGAAAATTTAACCTCTGAGTTTGATTAGGTTCCATATACCAACAATCTCCCACTTGGAGACTGATTATAATTTCGTTGACCCTGTAGCTCCCACTGGAAATAAGCACCCTGGACCCTGTTGTTCTGATTTTATTGATTTCAGTCTTGAAGACCAACCAAAGCTGAAGAGGAGCTTAGCTTCTCCCTTGGCACTATCTTTGTAAACATATTCATTGGATTGTCATTTGTATTAATATTTTCTAGCCTTGATTGTCCATCATCCAACACCAACCAAATGAAGTTTTATGTCAATTGTATGTGTTTGGTCTTTGAATGCAAGGCATAATTCTTTGCAAGATGTATGGCACTCTAGTTGTCTGTAAAAAAATAACTATTGGCCTATCATTTTCCCAATTCTTCCATGAAAGATTGTAGCCATATCATCTCCTTGCTTTCCTCTATTGCTGCTACATACTCTACCTCTATGGTGGATAAAGCAACCACCTTTTGCAACCCTAAGATCCAACTTACTATTGTCCCACCTACAGTAAAGATATAACTTGTAGGAATCCACCTAGTATCAATATCCCCTACCAAATTTGAGTCTACATTGCCTACTAAATTAATATTAGAGTCCCCAAAACATAAATTTTTATTGGATGTACCTCTCAAATACCTAAGAACCCATTTTATTGCATTCCAATGCTCCAATCTATGATTACTCATATACCTTCTTATGACTTCAACAATATGTGCAATATCTGGTCTCGTGCATACCATGGCATACATTAAACTTCCTACATCTGAAGCATATGGTACCTTAGACATTTTTTCTTCCTCCTCTTGTGTCTTTGGACACATCTCCTTAGTCAATTTCAAATGACTAGGAAAAGGTGTGCTGAAAGCTTTTGCATTCTCCATGTGGAATCTTTATAACACCTTTTCAACATAACCAACCTGAGATAGAGTCAATTTTCTATTCTTCCTATCTCTGCAAATTCTCATACCAAGGATTTGTTTTGCTGCCCCCAAATCCTTCATAGCAAATAATTTTGCTGTTATTTTAACTCACTTCTGTGATCCATGTTAGACCCTGCTACAAGCATGTCATCAACATATAAACATAAAATAATGTAGTTGCCATTATCCAACCTCTTAAAATAAACACAATGGTTAGAATTACACCTACTATAGCCTTGCTCAGCCATAAAACTATCAAATTTCAAGTACCATTGTCCAGGTGCTTGTTTCAAGACATATAAACTCTTCTTCAATTATCACACCAATTTCTCCTTATCTTTGACCTCAAATCCTTGGGGATGTTCCATATATATCTCTTCCTCCAAATAACCATGGAGAAAGGAGGTTTTCACATCTAGCTATTCCGAATGAAAATCTTCATCAATCACAATACTTAAAATAGTATGAATAGAAGTCATCTTAGCAATTGGAGAAAAAATTTCAAAAAAAATCAATTCCTTTTCTCTATCCAAATCCTTTGAAAACTAACATAGCTTTAAATTTTTTCTTACCTCCATCTTCCTCTTTCATCCTATAAACCCATTTGTTTGGTAAGGACTTTTTACCAATAGGCAACTTCCATAATTCCCAAGTTTGATTTTTCAGCAAGGAGTTCAATTTCTTCTTCCATTGCATGCTCCCACTGAACCTTTGTATCCACCTACATAGCTTCATTATACCCTTCAGGTTCACCAGCATCTGTTAATAAAATATAATACAAAGAGGGAGAAAACCTTTTAGGAGGTCTACTTAGCTATGTTGACTATCTAACATTCACTGGAGTTTGTTGTATTTCTTGTTGATGTTGTAGAGCATGAGGAACCACTGGAACATCACTATTTGGAGTGTCATCCAACACCACAAAATCCTTTTCTTTCTTCTCATGCTGCTACAACTGATATTTGTACAACACCTTCTCATTGAATACAACATCCCTACTTCACCATTTTGTTTATGCTGAAAATTGAAGAAGCTAAATGATTTAATCTATAAATTCAAATCAAACTTTCAACATATCATCAATAAATCCTTTCCAAATGAATACAAATACAAAATGCAAACTAAACTATGCAAAACTAAAATAAATGCATTCAAAGGAAAATCAGATCCATTGTTTTCCTATTTTACCATGATTCTTGATTTATGCATTTGATGCTCTCATATTTTTATGAACACAAGTGCAACAAGAAGCTGTGATGAGTGGAAGAGAGATTGAAATTGAGTTTTTAAATAAAAATGTGTATCCCCAAAAAGTGAGGAGGAGGTTTTTATAGATGAATGCATAATGTGAAAATGAGAAATGAGAAATGGGTGGAGTGATTTATGCCATGATTCATATCTGGAAGCTCAAATTGTGCAATTTTGAGCTAATTTCATGGAAATTGATTTATGAATTTAATGTGCAATTTTAAGCTAATTTCATGGAATTTGATTTATGAATTTTAAATTATTTAATGAAATATATGAATGCATTTTAATGATTAATGCAAATGAATAATCATGCAAATAGTCAAAGTGAAATGATTTATGTAAATGGATGAATATGAAATAATTTATGGATATGTTAATGATTAATGAAACGATAAATATTTATGAAATGAATTAATGAAATATGCATTTGGATAAATAATGGATAAATGACTAAATGATTATGTAAATGGATTATGGCTATGAGTAAATGCTTATAATATTTTAATGGTTTTATGGAGATATGATTATGCAATGGATAAAAATGATTAAGAGGACATTTTTATGCATCTACATTTTGCCTCTCTTTGAGACAATACAGCCTGTCACGTTGTTTCAAAGAAAAAGGATTGATTAACTGATACATGCCCCAAAGATATCCTGGTAAGGATTATGATAAGAATGATATGCCCCCTCGAGAGATTGATCGAACATATTGTAAGAAGATTAATCTCTTGATAGATGTCTATAAAATGATTAGATACTTGATATTGTGCAAGTGATAAAGCAGTGATGTACATTTTGATGAAAATGCACAATTGATGGAAATAACTAAACAATTGATGGAAATGATCAGTATAGCCAGGTTGATGAGCTAATGAATCTGATTAAGCTGATTAAGCTGATTTAGAATGATGCTTATGAAAGACAAGGTGTTGCAATGATGGATTGACTGATTGATTAAGGGGCCATGAAATTTTCAGAAGCGGGTTGATTGATTTGAGATTTGATTCAAGAGACATATCAGTGAGTTAAGCAATTCATTGATTTCTCTGCAAGAAGAAAGATGAAGAAAATGAAATGCAAGATGGAAGAGAATGAAGGTGATGAAGCCTCTTGTGCCTTTTAAGTGCTTTTATCATCATTGAGCTTATTATGTTGCAAATTAGTATAAGCATCTAGATAACATGAACATCTAGATGATCTTAATATTGTTTTCATTTTTATTTAGTAATGAAGTATAAGTATCTAGGTATAAGAACCTTAGATGACCTAAATACTTATTGCATGGAATACACTATCAAACAAGGAATGTTCTTACCCACACTAGACTCATAGGTTCTCAATGGTTTTAGACAACCATGTTCTAAGACGAGTCATCTTGTGAATAAGAAACAATCCACAGACAACAAACAAGTGAACATGCCCCATCCTTGCCTCTCTATTCCAAGACATCTTGGAGAAGCTGAAAGAAATGTCAACCAAGATAAAATCATAAAATAAGCAAAGATCAACAAACAAATAGGGGTCCTGCTTCGATGTAGAACTGATTCTTGTTACAGTTTATGTGTTTGGTTGGATTTGTAAGATGGGTTGATATATATGTTATAGTGTTTGCTTGATTGCCAACACTTGCATGTTTTGATTTTGTTGAAGTTCAAAGTGGTGTGGTGATTTGAAAGTGTCACTATTTTTTGGAATTTTTGATTTTTTTTGGGATTTTTGGAATATTTGATTTTTTTGGATTTCTTCAAGACATTTTATGATTTTTTTGGATTTTTTGACATTTTATTGTTTTGGATTATTTGGACATTTTATGATTTTTTATTTTCAAGACATTTTATGATTTTATGGATTTTTTCATGACATTTTAGGATTTTTTTTTTTAGGAATTTTTTGGATTTTCAGGACATTTTATGATTTTTGGATTTTTCAAGACATTTTATGATTTTTTGGAGCTTTTCAGGGCATTGAATGATTTTTTTCATTTTTTTGGATTTTTTCAGGACATTTTATGATTTTTTTTTGGATTTTTCTAAGACATTTTACGATTTTTTTTGGATTTTTTGAAGTTTTAAAGATGGAGTGAGATGAAATGTGATATGACTGATTGAAGGAATTAGTTGCCCCACACTAGAGGTAGTGCAACCATGGATAAACGATAGATCAAAATGAAAGATTGACTGCAAAACATGTCACACAAGCAACATATCTTTTGTCAGAAGATGATAATGGTTGATTGATTAAGATGCCTAGAATGATTGATTCCATAAGGCATGATGATGGTAAGTACTTAGGATCATTGATTTGTCTAAGTATGATAAGATTGATGATTGATGATGTTTTATTGACAAAAGATATGTGGATTGGATAATGTTTTATAGCTAGGCTTAAATATGATTCAAGCATGATAAGATTCAAGGTTGCAAAGAGACATGATGTCCAATGTTGGAGGTAATTTAATCATGGATAAATGATTAATAAGTGAACTATGATGGAATGGTAGCACATAAGGATATGAAAGGAAATCCAAAGCATGCATTTGTAATTTTTCACCTAATCTCATCAAGAACAAAGGAAGGAAATGGGACATGTATTTTGATAACCTAGGAGATATGGAATGGAATAAAGCAAGGATAAGGATAAAGAGTAGGATGATCAATATCAACTGGATAAGATATGGACACAATGCCTAAGTATTTTTCCCCTATTCCTCATCAAGACTAAGGAAGGGAAGAAAGGATGCATTTAGATAGAATGGTGGAATATGGATAAAGTGAAGGATATGGCATGGAAGATATGGATAAATTGTATAGGATAAGATGTATGACATTTAAGAGGATCCTTAACCTTGTCAAGATCAAAGGTGGAAAGTTAAAGGATGAACGTAAAGAGGATAATGGATATGAATGAAAGGATGGATGAAACTTGCCCCCAAGTGTAGAGTGCAAGAGGAATATGGAAGGCAAGATATGGATAGGGATAAATGAATATGGAAGGTAATATATGCATAATAGGGAGATGGAGGGAGAAATAAAGCATCAAGTTTCACAGTTAATATCCCTTGAATATATGCTCTAATAAACCATGGAAAGGAGGATTAGACTCATAAATGTTGGTAGATTAATGGTATGATGGAAGAAGCTAAGGACTTATGCAAAGGTTTGGATTAAAGGAGGATAATGGGGGATGGATGTTGGATAATGGATAGGAGGTTGGAAGGCTTGTTGATGGATAGATGGAAAGGATGGAAAGATCAACATTGGCACACATCTTGAAGGGTGGTGAATTGATGGAGTAAAAATAGATTTGGAAGGTGATAGGTTTTTAGATGGAAGATTGGAGGAAGCTTTTGGATTAGCAAATTTGGATGCCAATTTAGATTTTATTGCTTCTATGAGACTTTTAGGAATCCACATAGCTTTTGAATTTTATTTTTGATTCATGGGCCTTTTTGATCTTTGAGATTCTTCTTTTTGCTTTATGGGCCTTTGTGGCTTTTGAAATTTTCCTTTTTGATTTATGGGCCTTTGTGGCCTTTGAATTTTTTTCTTTTGACTTTGGATCAGATTTTCTTTTATTTTTGCATGTCTCTTCGAGGAGACATGTTGATCCTTTGATATATGTGGATTTTGATATGGAAGCTTTTGACATTTGGCACCCAAATTACCTCCAAAAGCAATGGGATGGGTGGATGGAGATGAATGATATGGAGGTATTATGGATGGGTTAATTTAGGTAGAATTTTGAGAGGACATCAAGGATGTGTGCCTTTGTTGTTCTTGATGAATGGGAGGTGGAGGGATGTAGGGCCCCAATATGGATGGAATGGTTGATGAACTAGGGTTTGGATGATAAGGACCAAGGATAGATGGAAGGCTTGATGGACTATGATAAGGACCTAGGATAGATGGAAGGTTTGATGGACTAGGATACTTAGGTTTATTTTGATGGATTGTGGACTTACGATGGGTATCAATGTCTTGAGCATGAGGCGTATAACCAAGGCCATGCTAATAAAGGGGTTCTAGGATACCTTGTTCATGAATGCCTAATCCTTTGCCTTTGTAGTTCATACTTTGACATATTCATTTTCCAATAGGGTATGTATTATTTATGAAACAAGATGCAAGTCTATCATTAGGTGGATGTGATATTGAAGGAATATAAAGATCTTGGAGTAAACCACCTTGGATAAAAGTGAGGGAACCCATTTGATAGGTAAGGGGCTCATGTATAGCTTGAATAGGGGTGATAGACCCTTGTGTAGGATTGTGATCATGAGGGGAATTAGGATGGGTGATAGAATCTTGACATGGGGATGATGGGGTACTTTGATCTTGACTTGGAAAAGGATCACGAGGTGTAGGAGATGGATTAGCTTGCTCTTTATTAGATATGGAATCATCATAAAGTGGTATGAAAGGAATATTTTGATCATTAGGAGGATGAACATCATCATGGAATGAAAGGGTATCCTTGAATGGAGGTTTATCTTGATCTTGATGAGGAAGGGAATCTTGAGATTTTGTGGAAAGCATATCTTGATCAGTAAATGGTAGTATAACATTGGATTTGATGGAAGAACTATCATGCTCTTGGGATGCAATGGAAACATGAGATAGTATGGGTTCATTAGATGGGGTGGAAGGAGGAATTGGAAGGATACTTTTCTCTTGAGATGGAAGGGGATCATCTTGGATGAAACAAAAAGAGATAAGGGGATCATCATGAGGTTCTTGAGAGATGGGATCTTGGTCAAAGATTGGAAGGGGTTGTTGAATTTTGGTATCATTGGATGGAGTGGAAGGAATACTTTGATCTTGATGTGTATGGGAGTCTATGATAGCATGCTTTGGACTAAGAGATTGACATGAGTCATTGGATGTAGATGGTATGATGAGAGAGGATGGTTGGATGAAATTGTTAACTTGGGTGGAAGACTCATGAGATTTATTTTGAATTATGGGGGATGAAGATAGATGCATGACATGGTAGGATTTCTCAAAATTATTTGTGTTTAAGGACATAGATTTAGGTTTCTCATTTAGCCTTTGTAGAAATTCATGGACATTGAACTTCGATGATGTAGTTTTGGGTGAGGATAAAGGCTTATGAGATGATTGCATCACTTCATTCAAATGTTGGGATTCAAGTTGTTTTTCAAGCTCTTTTAAAATGATGGTCAAGATATTCAATCCTTTGGTTTCATTCATAGGTCGTGGATGAATATGGAGGATAGCGGTTAGACATATTTGGTTGATGGCTTTGGAAATGTTTTGAGGTGTTGCAAGTTACTAGGTGTGATGTTTGTTTGAGGTCTATTTTTCAACACACATATAAGACATAGCAGAAAAAGTGTTTTTGAGTTTGTTTTCAATCATGAATTTATTTTTTTATTTTTACAATACAAGCACAAATCCTAAGGTTGGAAAGGACACTATCTGCTAGATTCCACGTGGGTTTCCCCAACTACATATTCTTAGCGTGTCAATCTAGAAGCATGGCCACGCGGGCTCCCCCTTATAGTGCACTCACTTCTCAAGCCAACCAAGCTTCCAACCCCCATGAAACTCCCATGGCAGATTGATCACCTCTACTAAAAACTACAAAGATGTGGATACCTTCACACCGACCAATGTTGTGCTAGCAAATAGAAGGTTGTTGGCTACTACACAAAGGTGTTTAATTCGCGACCCCTGTTCGAGTGGCCATACATGGGGCACAAGATTAATCTCTGTTTAGGAGGCACTCCAGCCTGAAGAGGTTATGCTCAACAGGGTTTTGGGGAGTACTACTTGGTTCGTATGACACATCTGCACTTGTAATATTAAATTTTCCATTAGGATTCACATTTATATACCAGTTGGGGGTAGCTCAGAAAAAGAGCTTCGTTGTCGATTTGAGTCACCTTGGGGTGAGTACTTTTTCCCACCAAGGAAGGCCCAAGTCCTAGATTCAATAACCATTTCTCTTTCACCCAGGATGGCACAAGTGTGCAAGGGGAGAGGATTCTTCAATTATTGAGTCGGGGTGACACATAAAATAGATGGGTTTGGTTTCTGATCACCAAGTTTTGCACAAGGTGAGAGCATACTCCCTACCATCTCAAGCACAACAAATAGTGTTCATCCACCCCCTAGTTAGATCTACGTGAGAGAAGACAATTGTTCATTTTTAATGCACCAATTGAAGTGTTCTCTAATCTAAAAGACACTTAGTTTCAAAATCATGTCTTCGACGAGCGTCCTGCATCAAAATATCATTAGTAGTTTCATGCCTCCTTTCTTTGACAAGCATATGTTTTCATTTTCAATTCTTTGCTAAACGAACCTAGCAAAAGAAACCAAATTAACAAAATTAATCACAAAACCAAAACATATCCAAAATGAAAATTAACATAAATCCTAACGAAATTAATTTAATCTAAATCTAAATCTAAATTACTTCTGAATTAAATTAAAATCTAAATTTAATTTAATTCTAACTTTAAAATCCACACTAAAAGAAAAGAAATGTAAAACTAAAATCTAAACTATATTAGTAAAAATTAAACTAAATTAAATGAGTAACTCAAAATCTAGACTAAATTAAATATAATCTAACTAAATGAGAAATTAGAGACTGAATTAAATCTAAATTAAAGGGCTAAGAATCTAAATTAAATAGTAAATCTAAAAATTAAAAATTAGTCTAAGTTAATTAAAACTAATCTAAATTAATCTAAGCCTTAAAATTAATCTAGTTCTAAAAATTAATCTAAATTAAAAAAAATAATCTAAACTAGATTAAATTAAATTAAATCCAAAATAAATCTATATTAAATCTACATTCTAAAATAAAACTAAATTTAAAAAGATTAAAATTAAAAAAAGAAAAATCTAATTTAGAAAAAGCTATTAAAAGTTAAAAGCTAAATCTAATTTAAAAATTAAAAGCTAACTCTACATTAAAAGTTAAAAGCTAAAAACTAAAATCTAATTTAAAAGTTCAAAACTAAAAATCTAATTTAAATGTTAAAAACTAAAAATCTAATTTAAATGTTAAAACTAAAAACTGACACTCAAAATTAAATTGCAGGATAAAATGTTATGGGGGTGTTATTCATTATTCAAAGATTCAAATCAAAGATTTGTGCTACAAGCTCATAAATCGCTGAAAACTTAATCATGCAAGTGATACATTTTTAAATTATGCCAATGATTTTTTTTGTTTTTTGTTTTGTTTTTGTTTGAATTAAAGTTTTAATTGTATTTTGAAATGTTTTCACAATGTAACTTGCTGCAAAGAAATTGATATCATATTTTTCCTTTCAACTACAAAATGAGACAATGTATATCATATCAGATTTGGAGTTGTTGATCCTGCAAAATATATATCATATTTAGATGTAAAGAAATCAATATGTTGTAGATGTGAAGAAATCGATGCTCTGCAAAATGTAGATCATATCAAATGCAAACAAATTGATGCAAAATGTAGATCATATCAGATTTGTCTTTCAATTTTTCTATAGATTAGTGTGCATGCAAAATATGAAAATATTCATCCAAGCGTTCGTGTCGGGTTCAACATTTTGTTTATGCTGAAAACTGAAGAAGCTAAATGATTTAATCTATAAATTCAAATCAAAATTTCAGCATATCATCAATAAAGCCTTTCCAAATGAATGCAAATGCAAAATGCAAACTAAACTATGCAAAACTAAAATAAATGCATTCAAAGGAAAATCAGCTCCATTGTTTTCCTATTTCACCATGATTCTTGATTTATGCATTTGATGCTCTCAGATTTTTATGAGCACAAGTGCAACAAGAAGCTGTGATGAGTGGAAGAGAGATTGAAATTGAATTTTTAAATAAAAATGTGTATCCCCAAAAAGTGAGGAGGAGGTTTTTATAGATGAATGCATAATGTGAAAATGAGAAATGAGAAATGAGTGGAGTGATTTATGCCATGATTCATGTTTGGAAGCTCAAATTGTGCAATTTTGAGCTAATTCCATGGAAATTGATTTATGAATTTAATGTGCAATTTTAAGCTAATTTCATGGAATTTGATTTATGAATTTTAAATTATTTAATGAAATATATGAATGCATTTTAATGATTAATGCAAATGAATAATCATGCAAATAGTCAAAGTGAAATGATTTATGTAAATGGATGAATATGAAATAATTTGTGGATATGTTAATGATTAATGAAACGATAAATATTTATGAAATGAATTAATGAAATATGCATTTGGATAAATAATGGATAAATGACTAAATGATTATGTAAATGGATTATGGTTATGAGTAAATGCTTATAAATGCTTATAATATTTTAATGGTTTTATGGAGATATGATTATGCAATGGATAAAAATGATTAAGAGGACATTTTTATGCATCTGCACTTACAATTTTTAGATTTACAACATCCCAAAGCCTATAACCAAATTCATCAATGCCATATCCAATGAAGATACACCTTTTTTATTTTGCATCTAGCTTGGTTCTATTTTTAGAATCTACATGTGCAAATGCTTCACATCCAAAGGTTTTGAGAAAAGAATAACTCACCTTCTTACTTGTCCATGAGTCCTCTAGAATACCACAACCCAAAGGAATTGAAGGACCTCTATTAATTAAATATACAACGATATTGACAACCTCTGCCCACATGTTTAAAGGCAGCCCAACATTCAATCTCATGCTCCTCGCATGCTCCATTATTGTCCTATTCATGTGCCCAGCCACTCCATTTTCTTGTGGAGTCCCTGGAACCATTTTCTGCCTACGAATTTCATTAAAGGAACAATAATTCTCAAATTCTTTACTGCAATACTCACCACCATTATTACATCTGAGACATTTTAATCTTTTACCCGTCTCATTATCAACCAAGATTTTCCATTTCTTAAATGTTTCAAATACATAAAATTTCTACTTAAGGAAATAAATCCAAACCTTCCTAGCTGCATCATCTATGAATGTAACATAATACCAATAGCCACTGAGAGAAGATACTTGAGTCGGTCCCCATACATCTATATGCACAAGCTCCAACTTTTCATCTTTCTTTTGCTTCCCATCCTTGAGAAAAATAACTCTCTTTTGTTTTCCATACATACAACTTTCATAGAAATCCATATTAATGTGTTTCAGACCTGGTAAAAATTTCTTAGAATGAAGTACCTTCATAACTTTTTCACTCATATGCCCAAGTCTGTTATGCGACAGTGTTGTCTTAGAACCTACAACAATTGTTTTAGTCTCTTCCTGTGAACCCGTAGCAACTGTTCTTGAACCTATTTGTGTTTTATTTGCAACAACTAAAGTAGAAGGAATAGTATGACCTGTACAAAGATATAAAGTTCCTACTTTCACACCTTTTGCTTCTATTAAGGCACCTTTTGAAACCTTCCAATTTTTATCATTAAAAGTAACTATGCAACCTTCATCACCTAGCTGCCCTACTAAAATTAAATTCCTACTCAGCCTTGGAACGTTCCTTACCTCTTGTAGTAGCCAATGATTCTCATTTTGTAACTTAGTCTTGATTCTTCCCTTTCCAACAATCTGACAGGGTTCATTATCTCCCAAATAAACCAACCCAAAATCCCCTTGAACATAATCAAGAAAAAAACTTCTATGGGGCATAGCATGAAGTGAGGCCCCTGAATCTAAAACCCATGAATCATCAGCATTATCAAGGGAAAGAATTAAAGCATCTTCATTAGATTTGTTAGTTACCACATTTTCCTCTTTACTTCCTTTTTGTCTCCTTTATTTTTCTAAGACTAGCAATCTTTCTTTAAGTGACCCGACTTACCATAGTACCAACAACCCTTCTTGTCTCTAGATTGGTACCTTTTGTCCTTTGATTTTCCTCATGACTTCCCACGACTCCCAAAATTGTTTCCTCTTACCTTTGTTTTGCCCCTACTTTCTACATTCAAAACACTATCTGATATGGATGTTCCCCTTGAACTTTTCCTACGAATTTCCTCATTCAAAATAACACCAACAAAATCATCAAATTTCAATGTATTTGAACCAAAAACAAAATTGCTAATAGCCATTACCAAGCTATTCCATCTTTCAAGAAAAGAACACATAATCAAAAGAGCCCTAACTTCTTCATCAAAGTTTACATTTACAGAAGTTAATTGACTGGTAACCATATTAAACTCATTTAAATGATTAGCAACTGACCCACCTTCTACCATTTTCATATTAAATAAATGCATCATAAGAAATACCTTATTCGAAGTGGAAGGTCATTCATATAACCTCGCTAGTGTTTCCATCAACTCTTGAGTTGTCTTTGCTATTGTAATATTGAATGCCACCAATTGTGCCAGGCATAAACAAATGGCTCCCAGTGCCTTTCTATCTAGAAGATTCCAATCCTCATCACTCATTGTTGTCGATTTCTTGGATATTACTTCCAATGGCCTCCATAAATCCTTCTAATAGAGATAATCCTCCATTGTCATCTTCCATAATTGATAGTTCTGCCCATTGAATTTATCTACCTTCAATTTACCCTCGTCCACCATTGCTCCCACTTAACCATGAGACTCCCACTTGTTATGCCTTGCATAACCACCCCATTTTATTTTATTTTGGAACAAAATGGGTTCCCCTTTTCTTTTTTTTTGGTCGTCTTTCATTGTTTGGTTGGGTCTTAGGAGTTCTTTTTTTTTTCTCCTAAGTCTGTCTTTTGTTTTGTCGAAGGCGGGTGTAGAACCAAATCTAGACATGGAACTATTTCAAGGTTTCTAGTTCGGATATGGTCCCGACTCTGACTCTGCCTTCTCTTTTGTTTCATTTTTTGTTTTACCGGTTGTTTTTTTACTAACACTTGGGTTGGTCTATCCTCCTATTTGTTGGTCGTTTCCTTGTGTTTTTTTTGTTTGCTTGCATGGGATCAGAACCGGGATTGAAACTCACATGGGAAGATTCAAGTTTCCATTTTTTGTTCCTGTCCTGACTTCACTTCCACTTTTTTTCTTTCTCGCTTTCTTTGTTGTTTGGGCCAAGTCCGGTGTTCACTCTGGTCCCACTTCCCTTGTTCTTGTGTTGTTCTTTTCTTTTTTTGTCGGGATCGGATCCAGACTTGGAATTGAACTTCGAACTTTGTGAAGTTCCATTTCGGTTTTTTCTCTGCCCCCGTCTTCGTTTGTTGTTTTCGGTCGGTCCTTTTGTTGGGGCCGGATCGGGGGTTGGAAATGAAATAGGGAACTTTGTGTAGTTTTTTATCTTGTTTCTGACCTGGCTCCGTGTCTGCCTTACCTTTTGATGTTCTGTTGACTTGACTTAACTATATGATCATGTCGTTGACTCTGTCCCTGATCTACTGCATTTATGGCATTAAATGCAGCCTATTGGCACACGCAAATTATTGAGTAAAGGTTTAATTATGCTTAAATTGCCTCATTGTTATTATTATGCAAAGTGTTTAAGCAAATTATGGCTAGGAAAGTCTCGAGAGAATTGATTTGATCACAGGGCCGAATTGTGGAGCAAATCTTGGCAAATTTCTAGTCAATCCTAAAGAGCGTTTTGAGGTAGGTTTCTTTTGTTTTTCTTTCTCTCGTTTGTTCTTTCACTTGTGCCATTTTGGCGTATTCGCAGGAGGGTTTATTCTGTGAATTTGGTCACTTGGTTGGTGTTTGTTTCTATTCTTTTTGTTTCTGTTTGCTTGTTTCTTCTTTTTTTCCGTTCTGTTCTGTTTCATTGGGTTTTCTTTTTCATTCGTCATTTTGCTTTTTTGTTTGTTCTGTTATCACTTTCGTGACAGGTCTATTTTTTCGTGCTCTGGTTTTGACTAGGGTTTCAATTTTGAAGGGGTTTCCTTGCTTGGGTAATGAATTTCATTTTTGGGACCCTATTTTGGTTCTCTCACGTCAGTCTTGGGATGCTCGTATCAGTTTCTCATTGTTCCCTAGTTTTTGCAAATCGGGTATCGAGCGAATTAGGGTTTTACAATATAAGCTATTCATGGTTTTATTGAATTTTGTATGGAGGAGTTGTTGGAGGTTTAAGCTGAGCCATTTCTAGTTTTCCTTTGGGGCCCATGTGACCTAGGGTTTAGGCTTCATATGACCGCCTTGTTTTGAATACTCTTCATTTGCTCAAATCATTCCACTACCATTCATTATTATGTTACTTATCTTTACCCTGGTCGAAAGTGGATCTAGAGAGGAAGTTGAACTTGGTAGCTAACTTTTGTTTCTAGTTCTGCTCCTGTTCTGGTCCTGTCTCCGACTATGTTTATGGTTTTGTTCCCGTTCTGGTCCCGTCTCCAACTATGTTTTGGTTTTATTCTTGTTCTGGTCCCATCTCCGACTATGTTCTAGTTCTGTTCCTGTTCCAATTCCACCTTCAATAAAGGCATAGTTTGACCAAATGTTATCTTAGGTGGATGGAGCAATGATTATATGATTGACTAACTTAGATGTTTTGTTCATCTAATATAGGAAATTGCTGCAAGTATTACAAGATGTCGAGAGCATCAGATGAGGCCTCTCAAAGGAGCCAGCCAGGTGAAACTTCATGGAAAGGAGTTAGGCCAAAGAAGATCAAAGTGGAGCAGCTCCCATATACCTTGAGATGTAAGCATAGGGAGGCCATCCTCACAGCTAGCAAAATTGACTCTGAATGGACTGATATTACTAACACCAATTTGGGTCCTTTCAATTATGAAGAGTTGCATGAGGAGACATTCATTGAAGAGCAGATCACAGGAAGGACATAAAGGATTGTTCAGTCAGAACTGGCACATGTTGCACTCTTCTCCATGTCTATTCAATGTCTGGAGTTGATTCTTGCGGTAGCTGGAGCATATAACCCTGCTACTAGGCAATGTGTGGATGTAAAAGGTAATGTCATTATTGACTTCACACCTCAAATGATCAAATTCCTATTTCATATACCTGATCCCAAGAATCCTAAGAAATTGAGTGAAGCGGAGGCTTTAAAGCTTTACAGTGATAATAAGGAGAGGAATAGGTTTCATATGAATAATACTTGGATGAGGGTAGAGAAGAAGTCTCTGACCAAGCTTCCAAACTAGCCTAAGAGGGCAGACTTTAGTAAAGAAATTGGAGATATAATCATGTTCCTCTCTAGGGTGTTTGGTAAAAGGGATGCTTCCCTTTTTAAAGAATGGATGTTTCCTTTCATTCAAACTATTTTGGATGGGAGGAAACAATTTGACTGGTCTATGATAGTATTGGACAACATTCACAATCAAATGATAAAAGTGAGAGAAACCAAGTGTTTCTTTATGACCTCTGATGTAGTTTATGTAGCTGCCCGTGTGGAGATTTTTCCTGGACTTCAAACAGTAGGTATATTGGGGGAAGCCCAAGGACAGAAGAAAGTGTGGGAGTATTATAACCAACTCACCTTGTAGAAATCAGAGCAACATTATAGAAGGGTTAATGATTCCTTTCTTTATGTCATTATTAACAAGCTTAATGGGGATGCAGGGTATAGGCTTAGCAAGGAGGCAATGGCTTTTGTGAATGAATGGGGACATTGGTTTATTCAGTACCCCACATTCACCTATTTCAGGTTAGTAGGCTTTGATGGTCACCCCCATTTCTTACCTAGATGTTGTGGTGATAGAATCATCCTAATGTAGTTTATTTATCAAGCCTTGGATGTGAATTTCTAGTTTAGCAACAAGTACAAGACTGGGTGCCATAAGTTTCCAATGAAGTTGGGGGCCTTTTTCTATCCACACATTCAGGAAGCTAAGACTGTTTGTGATGCGTTAGTTTATTTGAAGTTGGGCTTGTATACGGCTAGGAAATACTATGACCCCAAACACAAGATGAGGGATTTGCTTCCCAATGTCTTTGAGAAGCATTTTAATCTATTCAAGGATTTTTGGGAGGACTTACAAGATGAGTATGATCTTAGGAAGAGGAATTATGAAAGGATACCTATCCCACTTATGATTGATTTTGGGATAAAAGAATACATTCCCGAGGATAGTTTTGGATCCTGGGTATGATGCAAACAAGATTGGAACTAAGGATCTTGAGCCAATAGATTGGAATGCAGATGAGACAATTGACATAATGCAGATTGCAAGACCAATGCTCGATAGGAGTATTCAATGGGTGAGTTTGAGAGCTAATCAGACTGAGGCTACATCATCTAAGAAGAGGAAGGCTACAAGTACCACCCAAGGATATAAAAGGGAAAAGATAAGGATGGCACCTAAGGAACCTTTAGAGTTTATGCCTTCTAGTGCACAAGAAGAGGAGGTGGTTCCTCAAGACCTTCCAGAGGTACGGGAAGATAAAACAACTGCGGAGGTGGGTGCTTCTACATCTGCTGTAGGGGAGGTATCTACTCAGCCCTCTGAGGCAAAAGAATTAGGCAAAGAATCACCAAAGGGAGCTCTCCATAGTAAAGCAGAGGTTTTAAAGCAAATGGAGGATCAAATTGAGATGCATAATATTGAAATAGATTCAGAAAAGACTACATCTGATAAAGAACATTCGGCTTTGACATCTTTGGATATGATAGATGATGCAGGGACTGAGCACATATTGACTGAAGAAGATTAATGGAAACTCTTTGAGGATGCTAAAAGAGAAGCTAATGCTAAGGCACAAGTTGAGGCATTAGCTAAGCAACAGGAAGAGGAGGCCAAGGCACAATCTGAGTTGGCAATCAAGCAGAAGGAGTTGGAAGATAAGGTGAAGGCCGATGAGATAGCTCAAAATTCAAGAAGAAAGGGATAGGTTGATAATGCAATAGAAAATTCATGATCTTGAAGAAGAAAAGGCTCAGCAAAGAAGAGAAAAAGAAGCTATTGAAGCTAAACTCAAGGAACAAGAGGAGGCCTATAGAAAAAGGGAAGAGCAAGAACATTTGAAAAGGGAAAAGGAGGCTACGTTGAACATGAAAAGAAGTCCAAGGAGGCATGGGACTATGTTGAAGAATTGAAAAAATAGTGAGATGAAATTTTAGAAAAGAAGAGAATAGAAGAGGAATGCTTAAAGCAGAAGTTGGAGGCTAAAAGGGTGCAAGAGAAAAAGGATAAAGAGGAAGCAGAAAAATTAGCACAGGAAAGGGAGCAAAGTGATCAACAAAATGTGCAAGAGGTTGATTCTCAGCCAAGGCTTACATTGTTGCAACCTCTTTCTTCCACTACAATTGCTTCCTCTTCACCCCAGGGAGCCACTACTCCTATTGCTCCTACTTGGCTAAAACTAGACTTAGAGAGAAAAAAAATTGTTCAACCATAGCCGTTGAATTGGGAAGAAATGATGAAAGAAATTGGGAAAGAGAAACCTAAGAAGAAGGCCTGGGTTCTTCACTCCACTAGGCTCACTGATGTTGGAGAGATCATTGTTGAATGTGCCATACCTGTAATGGAGAAGAGACATGATGATATGAAAATCATTGATTATCAGTTGGGGGCAGTAAATTTGGGAAAGCCTACTAGAAACCAACAAATGAGTTTGATTGATACTGTGGCTTCTTCAACCAAAACCTGGATGATTAAAGATAAGCAAAGAAAGGATGAGCTTAAGGCTCAATTGGATCAGCTCCATGGTTTCTTGAAAGATGTTTCTAGTCCCATTTCTCAACAAGATGCTCTTCCTAAATCCCCGATTTTGTTAACAAAGAGGGAAGCAAATGATTTGATTCAGATGAAAAGCAAGGTGGGGATGATGGATAAATGGTTGGATAAGCTCAACCAGGAGGTTGATGATGTTCTTTTTGAAGACTCTAAGATTCATAAGACTGCTCTTGAATTGGCAGAAGATCTAGACCAGCAGGCTAAGGATCTAGATAAGCAAGATGATGAATATAAGGAATATGTTAAAAGGCTTGAAGACATCAACAAAGTGCCCAAATCCACCTTGTTGGAATATTCAGTTCTTGAGCAGGGTAATGAAGATTTTGTGGAGAAAACTGTGAGCATCATAAGGTATAAGTCAAGAGCTATGCATGGACATCAAGAAGAAGTCTAAGAATAATCAACAGATGATTGAGTTAGAGGCGATTGTGGCCATTTTGATCATCTTAGATTCCTCCAATAAAGAAGACCTATCATTGGATGAACTAAGGGAGAGATGGAGGAGTAGATTTGAAGAAATTGTGCAAAAGGGACATGATGGGGAGAGTTTATTGCTAGATTAGTTTATGGATATCCGGAAGGAGGTAAGAACTGCTAGAAAAGAGCTAATCAAGTTAAAGGAAATGCAAAGGTTGGTTTCTACAGAATTTGAAAGAATCAAATTTGAAGGTGACTGGTTGGATGACCTAGATTTGGATACTCTTCAACAGATATTCTCTAGTTATGATGGGTACATCCTCGAGCATTCAGTGCAAAAGTGATTAACTCTTTGCATCATACTCCATCTGCTCTTCTCCTCTTTTTGTGGATTTTGACATAAGTTCAACTCTGAGTTTGATTCGTGGGTTTCACTTCCTTCTTGGGGTATCAGATTTCCTTTTTTGTACAATGGAGTGATCAGCCTTGAAAGCAGGGGTTCTTGAGTCCACTTCTACATTCAGTTTCAACTCCATGAATTGTGGATCTTGATTAATGATTGATAAACTGGTGCATGTGGCAGCCTATATGTATTATTAGAATCTACTTTGTAAAGGTTAGCTAATTGAAGAAAGATCAATCACCTAAGGATAGAAGATAGAAACTAGATCTAGGATTTTAATGTTTAGAAAGATACTTTAAAAGTTTCAATAAAAAGGCTTGATTATTTTACAATTTTCATACGTTTTCATGTCATGATTTTCAAAGTTTGGATCCATTTTGATAAGGTTAATGGTACATGATCAATCCATACACCAGTGATTTTGTTGTGCTTAATTGTTCCTTATTTGATGAAAGCTAATAGAAGGAACTGGATTCAAGATCATATCATTGGATTATCTGTGAATTAATTTGTTATGGTACTCATTTGATCTGTGTTTTGGATGATGAGTGGGTGATTTGTTTGAAGTAAGTTTAGTGATAATTGATGGTATCTAAATTAGCATTATGGATGTATGTAGTAGCATAGTTTATTCTATGGATTGCATCTTGCTATAGTTGTGGTTAGTTGGAATAAACACTCATTATTATTATGCATGTCTGGATGTGTAAGAATTTTACTCACGTTTCTCTGATTTAAAGCTTTGTTTCATCTTTTTCTTTTATTTAAAACCCCCCAAATGTAGACTACTTGATGCTATGCATTCTTGTTCTTTGTTACTAGCAAAGGCCCCTTGAACATTATAGTTACATCAATCACTGAGTGAAATCAACATAATTGAGAACCAATTACCAAGACCTTGGGAGTTAGATTTCATGTGTTATCTTTCTCTTTCAGAAGAAATAGAATAGTAATATTATGTTTAATGTTTTTTTGTTGTTTTGACCATCAACACCACTAAACCATGAGACTTTCCTAAAGACGATAATCAAACACAACCCGCTCTCATACCACTTGTAAGGAATTGCATGTAGAAAATATCAATTAAATACAAATAAGGATTAAACAAAGGAATAAAAAAAATAGAAATAATAATAGTGAGAGACAATATTTAATGTGGTTTACCCAAACTCGAGCTACATCCACCAACAGAGATTCCAATATTATTATCTAGTAAATCAAACTGATTACAACCAGTAATCCTTGCAACTCAATACTACTGCAAAATGCTATAATACAATATCAATGGAAACCCTAACCCTTAGCCTTTTTATCAAGAATTATGTCAGTTACAAAATAGGGTTTTTAATGTTGGCCAATAGAAAAAAATTTAACTCCAACCACCTTTATAAATAATAAAATTGTGAGAGGTTTCAGTGGTGCTACCCCTGGACCTCGCAAGGGACACTGTCCCTTGACCCTGTCTTGGGGGTGCTGCCCCCAAACCCCCATTAAATAATTTAGGGGGAAATCGTGCCCATAAAAGGGGAAAATTTAAATGCAAATCTGATTAGGCTCCATATACCAATAAGGCATGCTCTTTCTATGGGAAATTAGTTCAAATCGTAGCCCACCAGTGTTCAACTGATGTAGTAGACCACTATTTCTTTGTTATCATCATCTAGCTAGGCTAGGAGAGCTCCCAACGTTGCTTCTGTGGTAGAAACGTAGAGTACCATATCCTTGTCTAGAATAGGCAGCATGAGTATAGGAGAAGTAAGTAGGTACTCCTTGACTTGCTAGAATGCTTTGCCACATCACCCATATCACTTGAAGGTGATGTCCTTGTGTAGGAGATGAGTGAAAGGGTAACATTTTTCTACCAGTTGTGCGATAAATCACCTAATGGTTTGCAGCTTCCCTTGTAAACTTCTCAATTCTTTTAATTCCTTGGTGGAGGCATCTCTAGTATAGCTTTTACTTTTGCAAGATCCACTTCAATCCCCCTTCTTGACACTATGTACCCTAATAGATTTATAGATGTTACTCCGAACATGCACTTCTTAGGGTGAGTCTCAGATTATATTATTGAATCTGATCAAACACCTTTGCAAGATTGGTCAAGTGATCTTCCCTTTTGATAGACTTTGCTAGAATTTTGTCCACATAGTCTTCCATGATTGTATGTAGCATATCGTGGAATATGGTCGTCATTGCTCTTTGATATGTTGCTCCTACGTTCTTTAGAGAAAATGGTATTACATTCCAACAAAAGGTCCCACAAGCACAAGTAAATGTTTTTTTTTTTTATCATCTAGAGAGATTTTTATCTAGTTTATCCAGAGAAACCATCCATTAAGGATAGCATCTCATTCCCTACTGTTAGATCCACAATCATGTCAATACTTGGAAGGGGGAAGTCATCCTTTGGACAACCTTTTTTGAGGTCTCTAAAGCCTATGCAGATCCTTATGCCCCCTGTAGGCTTTGACATTGGTACTAGATTTGACATCCATTCTGACTAATTGATGGATCTAATGAAACTCACATCTAGTAACTTCTTTAGTTAGATACCTTTACCAATAATGCTATCTGAGGATGCATTTTTTGTGTTTTTTATTAATAGGATTCACTCGAGGGTAGACGACCAAATGATGTACAACCAATGATGGATCTAGTCTAGGCATATCTACATATGTCCATTCAAAAGTTTACCATTGCATCGTTGATGAATGTTGTGAAGTTTTCTTTCTCTTCAGGATCAAGCGACGCCACATGGTATGTTATTTTAGGGTCCTTTATTGTGCCAACATTTATGGACTCTGATTCTTCTACTAGGAGCGTATATTTTTCTTGATATTCCAATATGGGGAGACTGAACCCTCCATCCTCAAGTGCCTCAGGGAGGTTTTCACCTTCAGATGCATCCTTTATTTTCTTCTTTTTTAGATCTGATCGAGCCACATTGTGGTCTTCTCTAGGGGATCATATTTTTATTTTTTATGTTTTCTATTTCATTTGTGCAACTAGAAGATTCAATCTCTCCATCGAAGTATGCATCTTATTCAATTTCCATGATGAATCTTGCTTTATGATCCCCTATTGGTATGTCTGTTCGAAGTCCCATGAACTTTGTGATAGCCTCATCATTCTAAAATTTATCTAGAATAGGTGTATGTTGTTGTTGGTCCCAATATATCAATTATGGGTAGCAGAGGGAAAGACTATCATCATTATCTAGGTAATTGCATGGATTTGTGACATAATTTTGGCTCTTAAGATGCCACTTTTTTTCTAAAATCAGCAAAATCTGATTTACACGAGAAAATGAAGATAGTTACGCTCAAAATTTTAAGATGTAGCAACAACAAAACTTAAAGTGCTCTAAGTCTAGTTTCTAAGCTACTAATTCTTTTTTAAATTAATGAAGATTAAGGGTCTCAAAAAAGGGGGGGAAAACAGGTCTTGTTTTTATCAAAAAAAGCAACATAGCACCTAAGGGCTCCCCCATTTTTTATTAACTTTTTTTTAGAATTTCAAAAAATCGAATAGTGATAAATTAGCTAACACCATGTAATTTATCCTCATTCTTTTGGATAATTTTTTTAATGAATATAATATTTATGAATTTTGAAATTTGACATATCCTGAAAAGCTGAAATTTTAGCATGTTCCACCCTAATTTTTTTGAAAACTAATCAAAAATTGATTTTTTTTTCATCATGTGTAGAATGGAGTCTAGCTTCAAAAAATGTAATTTTTTTCACATTTCGATGAACGAGTTAAAATCTATCCTAAAACTAGCACATGTTGGTTTTTGACCAAAAATGAAGGCATTTACAATAGAAGCTATGTGTTGAAATGATGGATGCACAATGCCCCTGAAGCTACAGTCTTCAAGAGGACCTTTTCTGAGGAGAAATTCAACCACACATAAAGTGTTGCAACTAAGGGCATGAAAATGTAGATTATTTGATTGATTCTAGAATATGATTACAAATGTCCAAATGCCTTGAATATATAGGCATGAGAGAGATGCAAGATGCGATATGATGTTGCCATGTGTCATGATCTAAAAACATGTGACAACATGTGAACCCTATCTAGGAAATGATAAAAGATTGAGATAAGTTCTAGAAGGACAACTCATCTTCTAGAAGGAATCTTATCCCTACAAACATGGAAAGGGTAATTACCCCCTTATTTATGATTTTCTAATTTATGCAACCTAGGACTAAATTAATTAAATGCAAGGCCTAAGTTAATTTATGCTAGTGTAATAAATAATTAATTACGCTAACACTATGGATCAAAACCTTAACTGAATCAAAATGAAAAAATAATTGTATATTTAGATAGCTAAGAGAGAGGTTAACGCTATCATGGTTTTTTTATAAACTTGCATTGAAAGATGTGCAAATGTGATGGGGTGCACAGATGAAAATATGAGGAAATTTGGTAAATCTTGTCAATTCACTCATGCAAAGCAAGTCATTTGGCGAGTGCCAAATTTGGCACTCACCAAATGATACATCACATTTGGCGAACGCAAAATTTGGCACTCACTAAATGATACATCACATTTGGCGAATGCCAAATATGGCGTGTGCCAAATGGGATGTTTGGCAAGCGCCAAATTTGGTGCTCACCAAATCACTTGGCTTGAAAAAAATGTCACTTTCCCCTCTCTTTGGTCAACCACTCTGATAATGCTGAGTGCGTGTAGTTTATGAATGTAGATGGATAGTTGAGGTTTTACCTTTCATGCACTCTCTACCTCGTTACCCTAACTAGATAACTCTTTATCCCTCTGAAGTGTATCTCTCTCTCAGGTCTCACTCCCTCCCACACTACCTAGACTACTCTCTCACTCCAATCCCCTTTCTTAGGTCTCGTTCCCTCCCACCCTACCTAAATAAACCTATCTCACTCCAAACCCCTTTCTCACTCTCCCTCTCTCTCTCCCCCTCTAGTATTATTGTCTCTCTCACTCCATCTCCCTCTCTTAGGTTGCTATCTTTATCTCTATGTCTCTCTCTCAAGTCTCTCCCTCCTACCCCCTCTCTCTCTCTTAGGTCTCTCACTCTCTCTCTCTCTCTCTCTCTCTCTCTCTCTCTCTCTCTCTCTCTCTCTCTCTCTCTCTCTCTCTCTCTCTCTCTCTCTCTCTCTCTCTCTCTCACTCACTCAACAATCTCTCCTCTCTCTCGGGGTCTCCCTCCACCCTTCTCCTCTCTCTTTTCAAGTGTCTCCTCCTACCCCCTCTCCTCTCTCTCTTTTGTCAGTCTCCTCCCACCTCCTACCCCTCTCCCTCTCATAGTAACTCATTCTATCTCTCCAAATCCTCCTCTCTCCCTCCTCTATCTCTCTCCTCTCCTCTCCTCTCTCTCAAATTATCTCCCTCCCATACTCTCCTCTCTCTCTGGGGTCCCTCTCTCTCCCACTCTCCTCGGTCTCTCTTTCCCACCCCTCTCCTCCCTCTCTCTCTCTCAGTCTCTCCCCTACCCCACCTCTCCCTCTCTCAGGTCTCTCTCTGTCTCTCTCCTCCTCCCTCTGTCTCTCTCTCCCACCCTCTCTCTCCTCTCTCTTGGGGTATCTCCCTCCACTCCTCCTATCTCTCTCCCTCTCTCTCAGGTGTATCCCCACCCCATCTCTCCCCATCCTCTATCTAGGGCCAATCCTTTCCTTCCCACCACCTCTCCCTCTCTCAAGTCTCTCTCTCCTCATGCATATCTCCTCCATCTCTCCTGCTCTTAGGTGTCTCACATACCCCTCTCCCTTTCTCCCTCTCCTCTCTCAATCTCTCCTCCACCTCTCTCCCTCTCCCTCTCTCTTCGGTTTCTCCCTCCCCCCCCCCTCTCTCTCTCTCACACACACACACACTCCATCTCTTTCACTCCCTTTATCTCTCTCCCTCCTACCCCCTCTCCCTCTCTCTCACTGAGTCCCTCTATCTCTATCCCACTCCCTCTCTCTCTCATTCCCTCTATCTATCCATTTGTTCCTCTCATTCCCTCTATATCTATCACATCCCTCTATCTCCCTCTCCCTCTCTCTCCCCCTCCCTCTCTCTCTCCCCCTCTCTCAGGTATGAGGGAGAGACTTGAGAAAGAGTGAGAGGGAGTGAGAGAGAGAAAGAGGGTTTAGGGTTCTAGGGTTGAGTGTTAGAGTGTTGAGTGTTCTAGGAGTTGAGAGTATAGGGTTAAGGGATTAGGTTTGAGGGTAGAGGGTATTGGGTTGAGGGTAGAGGGTTTAGGGTTAGGGTTGAATGTTTAAGGGTTTAAGGGTTGAGGGTATAGGTTTGATGGATTAGGGTAGAGAGGGAGGAATGGATGGAGGGAGAAGTGAGATGCAGAGAAGGAGAGAAGAGAAGGGAGGGACAAAGATAGATGAAGGCTGAGGATCCAATGTTTAGGTTAGAGGGGTGGTAATTGAGGGCATAGGGTTGACGACCTATAGGGTTGATTTTGCTGGTAGAAAGAGGGAGAGGGTTTCAAGTAGAGGGTTAAAGTCTGAGGGAGAGAAATAGAAGTGAGTGAAGAAGAGAACCCTAGAGTGGAAAGAAATAGGAGGGAGAGAGAGAGATGAAGAAAGAAGAGTTGAGTTTTAGAATTAGAGGTTAGAGGGTAGAAATATATGGATATGGGTAGAGGTAGAGGGTTTAGAGACAACAGAAAGGTTTAGGTTTTAGGGTTTGAGTTTAGGGTTTTAGGGTTTAAGGGTTGGTGGATTCAGGGAGTTCAGGTAGGCAGTAGAGGAGTAGAGGAGTTTAAGGGTGAGGGATTAAGGGATTGAGGTTGAGTTAGGGTAGAAGATTTAGGGATGAGGTTGAGGGTTTATAGTTTAAGGAGGTTGAGGTTTTACAATTTAGGGTTGAGGTTTAAGGGTTTAGGGTTGCATAGTTTAAGGAGTAGGGTTTATGGATTAAGGAGGTAGAGGTAGATGGTTGAGTGTTGGTTTAAGTTAGAGATTAAAAGGATTAAGGAGTAGAGTTTAGGGTTTAGGAGTTTAGGAGTTTTAGGGATTACAGTTTATGTGGTTTAAGGGTAGAGGTGTAGGGTTGAGAGAGAGAGAGGGGTTGAGGAGTTTAAGGTTTTAGGGTTTAAGGGTTTGAGGTTGAGGTTTTAGGGTTGATGGTAGAGGGTAGATGGTTAAGGGTGGAGGGTAGAGGGTTTAGGGTTTAAGGGTTTAGGGTAGAGGGATTACGGTTTAGGGTTTAGGGATTAAGGTTTATAGTTTAAGGGTAGAGGGTGTAGGGTTGAGAGAGAGAGAGGGTGGGTTGAGGGTTTAAGGGTTTAAGGGTTGATGGTTGAGGGTTGAGGGTAGAGGTTTGAGGGTAGAGGGTAGATGTTAGATGGTAGAGAGAGAGGGGGGTTGAGGGTTTAAGGATTTTATGGTTTAAGGGTCGAGGGTTGAGGGTAGAGAGGGAGAGAGAGAGAGAGGGAGAGAGAGAGGGCTGAGGGTTTTAGGGTTGAGGGCAGAGGGTTCAGGCAGAGGGTAGAGGATTTAAGGGTTGAGGGTTGAGGGTTTAGGGTTGAGGGTTAAGAGATTGAGGTTGAGGAGTTGAGGGTGGGGGTAGAAGTTGAGGGTTTAGGGTTGAGGGATGAAGAGTTTATAGTTTTAGGGTTGAGTTTCTGGTTTAAGGGTTGAGGTTTAAGGGTTTAGGATTTAGGGTTTACAGTTTAAGGGTAGAGGGTTTAAGGGTTTAGGGTTTAAGGGTTAAGGGTATAGGGTTGAGGGTTGAGGTTTTAGGGTTTAAAAGTTGAGGGTAGAGGGTTTAGGGTTTAGGATTTAGAGATTAAGGGTTAAGGGTAGAGGGGTTAGGGTTTAGGGTTTAGGGTTTAGGGATTATAGTTTATTATTTAAGGGTAGAGGGTGTAGAGTTGAGAGAGAAAGGGGGGTTGAGCATTTAAGGGTTTTACGATTTAAGGGTTGAGGGTTGATGGTAGAGGGTAGAGAGTAGAGAGAGAGAGAAGGTTGAAGGTTTTAAGGTAGAGGGTAGAGGGTTAAGGGTAGAGGGTAGAAAATTTAAGGATTTAGGGTTTAAGGGTTAAGGGTAGAGGGTTTAGGGTTTAGGGTTTAGGGATTATGGTTTACAATGTAAGGGTAGAGGGTGTAGGGTTGAGAGAGAGAGGAGGTTGATGGTTTTAGGGTTTAAGGGTTAAGGGTTGAGGGTAGAGGGTAGAAGGTTGAGGGTAGAGGGTAGAGGGTAGAGGGTAGAGGGTAGAGAGAGGGGGGTTGAGGGTTTAAGGGTTGAGGGTTGAGGGTAGATAGTTTAAGGGTTAAGGGTAGAGGTTTTAGGGTTTAGGTTTTAGGGATTATGGTTTATTTTTTAAGGGTAGAGGGTGTAGGTTTGAGAGAGAGGGGAGGTTGAGGGTTTAATGGTTTTAGGGTTTAAGGGTTGAGGGTTGAGGCTAGAGGGTAGAGAGAGAGAAAGAAAGGGTTGAGTGTTTTAGGGTTGAGGGTAGAGGGTAAAGGGTTAAGGGTAGAGGGTAGATGATTTAAGGGTTTAGGTTTTAGGGTTTAGAGTTTAGGGATTATGGTCTACAGTTTAAGGGTAGAGGGTGTAGCATTAGCAAGAGAAGAGAGTTGAGGTTTTACTGGGTTTAGGGTTTAGGGTTGAGAGGATTGAGGGTTGAGGTTAAGGTTGAGGTTGAGGAGTAGGAGTGTAGGGGTAATAGAGAGGGGTTAGAGGTTTTAGAGGTTTTAGGGTTTAAGGGTTGAGTTTAGGATTCAGCCGTTTAGGAGTAGAGGTAGAGGTAAGAGGTAGAGATAGAAGATAGAGATAAGAAATAGAAGGTTGATGGTTTTAGGGTAGAGGTGGTGGGGTTAGAGTGCAGGGGTATAGGGTTTAAGGGTTTATGGTTTTATAGCTTAGGGTTGAGGGTTTAAGAGTTTAGGGTTTAAAGTTAATGGTAGAGGTTGAGGTAGAGGTAAGGAGTTTTAAAAGCTTTATGGTTTTAGGGTTTAAGGGTTTAGGAGTTTAGGGTTTTATAGTTATGATTTAAAATTGAAGGGTGTAGGTTTGAGAGAGAGAGTTGAGGGTTGAGGGTTGAGGGTTGAGGGTAGAGGGTATAGAGAGAAAAGAGGGGTTGAGGGTTTTAGGGTTTTAGGGTTTAAGGGTTTAAGGGTTGAGGGTAGAGAGAAGAGGGTTGAGGGTTGAGGGTTGAGGGTTGAGGGTAGAGAGAGAGAGAGAGGGTTGATGTTAGAGAGTAGAGTGTAGAGGGTTAAGGGTAGAGGGTAGACATTTTAAGGGTTTAGGGTTTAAGGGTTAAGGGTAGAGGGTTTAGGGTTTAGGGTTTAGGGTTTAGGGATTACAGTTTATGGATTAAGGGTAGAGGGTAGAGGGTTTAAGTGTTTATGGTTTAGGGTTTAAGGGTTTAGGGTTTAGGGTTTAGGATTTACAGTTTAAGGGTAGAGGGTTTAAGGGTCGAGGGTAAAGGGTAGAGAGTTTAACAGTTTGGTTTTAAGGGTTTAGGGTTGAGGGTTTAGGTCTCCCATCCCTCTATCTCCCACTCCCTCTCTCTCCCACTCCCTCTCTCAGGTCTTCCCCCACACCCTAACTGAATAAATCTCTCTTCCTCTCAAGTCTCTCTCTCTCCTAGGTCTCACTCCCTCGCACGCTACCTAGACTAATTTGTCTCACTCCAATCCCCTCTCTCACACTCCCTCTCTGTCAGGTCCCACATACCTCTCACCCTAACTAGAGAAATCTAGTTAACTCCAAACCCCTTCTCCCACACTCCCTCTCTCTCTCCTCCTTTGGTCTTTTTGTATCTCTCAGGTCTCATCCCTCCCAACCCCTCTCCCATTTTCAAGTCTTTCCCCCCACCCTAACTGGATAACTCTCTATCCCTCTCAAGTCTTTATCGCTCTTAGGTCTCAATCCCTACCACACTACCTAGACTAATCTCGCTCACTCATATCCCCTCTCCCTCTATCTAAATTCTCACTCCCTCTCTATATTGTGAAAACATTTCAAAGAAACAGATTTGGCGCTCACAAAATTTGGCAAGTGCAAAATTTGGCACTCTCCAAATTTGGTGAGCACAAAATTTAGCACTCTCCAAATTCAGCAAGTGCCAAATGTATTTCACCTTGAAATGGTAAAATAGGGGTTGACCCATGATTTAGGCCCACATGCTTCTACATTTGTTTGATTCGACGCTTTATTCGACTCAAAAATGCCTTTTTTATGTAGTTGACTCCCTGTTGTACCATCTATACTTGATCCATCACCTTTTTACCACCAATTTGCATGCTAGACAATGTATAAGAAGACATTTTGAAGTTTCTACATCATTTTACATTATCTCAAGTCATATATTCATTTTGGTAATATTGAAATGTTTATATTTAGTTTTTTTTTTTTTGAAAATATAAACTAAATTTCTTTAATGATTTTATTAATCATAACAATTGGACATAGAATTCAACATTGAATTAGATGGGATTTGCATAAAAAAGTTTAATTTTTATGAGTTTGAAGAAAAAAATTGAAAAAAATGACATAATTTAGATGAATTCATGTTTAAACTTATATAAACGACATCAACTTAACATAAATTTGCTTATGAATTCTGTTTGCATTGCTTATAGTAGTCCATTTTCAGCATGGCTAGTGGAATTCACTCTATTTCATTTTAGGTAGATGTTTATATTGATTTTTTTTTTGTTTGTTGTGAGAAATTTTTAGACCATTCATTTGATGATTTTATTAATCTTCATTGTTACACAAAATTCGACATTAAATTAGATGGATTTGCATGTAAAATTTTAATTTTTAGGATCTTGAAGATATAAAATGGAAAACAAGACATAATAGATTCAAATTCATTATTAGTTATGGTTGTGGGAAAACTTTAATTTTCAACTAATTTGGAAAACCTAAGAGCTTTCATCAATGTTGATGCAAGTTTCCATTAATTTTTTTGTGCCATAAAAAATTCACCTTCATCATGTACTTAGATAAATTCAAGTGACTTGACAGAGTTGGTTTAATGCAAGTTTCCATTCATTGATACCATTTACCTTTCTAAGAAATAAAAAAAAGGGAAAATTTTGTGCAATTGAAAATGCTTTTTGTCTTTCTAAGTTACCTCATTTCCAAAGAAATAGTGAATAATTCCAAGATATAGTATCACAATCCCTTCTTTGAATTCATGTTCTTCATGGCTTGGTTGACAATCACAATGTGGTTTTAACAACAATAAGCACAAGAATCTCTAGTTTCCAAAGGAGGCAACAACTTATAACTTGGGTTTGACACAAGTCTTTGCTCCTAAGCACTTGTCCACACTTCGAATACTCCCCTCAAACCCTTCTTAACATTGATCAACGCTTACGTGAAGAAATTTTGTACAAATCCCTCAAAGTACTAGGTTTTACATAGTATAGTTGCAAAAAGAAACAAAATTTCCTCAATAACTCACACAAAATGATGATTTAGCAACCCTCCTTTTGTCAGCACCTGCATATAGGCCTATAGAAAATTAGTACCAATTTTCATATATTTTCACCAGATGCATCAAAAGTTATGGGTTTTTTAAAGCTTGCCATAAACCCTAGGTTGCGGACAACAATGCTTGATAAGATACATAATGTTTGATAAGTCACATTAGTTATGAAATGTAAAGTAATTCTTTGAGTTTTAAAGATATGCAATGTAATTTAATTAACAATATCAATATGTTTCATAAAATGCTTGGTGTGTTTCATAAACTGCAATGTAATCAGCGGTATGGATATGTTTGAAAAAATGCATTACAAGTACTTTTCTTGCGGTATGGAGGTAGATGTATGTATGAAAAATGTTCTAGCATAGACATGTTTGATAATTCCAAATAGCTCGCTGCCTTCTTTCATGAAATTTTTTGGTGTGGTTCATAAAATGCAATGTAATCAATGATATCAATATGTTTCATAAAATGCATTACTTACTTTTGTTCTATGTCTATTTGTGAACATGTAGCATTCAATGTCATGCCGAGGAAATGACCAAAGGCTCTAACACTGGAAGAACGTACAACTAAAAATGAAAGGAGAAGAGAATCAAATATTGTAGCTCATGAAATAAAGGAATTGTAGCCCATATAGCTATAAATTCCCATGCAATCTAAGAGAGATGTCCAATTGGAAAAACAGAGGGCATGAATGAACAAAGTTCATGGAAGGAGACAAATGGATCTCGAATTTGGAGGCACATCATCAAGCATAGGTGAAGCTGAATGCACATCTCCAATTGAAGACACACTAGCAACAACATGTGGTTTTCCAAGTACATTGAAAATCACATCTCCAATTGAAGACACACAAGCAACAACATGTGGTTTTCCAAGTACATCAAAAATCACATCTACATTTGAAGACACACCATCAACAACATTGTGTTTTTGAAGTACATCAGAAAACACATCTCTATTTGAAGGGACTCCACAAATGGCATCTCAAGTTGGAGGTACAACATCATTTACATGTCAATCTCAAGGTATGTCATCAATTGCACCTCCAATTGAAGGTACATGATCTATCCCCAACGTTGTTGACATTCCTAATTTTTTGACACAAATTTACATTTGAGAAATCCTCCTAGAGTTTTGAATAGAAAACCTAAATTTTTTATTGATATTAATTCCAATGTTTTGAAATGGATGCCTAATAAGATTCCAAAGTGTTCATGTCAAAGATATGCACAGAGGATATGGAGTTTATTCTTTGAGAAGCTAAGTGAGGGTGGAAGATGCCAACTATTTGTTGAAATGATGAGGCAACTCAAATTTAGACCCAACATGAAGGCTCTTGGGCTAAGAGTTTTGAATGACTCAAGTGAAAATCCCATTGTAAAGAAATTGATGAATGCATACAAGAGTGTGGGTTCCACCTCATGCACGAAGGATAGTTGTGCCACACGACGTGTGATGACAACACTGCTAAGTAGTCAAACAAGGAACAAGGTGAACCTTACAAA
The DNA here is from genome assembly GCA_007258455.2 of Sequoia sempervirens. Lineage (NCBI taxonomy): Eukaryota > Viridiplantae > Streptophyta > Pinopsida > Cupressales > Cupressaceae > Sequoia > Sequoia sempervirens. The sequence continues at coordinate 182,416,485 of VDFB02000015.1, forward strand.
GAAAAGTAAGTCTTTGAAAATAAGTAGATTATCTCTAATGAGAGCCAAAGGAAGGCATGAAAGAGTGGAGGATCCAAATAGCAATGAGTTATGGAATTCTCAGGTAGAGTTCCATGGAAAGATAAAATAATTTCTCAAGCCTTGAGATCTTTAATAGTAGATTATTGGAAGGATAACACAAGGACCTCTCCCAATCAAAGAGATGTTGTAAGAAAGAGAATTGGTAGTAAAATCTATGAGCCACATCCAAAACATTATTTGGATGTCACTCAAACCCAATTTTTTTCTGATTTTGTATGGAAGTTTCCTGAAATTAAAATATGTCAAAGGTATTTTGAAATGCTAAATATTTTTTATGTCAAAATAAATCACACATGCACTACTTGTTGTTGTACAGTACATATTGAGTTTTCTAACCATTATGATGTTTAACAACATATATGTGTAGATATACATACTAACAATGTTTTGTGGGAATGTAACATAAGGCCTCCACCTAAATCCTCAAGGGAATTCTTATCTTCCATTTTATGTGAAAGAGTGGATGGTCAATTTTTTTGCAAGAAGTCATGTTTGGATGGCACATGTGATCATTGTGGTGGCATGCAAAATTTTCCAATTTGCCAACACATGACTAGTACACGCACAATTGGAGACAAATTGTGGAATTTTGAAAATACAAGATAGTGGCCTACAATCTAAAAGATGGGAAAGAAGCAAAGAAGTGTGAATTGGTCAGTGATAAGATTCTAGTGTATCAATTTATGGGAATTTTTCATGATCGGGTGGTCTATGAGTATGCAAGAAATACACATAGAGCTCGATGGTTGGACTAGCAGTTCAAGTTATACAAGGACACATTTCCACTTCATAGAATCATTTCAATTGTTGAGTTCATGGAGAACTACACACTACAGCCACAACACGAGGTGAAATCACAGTACTACAACTCCACGCAGGTTGCTATATTTGTGCATATAGCATTCATTCATGCAAATAATAGTACAAAGGATAACAAGAAAGTATTGAGGGAGTATCACTTTTACATTAGTGATGATCACACACATTCTACAAAGTTTGTGCAAGGTTGCTTTCAGATGTTCTATGTTGATCTAGCTTGTAGGGGCATATCACTCAATCAGCATATCATATTGTCATATAACTATACATTGAAATTCAAGAACTCCAGAATTTTTTATTGGTTGAGAAGGATGCATAGGATCAGTGGTGTTCCCCATATGTGGAACTTCTCAAAGGCTAGGAATGGAAAGGGGGAGCATGATGGAGCAGGTGCATGTATCAAAAGATCCTTAGCATGAGAAGAGTTAAAGTACAAAGATAGTGTAAAGTTGACAGATGTAAGATCAATTTTTGAGTGGTGCAATCATGCAATGGGTCCAGGTAGTGAAGGTAATTCTTTAGTTCATAGATTTTTTTATTTAGTAGAAAATACTAACATTGCAAAATATGAGGATTGTTGTACACTGATAGGATTGAGTGAGCTACACTTTTTTAGAAGCTCCAATGTAGGTACATGGACTATCCATATGTGGAAGATGGCATGCTTTTTGCATGTATAGTTCAAGCATGGAATGATTGCGAGTCAACAGAGTGGGTTGACAAATGGTCTATAAGAATTCTAACCCCACTTGACACTTATTAGCTCCTGACGTCTCTACAAATCACCAAGATGCAATCATCTATTGACTTTGATCATGTATTAGACCTACTAGAACTAGGTAATATATCTTAATTTTAGGTTTTTTTTTATGTTCATTAAATACATCTAACAAGATGAAAATATCAATGCAAGACACTAAAAAATAATGAGCTAGTGAGCTCACTATCTTGCTAATTTAGTAGGTTTGACAAGGTAGGGGCGACGTATGCCTCATATAAATGGGGACTCACAATGATGTACATCACCATGAGACCCCATTTCTAGAGGTATACGCTACCCCTACCTTGTCAACCCTATTGAATTGGAAAGCTATTGAGCTCAATAGCTTGCCAAGCTCAATAGCTTTCCAAGATCAGTAGGCTTTCCAAGCTCACTAGGCTTGTCAAGCTCAATAACTTGCCAAGCTCAGTAGGCTTGCCAAGCTCACTAGCTTGCCAATTCGGTAGGGTTGACAAGGTAGGGGCAGCGTATGTCTCATAGAATTGGGGACTCACGGTGATGTAAATCACCATGAGACCCCATTTCTATGAGGCATACGCTGCCCAATCACCATGATTCCTCATTTCTATGAGGCATACACTGCCTCTACGTTGTCAACCCTACTGAATTGGCAAGCTAGTGAGCTCACTAGCTTGCCAATTCAGTAGTGTTGACAAGGTAGGGTCAGTGTATGCCTCATAGAAATGGGGACTCATAGTGATATACAAGGTAGGGTAATGTATGCCTCATAGAAATTGGGACTCGTAGTGATGTACAAGGTAGGGTAATGTATGCCTCATAGAAATTGGGACTCGTAGTGATGTACATCACTACGAGTCCCCATTTCTATGAGGCATACACTACCCCTACCTTGTCAACCCTACCGAATTGGCAAGCTAGTGAGCTCACTATCTTTCCAATTCGGTAGGGTTGACAAGGTAGGGGCAGTGTATGCCTCATAGAAATGGGGTCTCATGGTGACGGAAATCACTATGATATCCCATTTCTATGAGGCATATGATGCCACTACCTTGTATCTATAAATGTGTATCCACTATAGTGAAAAGGTTAAATGGAAAAAATTTAGTAATAGAAGTTTAAACAACTTGGAGCCCACATAATATGAACTTTTTAAAAATTTAATGAATTTTTTTCACATGTGACTAAAGAATATATAACATTGCTAAACCCATATGATAATTTTCATATAAGTGTCACTTTCAAGTCAAATGTAAGTAATTTCTCCTCTAAAGATTCACTATGGAATCCTTTTTCCCCATGTTCTTGGATGCCATTCTTGTAATTTTTAATCAATGTCATTCTATAGCCAATGCTTTTTACTTTTTAATACATTAGACAGAGGGTAAACCAAATCTTGAATGCTAGAGATGGTCAAATTTTGTCTAAGGAATGAAAAAGTGGAGGAAGTGAATCAAGCAAGTGGCTTTTTCCAAATTTTCCAAATGGAGGAGATGACTCAAGTGAGTGGCTTTTACCAAATTTTCCAAAAGGACTAAATACCAAAAAGTTGCAAAGACATCAAACTGTGCTCATTTGTTGGGAAAGACACTTCCAAATGATAAAATTGGTTAAGTATAGGATGCAATGGCAAGAAAAATCCCATAGCATGCTTTGTTAGGCTTAAAATTTATTTAAGTTTTAAAAAGTGGTGAAAAGCATCAAAGCATACAATTTTGTGCATGTTACCCATGGTAAAGATCCTTAAGGCGTGCTCTTTTCAGGTAGAAGCCAAATAAATTGAAATTTGACTTGGGGAAGGAGTTTTGGTGAAGAACACCAAAACATATTATCTTCTAATTAGAAAAAAAAAGTGACAAGTTAAAGTGGCAAACATTTTTAGAGCACAAAAATTTTCCAAGTGAAACACCCAAAAATGTATTAAAAAAGTGCACACTTCACATGCTATGGCCACACTTTTAGGCTCACATTTTTCCTTTTATTGCCATGTTTTCACTCCTATAGCACAAATTTCAAGTGATTGAACACCTCCAAGGTGTGCTCAAGTAGTCTTATAACATATTTTATCTTTTCAAGGAATTGATGGGCTGGTATAGAGTTTCATATAAAAAAGTTACCACTTTCATTATTGCAAGGCACCACTAAGTTTAGATTTGATTTAATTCAAAATATTTGACCTTGGCATATAAAATCCTAGGATTTTCATGTTGAGATTTTTTAGATTTTTTTTATGGTGTTTGTAAAGGTTGTTCTATTCTAGGGTTTTGTTGTCATTAATCCATAATCTAATAGTTTTTTAGTTTTGGAACTAGGCCTTTAAGCCAATATCCCCATACTTAGGTATCTAAGGTTTTTGATGGTTTCATAAGGATTTATAAATTTATAAATACCCAACAAAGCATCTAAATTTGTTGCAATAAACAACTTTGTATTTTTTGACAATTAGATAGTTTTTTCAAGGGCTTTCAATGGCATTTGTATAGTTAACTTTAGTCAAAAAATTATTTCCAAATTCCCTCTAGTTTCAAATACTCAAAAAATAGATTTTTTTAGGTAGCTAAATTTTGATGGAGATTCTAACAACAATTTTTTTAGGATCCCTTTTTTCCCTCTAGTGAGTGTCATAAGATTTTTCAAAATAAAATCCTAATTATCATGAAAATAATAGTCCAAGACCATATCATGCACTTAAAATAGGTTTGAAAAGATTGAAGATATCAAAATTGGTCCTCATGGACCTACGATGAGTGCTCTAACCCTTTAGTGTCCAATTTTAGTCACAAACAATAAATATCAACAATTTTTTCTACTTGGTTGTTCATTTTTAGTAGGCCTTCCCTTTAATGTGTGCAAATAATTTGCATGGTTCTTTTAATTTTTTAATCATTAAAAATCATGAATACTAGTGGTTTGTTAAAACACATAGGGTTTTAGTCTTATTTCTTCAATTTATGTTTCTCACAATCTAAGGTTTCAAAGATTTTATTTACAAATTTATATAACAATAGGGTCTTTAGGTGTGATCAAGAAAGTTTTTTTTTAGTAGTGATAATTGTGAGGTATCACAAGATAATGCATTTCCCTCATTTTGTTATAACAATCATAGACTTTCAGTCATAACATATAGAATTTTCATTTCCTTCACTCTTGATTCAACATAATCTAGGTCGATTGTTACCATTTTGTCAAAGGGGATCCTAGAACATAAATTTATAGATTTTACTTCATTATTATGACTCAAAATTATATTTTTCCAAGAAATTAAAATATATTTCTAAATTCTATAATTGGTGAATTATTGGGTTGCAGGTTCTTGGATTCGACCCTACCAAATTGGCAATCTAGTAAGCTCACTAGCTTGCTAATTCAGTAGGGTTGACAAGGTAGGGGCAGTGTATGCCTCTTAGAAATGGAGTCTCACAGTGATTTAGGGGCAGTGTATGTCTCATAGAAATGGGGTCTCACGATGATTACAAATCTGTTGAATTGGAAAGCTAGTGAGCTCACTAGCTTGCCAATTTTGTAGGGTTGACAAGGTAGGGGCAGCATATGCCTCATTAAATAGGGTATCATGGTGATTTACATCACTGTGAGTCCCCATTTCTATGAGTCATACATTTCCTCTACCTTATCAACCCTACTGAATTGGCAAGCTAGTGAGCTCATTAGCTTGCCAATCCGGTAGGTTTGACAAGGTAGGGGCAGCGTATGCCTCATAGAAATTGGGTCTCATGGTGATGTAGACATTATAAGAGAATCTCAAATGTATGAGTGGCATTGTAAAATATTTGTGAGAATGAAGTACCCAAGGCATTGTGCCTACAAGTACAAGCACTTGGGTTTCAAAATAATGTATGAAGCATATTAGACAATTGTAGCACAAACAAAAGAATTAGGACAACCAAATAAATCTCATTTTATTGTAAACATCATATTATTAATATAGTGAGCATAATAACCATTGATAGTTACTAATCATTATTTTTCTTATTTTATTCTCTTCATATTATAGCAAACACCAATTGACTAACTTATTATAAAAACTTCATTTATTAAAATGAATTAGACTAATGATTATATATCAATATCAATATAGCATACAATCTAGTCAAATAAAAACTTCTAATGAGATTTAGTCAAATTTGGAAATTTATTTCTGCCTTCAAACATTTGTAATTCATGCAACGTAATCCATTAACAATCCAAATTACAAAAGGGCAACAATCTTTGATGGCCTGTTACCTGAATACCATGTTAGTTAAGGGCATTATGTATGAGGCATCGGGATCATATAGGGAAGCTCTACAATAACCTCTTGGTTTTTATTATCTCAGATTCATTTTTCCGTGGTGTCTAATTTTGACTTGATAGAAAAAATGTCAATTGAAAGCAATGTAAAGTTGCAAAGTGGTGCAACTTTCATTCTGCAAGTCATGTGACCAAACGAACTATTCCAACATGTCTAGATGGGTACATTTACACTCGGTATGGTCCTTTTTTGCACCCAAACATGTCAAATCACTTTGAGCTACGTTCAACCGACTTGATCCCTTAAGGTTCCAAAGTACAAAAGGGCAGCGATTTTTGGCGGGCTAGCAGTTGGAAACTGTGATGCTTATGAACATTATTTCTAAGCCTACGGGATTGCATTGGGCCCCTCTACAATAACCTTTCTCAGTTTTTGTTATCTTGGAGTCATTCTTTTGTGGTGTCCAATTTTCACTTGATGGAAAAAGTGTCAAATGCAAGTAGATGAAAGTTGCAAAGTGATGCCACTTTCATTCTGTAACTCGTGTGACCAAATGAACTATTCTGAAGTGTCCAATTGGGTACATTTATACTTGGAATGGTCCCCTTTCGTACCCAAACACATTGAATCGCTCTAAGTTACATTCAAACGGTAGAATCCCTTAAGAGTCCAAAGTGCAAAATAGCTAAAAACTTCAGCATGTTGTTACTCAGATACGTTACATTTAGAAACTTCTCATCTGGGCCTATGGGATCATGTTGGGCCCCTCTATAATAACCTCTCTCGATTTTTGCTATCTCGGAGAAATTTTTTCATGGTGGCAAATTTTCACTTGGGAAAAAAGTTGTCAAATGCAAGTAATTAAAAGTTGCAAAGTGGTGCAACTTTCATTTTATAACTCATGTGACCAAAAAAACTATTTTGATGCATTTGGGTGGGTACGTTTACGCTATACATGGTCCTCTTTCACACCCAAACACATTGAATCACATCGAGCTACACTCAACCGACAAAATCCCTTAAAAGTCTAAAGTACAAAATGGTTGCAAATTTCAGCATGTTGTTACTTAGATACCATGATGCTTAAAAATTTATCGCCTAAGCCTATGGTATCGTGTTGGGCCCCTTTACGAGAACCTCTCTTGGTTTTCACTATCTCAGAGGCCATTTCCAGTGCTAGCGAATTTTCACTTGGGGAAAAAGTTGTCAAATGCAAGAAATTGAAAGTTGCAAAATGGTGCAACTTTTATTCTGCAACTTGTGTGACCAAATGAACTATTCTGACGCATCTAGGTGGGTAAATTTATGCTAGGCATGGTCCTCTTTCACACCCAAACACGCTGAATCGCTTTGAGCTACATTCAACTAGCAGAATCCCTTAAGAGTCCAAAGTGCAAAATGACTGCAAACTTCAACATGTTGTTACTTAGATACCATGACACTTAGAAACTTCTCGTCTGAGCTTAAGGGATTTTGTTGGGCCCCTCTACAATAATCTCTCTTGGTTTTTTCTATCTCGAAGGCTTTTTCTCATGGTGGTGAATTTTTACTTGGGAAAAAAGTTGTTAAATGCTAGTAGTTGAAAGTTGCAAAGTGGTGCAATTTTTGTTATACAACTCATGTGACCAAACAAACTATTCTGATGCATTTGGGTGGGTACCTTTATGCTAGACATGGTCTTCTTTCACACCAAACACACTGAATCACTCTAAACTACATTCAACTGGCAGAATCCCTTAAGAGTCTAAAAAGCAAAATGATTAAAACTTTAGCATGTTGTTATTTGGGTACCGTGACGCTTAGAAATATCTCGTATGAGCCTATGGGATCATGTTGGGCCCCTCTACAATAACCTCTCTTAGTTTTTGTTATCTCAAAGACCTTTTTCTATGCTAGTGAATTTTTAATTGGGGAAAAAGTTGTCAAATGCAAGTAGTTGAAAGTTGCAAAGTGGTGCAACTTTTATTTTGCAACTCATGTGACCAAAAAAATTGTTCCAATGCATTCAAGTGGGTAGGTTTACGCTAGGCATGGTCCTCTTTTGCACCCAAACATGTTGAATCGCTTTGAGCTACATTCAATCGACAGAATCCCTTAAGAGTCCAAAGTGAAAAATGTGATACAAACTTCAGCATGTTGTTATTCAGTTACCGTGATTCTTAGAAAATTATCGTCTAATCCTATGGGGTCACATTGGGCCCCTCTACAATAACCTCTCTCAACTTTTGCTACCTCGAAAGTGTTTTTTTGTGGTGGAAACTTTTTTCTTGAAAAAAATGTTGTCAAATGCAAGTAGTTCAAAGTTGAAAGGTGGTGCAACTTTCATTCTGCAACTCGTGTGACCAAACAAACTATTCTGACACATTCAAATGAGTATTTTTATGCTAGGTATGATCCTCTTTCGGACCCAAACATGCTAAATCACTCTAAGCTACATTCAACCAATAGAATCCCTTAAGAGTCCAAAGTGCAAAATGGCTACAAACTTCAGCATGTTGTTACTCGGATACCGTGATACTTAGAAACTTCTCATCTTAACCTATAGAATCATGTTGAGCCCCTCTGCAATAAACTCTCTCAGTTTTCACTATCTCAGAGGCCTTTTCCCGTGGTAGCAAACTTTCACTTGGAGAAAAACTTGTCAAATGCAAGTAGTTGAAAGTTACAAAGTGGTGCAACTTTCCTTCTACAACTTGTGTGACCAAACAAACTATTATGATGCATCCAGGTGGGTACATTTACACTAGGTATCATCCTTTTTTTCACCCAAACATGCTAAATCGCTCTAAGCTACATTCAACAAACAAAATCCCTTAAGAGTACAAAGTGCAAAATGGCTGCAAACTTCAACACGTTGGTACTCAGATACCATGATGCTTAGAAACTTTTCATTTGAGCCTATGGGATCATGTTGGGCCCCTCTACAATAAACTCTCTTAGTATTTTCTATCTCAGAGGCCTTTTCCCATGGTGGAGAATTTTCGTTCTACAACTCGTGTGACCAAATGAACTCTTCTGACGCATTCGAGTGGGTTACTCTAGGCATGGTCCTCTTTTGCACCTAAATACATTGAATCACTTTGAGCTACATTCAATTAGAAAAATCCCTTAAGTGTCTAAAGTTCAAAATAGTTGCAAACTTTAACATGTTGTTACTCAAATACTATGACGCTTAGTAACTTCTCATCTAATCCTATGGGATCAAGTTGGGCCCCTCTACAATAACCTCTCTCATTTTTTTCTATCTCAAAGGCGTTTTCCCTTGGTGACAACTTTTTGCTTGGGAAAAAATTTGTCAAATGCAAGTAGTGCAAAGTTGAAAAGCGGTGCAACTTTCATTCTGCAACCCGTGTGACCAAACAAATTATTCTAACGTGTCTGAGTGGGTACATTTATGCTAGGCATAGTCTTCTTTCACACCCAAATACGTTGAATCACTCTGAGCTATGTTCAACTGGCTAAATCCCTTAAGATTTTGAACTGCAGTTGTTGTCACCAAATAGTGCACCCTTGTTGAGATGCAAAACTCAACCTACTGGTGAAACATTGGATTCAGATGTTCAATATCCATGATGTATGGTTTTTTGTGCTCTAGAGTTATAAAACATGATGTGGCAGTAGTTACAGGACCATGTTTCTCAATGATTTGTCATGTTATTTCATGCATAGAAAATGGAAGGAGGTTTTTTAACTTATTTAAATGATGAATATGGGAGAAATGTGATAACTGCACATGGGTGATGCATCCAAGAATCAAGCTTATATTTTTTTTCATAACTCATACACATCTAATATCTTTAGAATATCTTTAAAACTAATATGTGCATTGATTTCATTTAATGAGATGTCAAGTGTTGTGATATAACATATGCAAGTAAATTTTGTTGGTTGGATCAACAACTATCATGTGTTTTGATGCATGTTCATACAAGTTCATATAGGTATATATATGCCCATGAGGTTTGAAACATCCACTTATTCTATAGATGCAAATGCAATGATTTCTAAGCTTTAGAATTAGAACCATTAGTTGTTGGATGCTAGCCTCAGCCATGAATCAAAAGCAATACATGTTGCTATGATATTTTTTATGGGAAGGAGCTCTTATAGTTCATTTGAAACCTTTTGGTGTTAAACTCCTTGCCACTAGACAACAATAGAACTCAAGAAGCATGGAGCATATAGGAAAATACATGAAGTATACAGATGAATCATGAAGAATACACATGAACACATGAATCATACATTTGAAGCATGAAGCATACACATGAATACATGCAATATACATGAAGTATACACGTGAATAAGAGAAACGTGCATGTGAATAAGTGAGGAACAAGTAATTAAAGCATTGGAAAGGATACAAACCACTAGGAATGGAGCTTATTTACACAATACACATTAGATAGAGATTATTGAGCAATCAACAGTAATTAATTATTAGATGTAAAAAAATTCATGTCTACAACATTCAAGCATACAATTTACACAATACACATAATAACATCATTCAAGAATGACAGTAGAAAAATAATCTTTTCTTTAATCAAAAAGTCATAAGGCTATACAATGATATATATTGATAAAAGTATATACAATCTATCCAAAAAAGGCATATAGGCTTAGTACAAAAGAGCCATATGGACATAAACTGTCATGTATATATCAATAGTACAAAACATAAGTTCCAAAATGCCACATAGGCATACAACAAACAACTAATACATACTCATTTCCCCCTAGGGAAAGGAAAAAGATCTCATGCTACCTTCAAAATTTAGCTGAATGGAGTGCATGTTGGTTCTCTTGTCTTTCAAACATGCTCACTAGTCCTCCTCTCTTCACTTTGGACCTTCAACTGATACAATAAAAAGTAAAGATGTTAATACATATAAAATGAATTGTGGAATGACATATAACAAAATTTAATCACTCACCGCATACATATAGTCATTATACACATTTACAACATTACCACGTTCACGATCTAGAGTGACAACCACCTGTAGCAACCATCAAGATAGAAATTAAACTACACAAAATTATCATGAATATTTTCTATAATAGACCATAAAAGAAAAAATATAATGTCAAATTGACTAATTTGTTGCATACCTCTTTCAATGGATCAAAACTGGCTATTGCTGCAGCAAATCCATGGTCCATCATGCCACCAACATCACCAAGGTTGTCTAATGTCAAAAACTACAAATGAAAAACATATCCAATAGAAATATAAAGAAGTTCAAGTAGTCCCTTTATAACTGTCATAAATGAAAGAGTAAATGGTTGGCCTCAATTGAGACTACAGTATAGTGCTTATAGATCACAGAATGGTGAAAGTACTAAGTCCACTAGGATAGTCCAAACTCTTGCAAATTCCAAAGTTTAGTTCTCATTGAGATTTGTATTGCATATGTTGATGAACTAATGTTAATGAGGGCATGTTTTCAATATAGTGATAATGCTACAATGAAGTTCACATGAATGAAGTGAGGATTACTATGTTACTAGCAGCTTTAAAAGGGATAATGAAACATACTATGAATTACAACATGTCTAGGGTTTTACTATAGCACATGAAGTTGGTTGTTGAGGTGTGCAGCAGTAATGGAGAAGATAACTTTGGTCAATAATGAGTGGAAGGAAAGATTTTTTCTAACGGTGTATAGGATAAAATTTGGATGAAGGTGCTATAGCATAGAAGGGATAAAGAGACAAGACCAACAAGGGATAATGGAACATATGGTGAAATAATAGAGGGTACAATAGGATGGGAGTCAAATGTGATAATGGAACATGGGATGGACTAGAATAGATTAATTGGATGGGATAGGATCGGATAACAAAATATAGCATGAACTATTAGAGGTTAATGGGATGGGATTAGGAGGGAATAAAGGAACATAGGTTGAATTAGGGAAAGATAGTGGGACAAGACCAAGAGGGGATAATGGAACATAAGTTGAAATAAGAGAGGGTAATGGGATGGGAATAGAAGTTAATGGAACATAGGATGGACTAGTATAGATTGATGGGATGGGCTAGGATGGGATAACCAAATATAGGGTGGAAAATTAGAGGTTAATGGGATGTGATTAGTAGGGATGCAACATAGGGTGAGTTAGGAGGTGTCTAGGGTTTGACTATAGTACATGAAGTGCAAACTTGACCTGTTTGTAGTAATAATAGAGAAGAGTTATCTAGGATGAAACGTGGATAAAGATGGTATAACATAGAATGGATAAAGGAACATAGGGGATCATGGAACAACTAGGGTGAAAAAATAATGGGTACAATAAGATGGGAGTAGAAGGCCATAATGACACATAGGATGGACTAGAAGATATTAGTGGGATGGGCTAGGAGGGGATCATGGAAAATAGGGTGAACTATTAAATGTTAATGGGATGAGATTAGGAAGGAATAAAGGAACAAAAAGTGAACTAAGAGAAGATAATGTGACACAATCAAGAGGGGATGATGGAACATAGAATGGACTAATAGAGATTAATTGTATGAGCTACAATGGGATAATAAAACATTTTTATGGTGAACTATACTAGAGGTTAATGGTAAGTAATTAGGAGGGAATATTAGCCCATAAAGTGAATTCGGTGGTGTCTAAAGTTTGAATATAGGACATGAAGTGGGAACTTGAGGTGTGTAGTGTTGGATGATGTGGTTGTGTTGTTGATATATGATTGTCATTGATGTCAACACTATTAGCATTGTTGTACTGAAGGTTGTATATGTCGAGGATATTGAGAAAATTGTTAAAGAGAAAGTTGCAGATTGTCAGTGGAATAGTGAAGGTCATGAAGGTGTCTTTCTCAGTACGTTGAAGATCAGTTGTGGACTAAAGGGTTTATTGCTGAGAGTATCTATTCTATCCACCAAAATTTTCAAAGGCCCACATGAAGATTTGATCGTGTTATGGAAAGTTGTGTTCTGATAGTATTTATGTGGTTTCTATCAGTGCTCCTGATTGAAGTTTATGTAATTATGGTAATCTCAGTTGTTGTGGATGCCTCTATATTAGTTCTTGCTGCTTGTGGATGCTTCTAGATCATTCTCTACCCTTGTTGTATGTTTGTGTTGATCGGTGTGCTCGTGGTCAAAAAAAATTCTTGTGTGTGTTCAGGTTTTCATGTTCTTGGCTGACATGATGGTTGTAACATGTTGTGGATCCTTGGAGATTAAAATTTGAATTTTTGGCATGATCAAGGATATTTTTTTGGGTTGCATCATAATATTAGCCGACAGTGTTTGATTCATATTGAAAATTGATTTATAAATTTGGGTCGACAAAGTTGTTGATGTAAATCTAGGTTCTGGATATATAAAAGTGGTTTTTTGTGCAAATCTAGTGAGTGTGAAGTGAGGAAAAGCTAGAGAAGAGAAAGTGTGCGAACATTGATCTATTCATTCAATTAAAGAGCAGAGTGTGAAGAAGTTTGAGCAAAGTGTGAAGAAGGTTTTTTGTGCTTAACTGGAACTGTAATCAAGCTTTTGCAGAAGCTATTTTCTTAGTTCATACCCTATAGATCTAATCCAAATCATTTTGTATTCTTGGGTAGTGATCCCTCTTGTATTTGAGCAGTGAACTCTAGGTAGTGTTCCTGAATGCATGTGAATTCCCATTATTTTTCATTATACTTTTAACAAGGTATAATATTGTGGACTAACATCCACTGTGGTCTTTCCCTTAACAGGGTTTCCACATAAAAAATCTTGGTGTTCTTTGTGCTTCTAATGCATTGATTGTTCAAATCTAAGATTAAGTTAAGTTTGAAATTTTTAAATATTTTGTGACAACTAATTCACCCCCCTCTCAGTTGTCTGTCCTTGTTTTTCCAACAATTGGTGTCAGAGCAGGTTCCTCTAAAGAAGTTTAAAAGCTTGAGGTAATCCAAGAAGGTATCATACAAGAAGGATAGTCCTAGATTCGATGGAACAAACTACTCATTGTGGAAAGCTAGGATGGCGTGTCATTTGAGGTGTATTGGTGAACCCTTATGGAAGATTACAAAGAATAGATATGTTATTCCTCAAAATGGTCCTTCCACTCATGATGAAGTTAAAGAGGTTGAGAATAACATCAGGGCTATTGAAGCTTTGTTGAGTGCTCTGATAGATTCAGAAATGGCATATGTGATGGGTCTGAAGATAGCTCATGAGATTTGGATGAAGCTAGAAACTTTGTATGAAGGATATGCACATGTGAAGATGGATAAGCTACAGAGTTTGAAAGGAAAGTATGAAAATTTGAAGATGGGTGAAGATGAAAATATTTCTTCTTTTATGCAAAAATTAAATGAACTAGTGATGGGTATTAGATGTGTTGGTGGTACCCTAGAAGAGGAAGAAATTATAGCTAAAGTTCTCAGATCATTGCCTCCCTCTTACAAAGCAAAGGCTCATGCTATTGAAGAAATGAGATTAGTGACGAATGTGACAAGAGATACACTGATTGGAAAATTTGTTGCTTTTGAGTTGAGTGAATTTGGTGAATCTATTACCAAGACTGAATCTGCATTTAAGGCTACTGCATCTAGAAGATACAAACAAAGATATGATCTGGGAGAGTGTTTCAGAAATTCATTCAAGTATGAGGAAGAAATGAAACAACTTGAAGATGAAGAAAGAGAAGTAGAAGAGTTGGAAGCATTGATTATCAAGAAAGAAGGCAGAGGACAACGTAAGTATAAAGGAATGTTTCCTACTAAATGTTTCTCTTGCAATAAAATAGGTCATTTTGCATCAAGGTGTCTTGAAAGAGTTCCTAGGTCTAAGCCTAACAAATCTAGATTTCAAAATAAATGTTACTATGTTGAAGAAGGAGTGACTGATGAAGAGTTTGATAAAGAAAATGGAAATGAAGATGAATGGGTGTTCCTTGCTATCAAGGAAAATGGTCTAGTGGCTACTGAATATGCTAAAGTTGAGAGAGCTCTTGCAGCCCGAATTGAAGAAAAGGATGAGTGGGTTATTGACAGTGAATGCTCACATCATATGACTGGTGACAAAATAAAATTTGTAAGTCTAGAGAAATATGATAGTAGGGTTGTAAGATTCAGAGATAACAATGTTGGTGTCATTTGTGGCAAAGGATCTATTTGTCTTGGTGGTAATAATAACATTGATGATGTACTTTATGTTCAAGGCTTGAAGCACAACTGTTGAGTGTTGGACAAATGGTGGACAAGGGATATGATCTTCAGTTCAAAGGTGGATGATGCATGATACTTGGAAGATTTGGAAATGTAATTACTTCAAGTAAAAAGACAAGAGGTAATATTTTTAACCTGAATGCTGCCAGTGAAAGTTGTTTAATTGCTCAAGTAGATGAAAGTTGGTTATGGCATAGGAGGCTATGTCGTGTAAATTTTGATAACATTGTCAAAGTAAGCTCCACTCAAGCAGTAAGAGATCTACCTAAGCTAGTGAAGCCTACTAACACAATTTGCAAGGAATGTCAGATGGGAAAACATACTAGAGTTTCTTTTCAAAGCAAGCAACATCATTCTAATGGATTACTGGAGCTGGTGCATACTGATCTATGTGGTCCCTCTAGAGTCAAAAGTCTTCATGGAGAAAGGTACTTTATGCTACTTATTGATGGTTACTCTAGGATGATATGGATTGCTTTCTTAAGAGAAAAATGTGAAGCATTAGAGAAGTTCAAAAGTTTCAAAGATATGGCAGAGAATGAGAAAGGTCTAAAAATCAAATGCCTTAGGTCAGATAGAGGTGGTGAGTTCACCTCCAGGGAGTTCAATTCTTTTTGTGAAGAGCATGGAATCAAAAGACAACTATCTTCTCCCCGAACCCCTCAACAAAATGGAGTCGCAGAGAGAAAGAACATAACAATTCTGGATGCTACTAGAACAATGATGATTGAAGGAAATGTGACTCATATCTATTGGAGTGAAGCTATAAGCACTGCTATGTACACTTTAAATTAGGTAAATGTCAATGGTAATTCTGGTAAGACTCCTTTTGAATTGTGGTTTGGTTATAAGCCTACTATTAAATATTTCAAGATCTTTGGAAGCAAGCATTATATCAAGAGAGATGAGGACATAGGAAAGTTTGATGCAAGAAGCAATGAAGGAATCTTTCTAGGTTACTCTACTAAAAGCAAGGCCTATCGGTGCAATAACAAAATATTGAGAAAAATGGTTGAGAGTGCAAATGTCAGAGTTGATGAGGACTCTGCTAGATCATCCAAATAATGTGGATATGATTTAGATGATTATGAAGACAGTACAGACAAAGGGAAAATGCTCAGACACAAAATTAACTTCAAATTCTTCTGGTAAATCAAGAAATTTAGGAAGGAGAGACAAGTGCAAGTGCAAAAGAAATAATAGAAGAACTGGAAGTTCGAGAGTATCCTAAGGTTTTGAGGTATGTAAAGCTAAATCATTCTGAAAATCAAATTATAGGAGACAAGAATAAAGGTGTGCAAACTAGAAGAAAGATTGCAGAAGAGTATTTCCTAATTTCCAAGATTGAGCCTAAAGATGTCAATGAAGCTTGTAATGATGAACACTGGATGGAAGCTATGAAGTAAGAACTGATGCAGATTGAGAAGAATGATACATGGATTCTTTTTCCCATACCTAAAGATAAAAATGTGATTGGTACTAAATGGGTCTTTCAGAATAAGCTAAATGAACAAGGTGAAGTAGTCCGGAATAAAGCAAGACTGGTATGTAAAGGGTATTCACAAATGGAAGGTATTGATTTTGAAGAAACCTTTGCCCCTTTTCAAAAACTAAAGTTGTAACATTATTTATTGCTTATGTTGCATACAAAAACTATAAATTCTATCAAATGGATGTGAAGTCAACTTTTATGAATGGTGAGTTAGAAGAAGAGGTATATATTGAACAGCTGGATGGATTTCAACTGAGTGATAAGGAAGACATGGTTTTCTGATTGAAGAAAGATCTGTATGGACTCAAGCAAGCCCCCAGAGCTTGGTATGCTAGACTGGATAAATATTTACTAAAGCTTGGATTCAATAAAGGTATTGTTGACAGTAACTTGTATTTCAAATTGGATCATGACAAAGAGTTGATTATTCAAGTCTTTTTTGATGAAATTATTTTTGGAGGAGATGATAATCTATGTATGAATTTTGTTGATGAAATGAAGAGTGAATTTGAAATGAGTATGATTGGAGAGATAAAGTTCTTTCTGGGATTACAAGTTACTCAGTTAGACAATGGAATTTTCATATCTCAGTCTAAATATGTGAAAGAGATGTTGAATAATTTTGGCATGGAAGACTCAAAGCCTGTTGGTACTCCCATGGTAACCAGATTCAAGTTAACATAGAATGATGATTATCCTAAGGGTATGTGCAGGATCATCATGGAAAAAACAAGCCCTTAAGTGGCAAAAAAATAAGAAAAATTAGAGTTAGGAAACTTGATGTAAAAATCTAAATAAGTTATCTATATTATTTCAAAAATATGTAAGAATAGAATTTATAGAAAATTGGATGTAGTTTCTAAACTACTAGGTTTATTCAAAAAAAAATCTATTTGGTGAAAATTTGAAATTTCAATGTAGTAGTAATTAAATTTTAGGGAAAAAATAAGAAGTAGGTGTTTGTATGACCACCCTAACCACAATAAAATGATAATATTTTCTTAAAATATTTTAGATATAAGTAGGGGACTCATGTTCAGATGTGATGCATATTTTTTTGTAATTTTTTTCCAAGTAAATAATTAATTGTGAAATTTTTATTACAACTTTTAAAAAATATAAAAACTCGTATGTCTGCCCACCTTATCTTGGTCAAAACTTCATGATTTTTTTTTCTTTTCTAATCCTATAGTATGTGAAGCATAGAATGTGATGCATGTTTTGGATTCAAAAAATGTGATACCATTTGAAAGCTATAGATTTTTTTCAATCAGCCTATTAATCAGGACTTTAGTCGTAATTCAAATAGAAAATGAATAATAATTATTTATTAAATTCAAAGTAAAGCATAATTGATATTGGTGGAAAGCTTAGAATCTTCTTTAAAAACCCTTTCTGTTTCATCAATTTTGGGTAAAAAAAAGTCGTCAGCCACATACCCCACACATACCCATCATAGCACCACTTTTTGGCCCATCATGATCCTACACATACCCCTAAGGAAAATCAAACAAGATACAGGTCAATGATTGGTGGATTGCTCTATTTAACTTAGAACATACCAAAAATTATTAATGTTGTATGTACGGTTGCAGATTTCAGGCTAATCCAAAAGAATCTCATGTGACTATTGTAAAGAGAATTTTCAAATATCTAAAAGGAACAGTTGATTTTAGGCTTTGGTGTCCTAAGGATGATGATATTACTTTTAGTGCATAAACTGATGCAGATTGGGCAAGAGATGTAGATGATAGGAAGAGTACTAGTGGTGGTACTTTATTCCTAGGGAAGAAGCTAGTTTCTTGGTTAAGTAAAAAGCAGAATTCCATTTCTCTATCTACTGCTGAGGTAGAGTATATTGCTGCTACAAATAATTGTACTCAAGTAATATGGATGAAACAGATGCTGAAAGGTATCAGAGTAGTATATGATGAGCCTATTGCCATATAATTTGATAACTCAAGTGCAATTAACATATAAAAGAATCTGGTGCTACACTCTAAGACCAAGCATATATCAATCAAGTTTCACTTCTTAAGAGGGAAAGTGAATGAGAAAGAAGTAAGACTGGAGTATGTGCCTACCAAAGAATAGGTTGCAAACATTTTCACCAAGCTATTTCCAAAGGATACTTTTGAGTATCTCAAAGGAATGCTAGGGGTGATTACCCCTCCTAATATGAACTAAAGATGCATTTTCTTGCATCAATATGTATGCTTCAAAGCTATATTCTGATTCAGATTGATGTTTTTGTGGTTGCTACTCAGGGGGGGTAGTCAAATGTGTATATATGTGGTTTAGAGCTTGTATGTGGGAAGATAATGCTTATCCTTGCCATTGATGTCAAAGGGGGAGAAGAGAAATGTGAAAATCCTTTTGGGGAGAAGAGCAATTGAGGAAAAGAGTCACAATCTAAGGGGGAGTAAGTGTAGTTGTGTTGATGGTATTTTTCACATCATGTGTTGCCATTAATGCCAAAGGGGGAGATTGTTGGATGATGTGGTTGTGTTGCTAATATGTGGTTGGCATTGATGTCAACACTATTAGCATTGTTGTAGAGAAGGTTGTATATGTCGAGGATATTGAGAAAATTGTTAAAGAGAAAGTTACAGGTTGCTAGTGGAACAGTGAAGGTCATGAAGGTTTCTTGCTCAGTATGTTGAAGATCAGTTGTTGTGGACTAAAGGGTTTATTGCTGAGAGTATCTAGTCTATCCACCAAAATTTATAGAGGTCCACGTGAAGATTTGTTTGTGTTATGGACAATTATTTTTTGATAGTATTTATGTGTTTCTACTAGTGCTCTTGATTGAAGTTTATGTAATTCTGGTAATCTCACTTGTTGCAGATATCTCTCTATTAGTTCTTGTTTCTTGTGGATTCTTCTAGATCATTCTCTATCCTTCTTGTATGTCTGCGTTGATCAATGTTCTTGTGATCAAAAAATTTTCTCGTGTGTGTTCGGGTTTTCATGTTCTTGGCCAACATGATGGTTGCAACGTGTTGCTAATCCTTGGAGATTAAAATTTTAATGTTTGGCATGCTCAAGGATATTGTTTTGGGTCACATCATAATATTAGCTGACAATGTTTGATTCACATTGAAAATTTATTTGTAAATTTGGTCTAACATTGTAAATATGTTTTATATTTTGGCCGACAAAGTTGTTGATGTAAATCTAGGTTGCAGATATATAAAAGTGGTTGTTTGTGTGAAGTTAGTGTGTGTGAAGTGAGGAAAAGCTAGAGAAGAGAAAGTGTGCGAACATTGATCTATTCATTTGATTAAAGAGCAGAGTGCAAAGAAGTTTGACTGAAGTGTGAAGAAGTTTGAGAGAAGTGTGAAGAAGGTTTTTCGTGCTTAACTGGAACTATAATCAAGCTTTTGTAGAAGCTATTTTCTTAGTTCATACCCTATGTATCTAATCTAAATTTCTTTGTATTCTTGGGCAGTGAGCCCTCTTATATTTGAGCAGTGAGATCTAGGCAATGTGCCTGAATGCATGTGCACTCCCATTATTTTTCACTATACTTTTAACAAGGTATAATACTATGGACTAACATCCACCATGGTTTTCCCCTTAACAGGGTTTCCACATAAAAAAATTTGGTGTTATTTGTGCTTCTGTTGTGTTGATTGTTTAGATCTGAGATTAAGTTAAGTTAAGTTTGAAAAGTTTAAATATTTTGTGACAACCGATTCACCCCCCTCTTAGTTGTGTGTCCTTGTTTTGCCAACATGTAGTGGTAATGTATTAGAGATTTCATCAATAATGAGTAGAAGGAAAGGTTTCTTATAACGATATGTGTATAAGATGAAGTATGGAGGAAGGTGGTATAATATATAAGTTGTTAAAGATTGGGATGTGTGATATAAATTAGTTAAAATATGTGTGATAAAAGGAATGGAAGAATGAGATGGATGTTGAATGGTAAATATAATTAGGATCTCACAAGACCAACCAATGTTTGTGTTTCTCATCAATTTTTTAGATTGGTACACACAAAATTACAAAAACTAGCTAACATTGTTTTACAAAACCATTAATGAGTAAAGGTTACCTGAGTGAAAGTTGTTTGAGGACATGAATTGCGAGGTGTGGAGGTCGAAGGTCCACCAAGAAACTATTTGACATCCAAAGTATGTTATGAGACAAACATTCAAATATAACATTCAACTGTTCAAATGCATTAATAATATCTTTAATACTAGTTACATACCTGTGGAATCAACATTGAGAATAAAAAAGGGTCTACAGGAATGGAGCACGTCTCATGAAAACTCCAACCCTAAAATTTCATCATATCGATATTCTACTAATTTAGTTATTTTTAAATTTTTAAATATAATTTAATAAAAAAAATTAAATGAACTTGCTGAATTTTACCTGAGTGTTAATGTTGAATGTATTATTTAGAAAATCATATGTGAAAGCCATCACCTTTGCAACTAATGTAGGTTGTGTAGCTACATCCCAAGCACTCTAATAATCATACATGCAAACAACACTACAAGCACCACAATGGTGGGGTGGAGCTCGAGGCCTACACGTCTCATCCACATCAGGCTCTACTAGAGGCCTCACACACTATATAATGGTCTGGGTGAGCAAGCTAATTGACTCCAACGTGTCCACCTCTACACTATCCTTAACAATGGAAGGAATGATAACATGCTCCACCATGGGTTTGGCCAAGGGTCTCGGTGCCAACTGTGGATTACATCATGTAGCAGGTCTATCATGTGTGGAGCCCCCACCTCTAACCTGAAAGTCTAAGATGTCAAAATAATTTGGCATCTTATTGAGAATAAACTCACAATAGAGTTTCCTCAAAAATTATTTGGTACCTCATGGTTATTGCATGGAGGTTGGTCAAATACCATCCACTAGCACTCCCAAAATTTATTTTTAATTCACTCATGGTGGCACCAATGGATGGGGAACCTCCTACATGCATGATACAAAGTTGTGTTGGTTCTCAGGTCTGTAAATAGGGCACACAAATCATCTTTGCTATTTTATTTTTTTTCACATCTACATATGACAAACCACTAGCATAAAATTGTCTCATCTTATGCCTCTTATTTGACCAAAAATTTATTTTCTCACTCATTTCTCCTACATGAGATACAATTGACTTCAATTATTAGGCAATCCCTCTCCTATAAGGGTGGGTGTTGGGATGTTCGGTTAATCTTCCAATTAATCGTTCAATGTCTCTTTTATTATTTTCAATTTGATTTAGGATATTTTCTTGTATTCTTTGAGGATACCTATGAATTAATGGAGGGGTTTTAGATTGTTCTTGTATAGGAGGCTCTTCGTGAGGGGGTGATTGTGAATTCTCAACGTTTCAAGGTGGAGATTCATTCCTTGAGAATTAGAACATTTTTTTATTAAAAAAACCTATTTCAATCTACATTCTAAATCAAATTCAAAACAAATAGAATAAAAATACATACCTCTTTGCAATTTTTGACCTCTTTGATGTGTTGGTGGCATCCTCATGAAGAATTGCAAGCTAAGAGTGCAAAAAATGGAAGAGATTTGGCAAGCGCAAGTTGCAGAGCTGAAATCCTCCAAGCCAAGCTGCAGGTTGAAATGAAAATGAGGTTTGAAACATGTTTCTTGATTTTAATTAACTTTTACATTTGGAACACACCAAATTTGGCATGCCCCAAATGCTCAATTTGGATGTTTTTTTGCAATTTTTTCCAATTTTGCATCAAAATTGTGTCATAGATTGGTGCACTTACCCATTTGTAAAGCTTATGGAGGTTGTTGAAATGGTTAGTATGGCTCTGGTATCTTTTTCCCATTGGGTGTCTAGGTCATCATTACTAGAAGTGGGGGAACCATATCCAGTGATAAAGGAAGGGGAATCTCATTCACATTTGTTAGAATTCATTTTGGAATAATAATAGATATTGGGAATGGTTTTGATAAACTGGCCTATCGATGCTAAAGTTGTTGAAAAGTCTTTGACAGGTAAATCATTTTCCATGATATGGTAGATATCTAGTGCCTTAACGCTAGTAGAATTTTCTTGTTTCTTAAAAGAGGTTCATCCAATTTTTGGAGTAACCACATCTTTTGGCTCATAGCCTAGTCCCATATTTTTCTTTCTCTGTTCCACTATGATAGGCTCCCATTGGCCTTTTTTGTGTATCCCAAGGCCTCATGTTCCATGATAACCCATTTGTTTAGCTAATTGATAACCTCTATTGTTAGGATCAATTAGAATGGGTTGTGGCTTTTTTGGTTCTTTTTGTTCCTCTTTGAATACTTCTTCATCCTTCATATCTCCCCACTTAGTGAAAACCATGGGTTTGGCTATCATTTGCACTATCTGAGCATAGTTGATCTCTTTTGGGCCTCCATAGACTTTGGGTGTTGGTTGAAGCAAGCCAATGCAGAATGCTTGGTTGAAGTGGTAGTTTCCATTACCCTATATAGTACTTGAACCTTCGTTTCCATTTTCAGTTGCTCACTTGATGTGATCTTGGTTGAGGTCGATGGTAGCTTGGAAGGGTCAACATATGAGAATGAATGGAAGGATATGTCATTGCTAGGTATGTGTTGGATATTATTATACTTCTCTTCCAACTTTGCATAGAAGTGGAAAGGTTCAAGATCGATATATAAGGTCACCTCTTTTCCTTCATGGGGAAACTTTAGGAATTGGTGAAAGTTCGATGGTACTGCTTGTAATGCATGGATCCAAGGGAAACCTAGGAGAAGGTTTTATGAAAAATCAAGGTCAAGTACTTGACATGTAGTTTTTTTGATGGTTGGCCCTATCTATACTGGTAGCCTAACTATTCCTTCTGAATTCGTTTCAAGGTCATTGTAGGCCCTTATAGTAATACTCTTTCCTTTTTCTATCACATCATCAAAATACCCCAACTATTTGATGAATTTCAAGGTACAAATGTTTAGACCTGCACCATTATCTATCAACACCTGCTTGACCATGTCCTTATAGACACCAACCTCTATGTAGAGAGCTTGGTTGTGGAATGTCCTTTTTGGAAGATCTTTCTCAGAAAAGACTAAATGATTGTTGGTCGTGATTTTTCCAACCATGGCTTCGAACTGATTAGGATTGAGGTTGTTAGGGACTGATGCTTCCAATGCTTTTTCCAATATCTCTCTATGTGTGGGTAATAGTTTTAGTAGTTCTAGGATTGAGATTAAGGTAGAAGTCTTCTTCAGTTGTTCCACAATGTTGTAGTCATTTGATGACTTAGCCAGGGGTTTGGGTGGAGCTCCTTGTATTGTAACTCTCCCTCTATGGGAAGTTACATTGCATTTGTTTTCTCCACCTAGTATAGTCACTACATTTTCCCTATTGTCATCAGCTTGCAAGAGGGTTCCTAGAACTGTGTCGCCATAGGTATAATTAGCATTGTGGTAATTTTGGTCCTTTCCTTTTTCATTCCTTTTGGTGTAGTTTGGGATTGGGTTTGTGTATATTTGAAGGTCGTTGTTTCTAGGACAATGTTCAACATCCACTTATCCTTTGTCTATCAAGTCTTGGATGAGGTGTTTGAGTCTCATGCAATTATTTGTTGTGTGACCTTTGATTTTATGGAATTCAGACAAGTCCTCATTATACCATAGTATCTTGAAACTAGGATTCTCATAGTTTGGGAAATCATTTACCTTCATGAGGTTTTGTTGCACTAGTTTATGCATGACTATCTCAAGTGATTCTCCTAGTACAATGAAATTCCTCCTTGGTTGATCATATTGCCTCTATTGCCCTCCTTGATTCATTTCTTGGTTAACTATCTGATTGTTCTTGGGATAGGTAAGTTGGTTGTTTTGTGTACTATTTTGAACATAGCTTGTTTTTGCCACTTGTGGTTTGTTTTGAGGTGTGTTTTATGTATTCCAAACTTTTCTTACATCCACCACTCTATTGTCGTAATGTTTTTGTTCTTGGCCTAGAATTTAGGTTTCTCGTTTGAACTAGAAGGATTGTATCTTGTGTTGTTTATCTTGATCACCCCTCTCGCTATGTGGGCCCTTTCTATGTGCAGTCCCTTCTCAATGGCTTATTTAAATTTTGTGAGACATAGCATGGTAAGATGGTAGTTGACTTCTACTTTGATATTTGAAATGAATATGTCAACTAGCTCCTTGTCGGGAATAGGTGATGTGCATCGAATAGCCTTATGTACCAATCATTGAAGGTATGAGGTGAAATTTTCTCCTTGAATTTACTTAATTTTGTATAAATCCATGATGGTAATGTCTTTCTCTATGTTGAATGAGAAGTGTGTTATGAATTAGGTAGATAGTTCAACAAAGATTTTTATTCCTAGTTGTAGATGAGAGAACCACTCCATAGCATGACTAGTAAGACTTTGCGGAAAGAGTCTCATGAGGTAAGAGTCATTGTTTTGTACTTCCATGCATGCTATTGAAAAGTTTCATATGTGCTCCACTAGGTGCCCCCTTCCTTTGTATTTGTCAAACTTGGGTATTTCAAAATTCTTTGGAACGGGATGCATAGTAATGAAACAGTCAAAGGGAAATGAACATTATCTCGAATGGTCTAATTATTCTTTTGTTTTCCTACCTACATGTCTGCTATCTTGTGGTTCAATGCTTATAGTTATAGTTCTATCTATGTTTTCGATACCTTTGTTTGTGAGTCTGGCGTGTAATAGCCTTGTTTTCCTACCATGCTTTGGTCATAAATTGGGTATTGCAAAGGTACAAGACCTTGGTAGCCATGTTGGGTGGAAGGAAGGTTAACTCCTTGTTGGATGTAAGGAGGATTGGCTCCTTGTTGAATGTAAGGAGGGTTAGCTCATTGTTGAATGTAGGGAGCATTAGCTCCTTGTTGGGTGTAAGGAGGGTTAGCTCCTTGTTGTTGGGGTGAACTATACTGAAGGTTTCTCTGATGGTGTGTTGGTAGGTTACCTTGTTGGTGAGATGAATTGGGAAGGGTACCCTATGGTACACCTTGTTGTTGTTGGTGTAATTAATATTTAATTACACATTTGCATAAGTTTACTTAGGAATATTTAATTCCTAAGTTTTAGGCTTTATCTTTATCTTATCGAGCTATCTTGTTGCTCAAGATAAGATTAGGGTTTGCATCATTGCTTTTATAAAGCAAATCATATCTTGTAATTTATGGAATTCTCGAATATTATGTTGCACATCTTTCTTGCAACCTCTCTTGTTTTTTATTTTCTCTTATGTGGAAGGTCCTTTCGGCTTGCAAATCTGATCATGGGTTTCTAACATGGTATCAGATCCTTGATTTGCAGCCCCTTCTCAGATTTTTGAGAAAATCATTGCAGGGTTCGTTCGGGATTCCTCAAGGGTATCATGCCTTGAGTTCATCTATGTGGCATTTTGGATTAGATCAGGCTTCACCATTGGATTTAGAGCACTAGAAAAAGTCAAGATTGACTTTTATTTTGCAGATTTCGGCCATCATTTGCCAGATCTGTGAGGGTTTCAATCTGGGAGTTTTTTTGCAAGATCTAGGGGTAGCCAAATTTTTGGAGCAGTTTGAGCAGAAACGGAGGTCACCATTGCGTTCGCAGCGGCCAAAAACCCTAAGATCGCCCTTCGTTTCATCAATTTCTAAGAAGTTGGTCCGAAAGCAAATTTTTGGGGGCGTACGGCCTCCCTAGCACGCACCCTGAGGTTCAAAAATTAAAAAAAATAAAAACACATGTTTTTGAAAAATGTTGCGCCTCCAGTTAGAATGAAGCCCACCACCCCGCCACCGTAGCCACGCCCACCACCGCCGTTCCCTCCCAAGCTCGGGCCCTCTTAGCCCAGTGCACCCAACAGGGTCGGGTCACATGGGGACTGGGCGCTATTCGCCCAGCCCCCGCCCGCCGTCCCATATGTATACATTGGCGGTCATATGGTGGGGCCTCTGCTCCTAGCCCCAACCACCACTGGTGGGCATGGGACCGTGGGCTTTTTTTTAGCCTGCCTGCAAGCCTTATTGGCCTTTATGGAGTTGTCTTCACAAAATCGGGTGTAACTTTTGCGTACGATGTCTATTTTTTGCAAACAAGATACTGTTGGAAAGCTGATTCTGACGCCGATCCAGTGGTGCTGGTTTTTTTACCAGATCTTGCTCCAGATTTATTTTGCAGGCCTTTGAACTCAGATCTTTTGTTTTCACTTCGGAGGGCATATCTTTTGACTCGGTGCTCCATTTTTTGTCATTCTTGCGGCGTTGGAAAGCTAATTCAGTCCTCTACACAGATCTGAGGTCTTTTTTTTATGCATGTTTGTATGCTCTCCTTTTGCAATCGTCAGGTTATTGTAATAAATCTTGATTAGAGTGTAGTTTTCACTTTGATCACCATATTTCATTTTGTTTTGATGGCAACTCGCATGGGTTATCTGGTCTCCTAGTTTCTTTTGGCCACATTTTTTGCTATAACTTGACACATGTCGGATTCATTGGTTCACACTTCAGTTGGGAGATTACGTTTCTTGATCCTCATTGGTTTAGATTCTTCTCAGTTTGAGGGCCATGTTTTTGTGGTTATTGTTCCAAAGTCTATTTTTGGTACTCCTTCCCATGGAAGAGTTTCAGTCTCAGTTTGGCATCAGCATCAAGATACACGGTTTCTAGATTATGTCATCATCACATCTACTATTGCTTCACATAGATTCCGTGGTTTTAGTTTTGAGTTTTTGAGTGTTTTTGTGGCATCGGGTCTGCTGTCACATTATTTTGATTCTGGTTTAGGTTTCAGTTGTAGATAGAAGTATATTTCCTTGCTTGTCAGATTGCGGTTCTAGTGTTACTCCACATTGATCTTCTAGTGCTTCTTTGCAACAGTCATCTCATTGTAGGGGGGTTTTGTCCCACTAGGTTTTCCTTCTCTACTTCATTATTGCATTTGTACTTGGGTACCTGATCAGGCCTTGTTGCCAGGACCCATTCATGCTTTCTTGCATTCATCTTAGTTTTAGGTGCATGCTTTATTTTGCTTCTCCCTAAGTTGCACTTATGGGGGGGTGTTGGTGTAATTAATATTTAATTACACATTTGCATAAGTTTACTTAGGCATATTTAATTCCTAATTTTTAGGCTTTATCTTTATCTTATCGAGCTATCTTGTTGCTCAAGATAAGATTAGGGTTTGCATCTTTGCTTTTATAAAGAAAATCATATCTTGTAATTTATGGAATTCTCGAATATTATTATTTGCACATCTTTTGCAACCTCTTGCTTTTTTTTATTTTCTCTTTTGTGGAAGGTCTTTTCGGTTTGAAAATCTGATCATGGGTTTCTAACAGTTGTTGGTACGAACTATGTTGTAGGTTTTCCTGATGGCGCATTGGTGGGTTACCTTGTTAATGAGACGACTGAAGAAGGGTGCCCTGTGGCACACCTTTTTTTGGGATGAACTATACTGAAGGTT
Source organism: Sequoia sempervirens (assembly GCA_007258455.2). NCBI lineage: Eukaryota > Viridiplantae > Streptophyta > Pinopsida > Cupressales > Cupressaceae > Sequoia > Sequoia sempervirens. The sequence continues at coordinate 182,444,458 of VDFB02000015.1, forward strand.
TCCCTAATGGTGTGTTGGCAGGTTACCTTATTGATGGGACAACTAAAAAAGGGTGACCTATGGCACATCTTGTTGTTGGGATGGATTATACTGAAGGTTTCCCTGATGGTGCATTGGCGAGTTACACTAGTACAAAAACAACAAGAAACGACTAAAAAAACTACTAAAAATTGCATATATGTGACTAAGCTTGGTCACGTGACCATTAGTAGTTTATTTCCAGTCATTTATAATGCGACCGAATTCATGACTAAACCATTTTTAGTCATTTAGTGGTTGTTTTGATTGATCAATTTGGTAGTATATTTAGTCGTTAATTTAGTCATTGATTGTTGTTAACTGGTCATTTATTTAGTCATGGTAGTCATTCATTTAGTCATGGTAGTTGTTTATTTATTCGTGGTAGTCATTTATTTATTCATGGTAGTCATTTATTTATTCATTGTAGTCATTTATTTAGTCATGGTAGTCACATGGTAGCCATTTATTTTAATCATGGTAGTCATTTATTTAGTCATTGTAGTCATTTATTTAGTCATGGTAGTCATTAATTTTAGTCATGGTTTAGTCATTTATTTGGGTGAATCAGTGATTCAAGTTACAAATCAAATCTAACTTAATTAATCCTCACAAATTTATGCATATAAACTTCAAGTATCATAGATATTCAAATGTTGAGAAAAGCACCATGAAATGAAGAATAAAATGCTTGAACAAATATGATTGATCAAACACAAATAGATCACAAATCAAGAGGAGCCACAACATAGTATTTATGAGTGGAAAACCTTGTAAAAGGAGAAAAAACCACTCTAAAAATTTACTTCATTAAGCCTCACTGGAAAATTAAAACATCACTGGTTACAGCCTCACTAGAAAGTCAAAACATATAAATGATGTGTCTCACTGGCAACTTGTCTCACTGACTATTTTACAACATTTATTGAAGAATTGAAGAATTCAAAAAGGCATAAAAATAGAGAATCACTATGTATCAATGAATTTCTTTTCTTGAAAGTGTCATTTGGATTTGATACTCAAGAACCTTTACTTTTGCACCTGCAACACAATGAATACTATAAAATGTGTTTCTCCTTATTCAAAAAAAAATCCATCTCAGCTCATGCACTATTAAACAATGAGTTTGTATTAGAGCATTTAATTTGCACTTCATTTCTTGAGTATTTCAATTAGATTTGAAATTGAAGAAATCTTTCATCTTTTTAACACTTTAACACTGTGCTCATCACTTTTTCATAGTGATCAAAAAGCCCTAGATCAAAGTTCATCAAACTTATATTGTGTTCATGGTGGTTGATCACACAACCCATATTTACAACTATTTTTAAATGTTGTCATAACTGGAAAACCATCAAACACGGTTTCACAACTACATACAATCAATATACATTAGAGCCTTTGAAACATAAATTGTCTTTGTAAAATATACTGTGACCTTTTAAATGATACCAACCTCATATTGCAAAACTATTGTATATAAAACTGCTATCTAGTTTACAAGTAAATTCTTATGATACATAAATAGATATATAAATAAAGAAAATAATATATGAAATTCAAATCTATGCATGGGTGAGCTTGTCAATCATAACGTGGCTACAGAAAATCCTTCCCTTACCCTTCCTAGTGGGCCAAACTTGTATAGAGACCAAGGGAGGATTGTGTGAAAATCACAATATCCTCACAACATGATTTATTCTTAGCTCTCACCTGTTGTATAGAATCTTCACTTTAGTTTCCACTTTGACCATCAGATTAGCCTCCCTGATCTGTGACATTCAACGTAAGTGATCTGAAATAAGTGTGTAATAGTAAAAAGAGGAATGAATTAAAATGCACAATCAAGAATGAAAAAAATAGAGTTTCAAAAGCCCTTTTCAATAAAACCATTTTGTGCATATCCTACAATTAATGCATTCCATGAGACCACATTTCTTTGAGGTATTTTGTCAAGCAATTCGCATGCCTTGTCTCTACCTCTACATATGGGATTTGTGTGCCTTCTCTCTGCCTCTGCATATGGGATTCACTCCTCCAAACTCTTCCTCCCTAGTATTGACCTTTCACTTCTCCAATTTGGTGAGTTGCAATCTGAAAATAAGGTTTCGATGAGGGTTTTAAAGTATGTTTATTAAAAGGAAATTATAGCCAAGATTTGATAATGAGCACATTTAGGTTTTTACATTATGGCATCCTTTACTTGCATTTTTTGTTGCTTTCCTGACGCTATTGGTTTTGGTTGCTCCAAACTCTTCCTCGCTAGTATTGGTTTTGGCTCCTCCAAACTCTTTGACTGCTATTGGTTTCGGCTCCTCCAATTTCGCTCCCTGCTTGTAGCTGCCAACATCTATTTTGCAAAGGATTAGGGTTTGTTTCCCACTAGAGGATCTCAAAGTAAATAAATTACATAGTAATAAATCTCTTGCTTATCGCCCCCAATAAATTATAATATTATAATATTATATTATATTATATTATATTATATTATATTATTATATTATATTATTATATTATATTATATTATTATATAATATAGTATATTATTATATAATACTATATAATAATATAATATTATATAATATAAATATTATATTATATTATTATATAATATTATATAATAATATAATAATATATAATATATATATTATATTATATTATATCATAATATATTAAATAATATATTATATTATAATATAATATTATATATTGTATTGTAATATGATATATTATTATTATATTATATTATAATACCCAACTCCCTTAACTCGAAATATTTTTTTAATTATCCACTTTAATATCATATTGTCTAATTTTTATTTGTGTGACTAATTAGTTAGTTGTGTTTTTTACCTGATGATCAAATTAGTCATTTATTTAGTCATTTGTAGTTGTGTTGTAAAAAATGAGTAGAATTTAGTCATCTTTAGTTGTTGTGACTAAAATTTTTAGTCACGTAGTCATTTATTTTCCAAATTGTACTAGTGTTACCTTGTTGATGAGATGGCTGAAGAAGGATGCCCTATGGAACACCTTGTTGTTGGGACGGACTATACTGAAGGTTTCCTTGATGGTGCATTGGCAGGTCACCTTGTTGATGGGATGACTGAAAAAGGGTGCCCTATGGTACACCTTGTTGTTGGAACTATTGACTAGGAAGGGGAGCCTGTGGCCAATCTTGTTGATGGTACTATAGACTAGGAAGAGGACCTTGTGACCCACTCTATATGATTTGTTTTGAGGCACGTATTATCCTGGTGCAGGATTGTTTCCTTGTGTTATATATTGGGTTGGACCTCCTTGATATTGTTGGGCCACTACTGCTTGTTCAATTTGAGTTGGTTTTCTATACAAGGGGTTTTCCATGGGTTGAACATAGTTTTGTGAGAATATGGGTGGCATGTTTGGAATCTCCATGGGTTTGGATATATGTCTCACTACTAAGTTATCCCCTAAGGGAGTAAGATTAGGATCTTTGAGAGCCTCCATGTTAAAGTTTATTGGCAATTTAGCACCACTCTATGCTAAATTAAAGAAGTAAGAATTTGGGTCCTTTTTCAATAATTTTTCAATTAGTTTGAGCACTTTAAGGTTGTTGGAATGTTGAAATAGTTCCTCATCATTTATTTCCTCCTTAGTATCCACCTCTTTTATGACCACTCCTTGTGGGTCCTGTTTGGATTTTTCTATCACTTCTTGTCATTTGCAATTTAAATCTTCCTCACTAAATGTTTCCTTATACGTGGGTCTCTTTTGGGGTGTTTCAAGGTTACTTAGCCTATAGCCCCATGGGCCACCTTCGTCGTTCATGGTGTTTTTGGTGGGATACCATCGTCATTCTTGTTTTCTTCCATGTTCTTCGTATGTTGTGATCTCATAGTTATCATAAACAATTGCCAAGATTTTGTGAACGTTTTTGTGACTCCTAGCTATGAAAAAAGAATGCTTTTATTTTTTGTGGATTTTTTACTTTAAGGAAAATGAAATTGCTTTTGTTTTTTGGATTTTCTATTTTAAGGAAAATGAAATTGCTTTTATTTTTTTGGATTTTCTATTGAATATCTAAGGGTTGTTGGCCCATTGAAAAGCGTAAATAGAAATGGTCTAGTCAATTTTGATAGGTTTGATATTTTCTCAAGATGTATTGATGTTCAGGACCAGCATCGGTCTTATCCTTCCAGTGGATCTCCTTGCATTCAATTGGATAAATTAAATAATATCCCATGGCTATTTAATTTATATGGATATTGATTTGATGAAGAGGCATGTCATTAACATTAAAGGATGATCATTTATTAAAGAGATTTGAAGTTATGAAGAGGTGAAAACTTCAAAGAGGCCAACCTCTTGGTTATTGTAATCACGTCTTCTCAAGGAGGCTGACCTATGTTGTTAAAGAGTCATGTCCTCCTCTCTTATGTTGTATATATATCGATGGCATTTCATTGTTTATTCATGTATAATATAGTTTGTCCTTCATATCAAGTGCGAATTCTTCTTAAGGTAGATTGACACTATTATTGGCTAAGACTTCATTAGAAATTAGTCTCTTTGTATTGTTGTTGCATCACTCTTTGGTGCATTTATTTGGGCCTGCATATCAGCCTCTTGTAAGGAAATCATTGTTGTACTGATTCAATAATATAAGTGATATTATTGGCTAGGTTTTTCTCCCTCAAGAGGAGGGTTTTCCCAAGGTATTTGTTGTGTTCTTGTGTTGAATTTGAATTAATTTTTGTGCACTTAAATCTGATCATTAAAAACTAACATGGTATCAGAGCGGGTTTTAGGAGATCATGACCAGATTTGTCCTTACAGCAATACTCTATTCTCTTATTTATATTTTTTTGTCTATTTATACTTTATTCAAGATGGTGAATGGGCTTAAAATTGAGGATAGACTCGAAGGAGCATCCAACTTCACATCATGGAGATTCAGGATCATGCCTACCTTGCAAGAGAATGACTTAGGTGAGTTTGTGGAGTCCAATATTCCTGAACCTGAGGAGGAAGAAGAGAAGTTACAATGGAAGAAGAAATATATCAAGGCAATGAAAATGTTGGTTGATTTTGTTAAGGATCATATCGTCCCTATTGTCTCTAAGTTGAAAACGGCAAGAGACATGTTTAAAACATTGGAATAAATGTATGAAATCAACAATACCAGTTGGGCACTTGCACTAAAGCAACAACTACACCATGTGAAGATGGCAAAAGGAGAATCAATGATTGCCTACTTCATGAGGATTTCAGATTTGAGAAATTAGCTCTCGACAATTGGCCATGTGGTTGATGACAAAGACTTGACCATACTTTCTCTCAATGGTCTTCCTTTGTCTTGGGAATCCTTCATTCAAGGAATCAGTGCAAGATCAAAAATGCCTGAGTTTGATCATCTAAGGGCAAACTGCATGCAAGAAGAATCAAGGTTGGTGGCTAGAGGCATTGGTCAAAGTTCAAACAATGAAGATATTTATGTTCTCGCCTCCCAAGCTTCTAAGAAGAAAGGAAAAGATGGAAAGAAAGGATTCTTCAAGAGGAATCAAGATAAGGGAAATGATGGTGCACCCGCTTTCAAGATGAAGAGAGATATTTCCAAGATCCAATGCTTTACGTGTGATAAGTTTGGCCACTTTGCTAAGCATTGTCCATATAGACCTAAGCAACAAGCCACCGTTGCGGATGTTGATGATGCTTCTCCGCAGAAGGATTCATGTGAATATTTGTTCTATTCGGCATTATCAAGCAATGTACCTATAGACACCAACACTTGGCTGATCGACAATGGTGCTTCTTGACACATCATTGGATTTAAGGAGCACCTATCAAGCTTGGTGGAGAGAGATTCTTCTGAACAATTCATTATCAGAGATGATGCTAGCTACTCTGTGAAAGGGATTGGGACCTCTACTCTTCATTTGGATTATGACATTACACTTCAGTTGAGTGATGTTCTTTATGTTCCAAGAATCAAGTGCAATCTCATCTCAATTTATGCTCTAGAAGATAAAGGACATCAAGTTGCCTTCTCCAAAGGAAAAGTACTTGTGTGGATGGAGAATTCTAGTTTCAAGGATGCTCAAGTAATTGGTGTTAGACATGAAAGCCTCTATAGGTTATGTATGTGTCCACTTCAGGCTTTAGTTCATGATTCTTCAAGCATATGTGATCTTTGGCGTCGAAGATTGGCTCACATGCACTTCTGAGCCTTACCTATCATGGAAAAGATGGTTACGGGACTTCCTAAGTTCAATCAGGAGCATGAAGGAACTTGCAAAGGATGTGCTATGGGTAAGAATTCAAAACCTCCATTCTATAATAGAGAAATCATATCGAAGTGTATTTTAGACCTTATTCATTCTAATTTATGTGGACCTATGTTTGTTCCTTCTTCAAGTGGTTTCTTATATTATGTTCTTTTTATTGATGACCACTCTAGAAAGACTTGAATTTATTTTTTGAAATCTAAAGAGTCTGAGGAAGTGTCAGAAAGGTTCAAGGAGTTCAAAGATCTGGTTGATAATCTTTCTGGTAAAAGAATTAAGATCCTCATATCTGATAATGGAGGGGAATACACCTCTAGCAATTTTCAAAATTTTTGTGTTAATGATGGGATTAAGAGGGAGTTTTGTGTCCCCTATAATCCTCAATAGAATGGTGTTACAGAGAGAAAGAACAAGATGATCGTGGAAGCAGCAAAAGCCATGATCCATGATCAGGATCTACAAACCTTCTTATGGGTAGAAGCTTCTAGGACTGTTGTATATGTTCAAAATAGAAGTCCTCAGAAGGTCTGGGAGAATATGACTCTGGAAGAAGCCTCTATAGGAAATAAGCCAGAGTTTAGTCATTTAAGGATCTTTGGATGTCCTGTCTATGTTCATTTTCCAAAGGAAAAGAGAACAAAGTTGGAGCCTTCTGGAAAGAAGGGAATATTTGTGGGCTACAGTGAGACATCAAAATCCTATAGGATATACATTCCAAGGAAAAAGTTGATTGAGATTAGTAGGGATGTCACATTCGAGGAAAATGTTGCATTCAGAAGATCCAAGGGAACCCATGTGGAGATTAACAATGATGAGTCTCCTTAGGATATGGAAGTTGACCATACTCCTAAGATTTAGCAGGAGACTTCAGAACCAAAGGAAGACATTGATCCTGTTGAACCCTAGGAACCTACTTATGGACCTACTGACATTGTAATTGAGAGAAAAAGACCTCTATGGGCAAGCAAACTCTACAAGAGGCTGAAAGGTTTGTAGCTCCTAGAGGTACATTCAGAGAAAGTAAAAGGCCACAAAACTTCTCTAGTTATGTTTCCTTGATGAGTTAGATTATTGAGTCTGATCCTTCTAGTGTGGAGGAAGTTTCCAGTCAATAGGTTTGGAAAGATGCTATGTCAGAGGAGTACCAATCAATTCTCAAAAATGATGTTTGGGACATTGTTCCTAGACCCAAAGGAAAATCTATGGTATCTTCGAAATGGCTCTTCAAGATCAAGCATGCAGTTGATGGGAGCATTGAGAAGTACAAGGCAAGATTCATGGCTCGTGGGTTCTCATAGAAAGAGGGAATTGATTATGAAGAAAGATTTGGTCCTGTTGCTCGCTATACATTTGTCAGAACCATCATTGCCATTACTTCGTCTAGAGGATGGAAGATTCATCAAAATGGATGTGAAGACAACTTTTCTAAATGGTGCGATCGAGGAAGAAGTTTATATTGAGCAACCTGATGGGTTCGAGGTACATGGGAAGGAGTCTCATGTTTGCAAGCTGAAGAAGGCCTTGTATGGTCTTAATCAGGCTCCTCACACATGGTACAAAATAATTGATCGTTACCTATCAAGTTTGGGCTTCTTGAAGAATGATGTTGACTCTAATTTGTACTTTAAGTTAATTGATGGTGAAGCATTGATTTTGGTTTTATATGTTGATGACTTGATTCTTACTAGAGAAGACCACTTAATCATCAAATGTAAGAAAGAGTTGGCCTCTGAGTTTGAGATGAAATACCTTGGGCTTATGCATTACTTACTTGGCTTAGAAGTCTAGCAGAAACTAGATGAGATGATTCTAAGTCAAGGGAAGTACACCATTGATATACTTAAGAGGTTTGGTATGATGGATTGCAAATCCATGTCTACACCTATCGAGACCAACCTACATAAATTGAAGGAGGTTGTAGCTAGTTCGGACTTGGTGGATCCTACAATGTACAACAAATTGATTGGGTCCTTGATGTATCTAGTTAACACCAGACTAGATATTTGTTATGCTATGAGTGCACTTAGTCAGTTCATGTGTGAACCAAGACAGATACATCTTGTTGTAGCTAAACATATCCTGATATACTTACATCTAGCACAATTGGATATGGGTTGAGATATTATTCAGATGTGGATTTGAAGTTGCATAGTTGTACTAATTCTGATTGGGTAGGATGTGTCTCTGATTGGAAGAGTGCCTCTGGGTGTTGCTTCAGTTTGGGATCTGCTATGATTTCTTGGTGCAGCACGAAACAGTCATCTATAGCATTAAGTACAGCAGAGGCAGAGCATATTGTAGCTTGTATGGTAGTTCAGGAAGTAGTGTGGCTTTGTAAGCTCCTTTAAGAACTGTTTGGACAACCAATGGAGCCTACTATCATCCATTGTGATAACCAGAGCTATGTGAAGCTTTTTTTCAATCCTGTGTTTCATGACAGAACCAAGCATGTTGAGATCAAATACCACTATATCAAAGATATGGTATTGAGGAAAGCTATATAGTTGAGGTATATCAACACTGATGAGCAGACGACAGACATTCTCACCAAGCCTCTCTCCAGAATAAAGTTTGTGTACTTTTGAGATAAGCTTGGTATGGTGGAGAATCTAGCCTTAACTGAGAAAGAGTCTTAGTATCAGTGATCCTCTGTGAGAGAGGTTTGAGGTGAAATCCCTTGATAACGAGCTCTTCTCTGTGAGAGAATTTTGAGGTGAAATCCCTTGATAACGAGTTCTTCTTTGTGAGAGAAGTTCGAGGTGAAATCCTTTGATTAATGAGTTCTTCTTTGTAAGAGAAGTTCGAGGTGAAATCCCTTGATTCCACCCTCTGGGAGAGCCATGGTGGATGTCATGTATGTGACTCCATGACAACATCATGTGAGAGAGTCCGTGATGATTTACTTGTACTTGTGTTTCACCCTCTGGGAGAGCCATGGTGAAAGTCATCTTGAGGTGACAACATCACGCAAGTGATGAACACTTGTACATACCATACATGGTTGTAGCCATTATGGTTGATATCATGTTGAGGTGATATATGATATCACAACGAGGTGATATCTCTCTTTTCCACATCTAGTTGTAGCCATTGTGGTAGACATCACGATGAGGTGATATGTCTTGTGCAGTTGGAAGAATCCTCCCTAGCTGAGAGGAAGTGTTGATGTTCAGGAGCAACATCAGTCTTATCCTTCCAGCGGATCTCCTTGCATTCGATTAGATAAATTAAATAATAGCCCATGGCTATTCAATTTATATGGATATCGATTTGATGAAGAGGAATGTCATCAACATTAAAGGATGATCATTTATTAAAGAGATTTGAAGTTATGAAGAGGCACAAACTTCAAAGAGGCTGACCTATTGGTTATTGTAATCACGTCTTCTCAAGGAGGCCGACCTATATTGTTGAAGAGTCACATCCTCCTCTCTTATGTTGTATATATATCAATGGTATTTCATTGTTTATTCATTTATAATATAGTTCGTCCTTCATATCAAGTGTGAGTTCTTCTCAAGGAAGATCAACACTATTATTGGCTGAGACTTCATCAGAAATTAGTCTCTTTGTAGTGTTGTGTTGCATCACTCTTTGGTGCATTTATTTTGGCTTGCATATCAGCCTCTTGTAAGGAGATCATTGTTGTATTGATTCAATAATATAAGTGATATTATTGGCTAGGTTTTTCTCCCTTAAGAGGAGGGTTTTGCCAAGGTATCTATTGTGTTCTTGTGTTGAATTTGAATTTATTTATGTGCATTTAAATTTGATCATTAAAAACTAACAAGATGTACCCTTTGGAAAACTTTAGAGTAGGACGGTTCTTTGAAAGTTGGAATATGGATTTTTGCTTACAAATTTTCAAGCTATGACATGAGATCCATCAGTTAAATTCCTCGATATGAAATGTGCTACCTTAGTAATTTTGTCAACAAATACTAAAATGGCATTGTGCTTATTCCTTGACATGGGAAATTCTTGCAAAAACTCCATACTAATGACTTGCCACTTACTCTCTTGAATATCATGTGGATATAGCAAGTTTGCAAGATGATAATGTTCTTCTTTCACTCTTTCACACTCCAAGCATTTAGCCATGAATCTATCAATGTCTCCTTTCATCCCTTTCTAAAAGTATAATGGCTTCTCATCTTCCAACATCTTGTTCACACCAGGATGTCTCGAGTATGATGCTTCATGAACTTCTTTCCATACAATATTTCTTAATTCTTCAAAGTCAGGCACATACATCCTGCCCTTATGCCTAAGTAATCCATTGGGTTCAAGATGATATCCATCATATCTTGCATCTTGTGGATTATTTGTGAGTGCTTGCTTAACTTTCAAATAGTACTCATCCTCCTTACATTTTTGCAATACTTTACTTTTAAAGTTGGTTTGGATTGTCACTATTAAGGCAACATGTCTCCTACAACTTAAGGCATCTGCTACCCGATTTTCTTTTCCCTTGATGTAGCTGATATTGAATTCATAATAAGCTATCAAATCTAAGCATATTCTTTTCCTTGCATTCAGATTAGGTTGAGTAAATAGATATTTCATCCCATGATGATTAGTTTCCATCTCAAATGGTTTTCTGAGCTTTTAATTCCTCCACATTTGCATGCATGAACTACTGCTGCTAACTCTAAATCATGTGATGCATAATTTTTCTCATAGGGTTTCATCTTCCTTGATTCATAAGCAATTACTTTCCCTTCTATCATTAAAAATCCACCTATTCCTTCTCCCAATGCATCAATGATAACAATGAAGTCACCATCAAGATCTGGTACTTTCAAAATTGGTGCAGTAGTTAACTTCTCTTTAAGTATTGATCGAATGCTACTTGGAATTTTTTTTGTCCACTCAAATTTCTTCCCTTTCCTCCAAAAAGAAGTAATTAGAAAGGATATTTTGGATAAATGTGAAAAAAACTTCCTATAATATCTTGACAGACCCATAAAACTTCTTACTTCAGAAACATTTTTAGGTACTGGCCATTCTAGCACTGCCTTGATCTTGGCTAGATCAACTGAGATACCTTCTGCCAATATCACATGTCCTAGGTATTGCACTTTATTCTAGAAGAAAGTAAATTTAGAGAGTTTCCAACACAAATTATGTTCTCTCAATCATTGTAAAACTATCTCCAAATGCTTGCAATGATGCTCCTCATTCTTTGAATAGATTAGGATATCACCAAGAAAAACTAAGACAAACTTATATAGGCAATCCCTAAATATGTTGTTCATTAGATTCATAAATGTCATCATCACATTAGTTAGTCCATATGGTAGAACTTTAAACTCATAATGCTCATACCTTGTTCTAAAAGCAATCTTAAGGATGTCTTCATCTTTGATCCTTAACTGATGGTATCCAGATTGTAGATCAATCTTAGAAAATATTGCAGCTCCTCTCATTTGATCAAAAAGGTTGTCAAAGTGTGGCAATGGATACTTGTTCTTTACCATAGATTTATTAAGCATCCAATAATCTATGCACAACTGCAATGCACCATCCTTCTTCTTCACAAATATTATTGGTGCTCCCTAGGGTGATACACTTGGTCTTACCAATCCCTTAGATAACAATTCATCTAGTTGTTCCTTAAGCTATATTAACTCAGTTGTTGTCATTCAATAAGACACTTTGGAAACAGGTTCCAATCCTGGCACTATCTCAATGGAGAAATCAAAAATTACTTTTGGTGGTAATCCAAGTAATTCCTCTGGAAATACATCCACAAACTTTTGAAGGATTGGATATCTTTCCATATTCGTCTCTCCAATTTCCATCATTTCTCCTTCTTCCATATATTGGTACTCTTTTGGTCCATAATTGACCATACCATTTTCATAATCTATTTCCTTATATTCTTCAATATTTTCCATTTTTACTGCAAATAGATTACATCCTTTCTTCTTGGCCCTAAGCAGTTGCATTGCAGAAATTTGGCATATCTTGACTTCCCTAGGTATCCCTTGCAACATTACTTGGTTACCTAAATCATCCAAATATTTTATAGTTTTGGCATGACAGTCTACCTTGGCCTTATGCTTCCAAAGCTGGTTCATTCCTAGGATAACATTATAGGATCCTAAGGTTGATATGTATAGGTTTACCTCCGTAGAAAAACAAGGTAACTCAATCCTAGCTTTGAAAAAACATTGTTCCAGCACTACTCTTGTTTGGTTTGCATATTCTACAACCCATGACTTTTCCATGTAACCAGCTTTCCTAGATATTTGCTTTGCTATTCTAGGTGAAACAAAAATTTTAGTAGCTCCAATATCTATAAGTATGAAAATGGATAGGCCAAATAAAATATCGGGAGTCTCCACTGGAGTTACTTGATACTCTGCTTGACGATCATCTAAAGCAACATGAATCTTCTTTTGAAATGCCACTTGTTGGGAAGGAAGTGGGTTTCGATAAGTTCATGACTCGGAAGGATTATTGGGACGATTTGATGCATAATGGTCTCCTCCACATGTGAAACATCCCATTGCTAGTCCTTTCTTCCTTGCAGGTTCACTAGGTTTACTAGCATTACTTCCAAAATTGTTCACATTACCACTGTTGGAATTATTCCTTCTACGCTCATTCCTTGATTCTTTCCCATTATTTCAAGGTCCCTTATCCTCTTGCTTATGAAAATCTTGCACCACTTCAAACCTCCTTGGAGTCGGTTTAACTTGAGCTCCTGTAAACTTCTTACAATTCCTATTCTCTTAGCTAATAGAGATAGCTTTGAGCTTTTTCTCCTGCTTAACAACCTTCTCATACACTTGATCCATAGTGGTTGGACCATGAACATCTACCTCACCCCCAATTTTACTATTAAGTCCCATGAGAATTTCCTTAAACAAAATCATTCATCCTTCTAATACATTGGAACATAATGTAACAGACGGGTAAACTTTTCCTAGTACTCATTAACTGGCATTTCTCCCTGTCTCATATTTTGGAAATCTATGAGTTTCTGGTCAAAATAGAGTTGAGGTAACCATCTTTTTCAAAATATTTCCACATAAGTTTTAGAGAGCTAAGATCGAGTTCCATTTTCTTGTTCATCCACTAGTTAGAGGCTTCTCCTGCTAACTAGTAAGCTCACCATGTTGCTTTTGTGACCTCAGAATAATTTGGAATCTCAAAATATTTATCCATTTGGACCAACCATGCCTCAACTTCATCCCTGTAGGTGCTACCTTCAAACTTGGGTGGGGTTATTTTCTTCATATCCCTAGAAAGTTCAGTGACCATGTGCTTCCTATCAGTTCTTTCTAAAGGAGAGGTTGATTTCTCTTTCTCATGTTCATGAGTTTGATCATGGTCATGTGAATTTTCTCCCTCATCCTCATCAATTGAGATTTCCTAATATACTCTATCCTCTACCCATACTTCTTGCTCAAGATTTCCCAACCTTTCCAAAATTTGATCTAATTTAGCTTCAACACCCACCGAACCTTGTCCGACTTCATGACTTCCTTTAGGATTGGTCCTAGTTCTCACCATCTTTGCAAGAAAAGGGTTATACCTGAAGGTTCATCATATTAGATTCAATCATATTATATCTATCTTATGGACAACATTTAAATGAGCATTCATTTTCACATAAAAGAAATTCACATAATATTTGAGTGAAAGCTTTTGATAAACACATGATTTTATTCATTTTTGAGGATCTCAAAATCCTTTCAATTACATAGAGTGACTATTCAAATAGTCAAGTGGAGAGTATCCATCGGATTCACTCTCTGACACATAACTTAATGGGGTATACCCTATAGAATTTTGTTCATCTCTCATTTATTCATATCTATCTTTTTTTCCATCTCTCATTTGATCATATCTATCCCAAAATGGATATAACCTTCAAATTTTTCATCCAATACATAGTTGCAAGGCACATAGCCCTCCAATTCATTACTTGAGGAAATTATAATCACTTCCAACATCGAAAGAACTCTAGGGTCTCTAAAGATGAAAGTTGGATTGGCACTTCCTTCCGAGGGAATATCCCTGGAAAGTGACAAGGAATCAGACTTTGCTAGTGAAACTGGAGGTAGATAGTTAAAATTGGCTTCCTCCTTCATCTTTCTCTTTACTTCACTATTCTGAGAAAGAGTGTGACTGAAATTTTTAGTATCACTTAACCAAACAGCATTATCATAGTTGGTACCATCTATCGTACAAAAAATGGCCTCTTTTTCCTCCTTGGCTTTTAGGTAGTGCTCATTTTTACTACTAACTTTCTTGCAGTTAACCTGAGATGCGCCATCCTAGCACAATAATTTCCAAACATTATTTAATGTTGGATAGAAAGTATGATGAGCACATAGGTTCCAAAGCTAAACATGGTCGCTCTAATACCACGTGTAACATGTCAATTATTCTTGCAAGTAAATTTCCTAAGTTTTCACTTTCAAGTAAATAAACTATGTTTCCAAACCATTGCAACAATTTTTTTCTTTTCCAATGAGAGTAATAAGGAACATAAATGACACAATAATTCCATTCATTGAATTCTTTTCCAATACAATAATCATCATGATACAATATTTCCAAGATTGTAGAGAATTACATACATAGCTCAACGAGCTTCAAAGCAATAGATATAGATGGTCCAAGAATCTTTTATAGAACTTGATCACCAACTGAGGAGGAGAAGCATCACTCAAGCACTTTTCCACCAACCATGGGCTCATATGTGGTCCCCTACACATCTATCAATGGATAGATGGCCCTACCCTTCACCTAAGAGATTGGTGAAGAAACCTTGTAACATTAACCTTAATGAGCTCAGTGATGTGTCCTACACAACTAGGACTTGTAGACCTTACAATCCTTATCTAGCATGCATAACAAGGAACATGATGAGCTAATAGTGGAGCCAAAGGAAAACACACTACTTTGGCCAAAGTATTCTCACTCAGTACTTTGAGTGATAGTCATCCTATTCACATACACTACCCTAGCTCGTTTCACTTTAGACCATTATATATATGCATAAGTAAACCTTCAATAGGTAATCCTAACCTTCGGTTTGACCTATTCCATTTTCCAAAACTAGATATCATCTCTACCAAATGAACATAAGAAAAATTATAAGTTACCCTCCCTTCAATGGATAACCTATCCCTAGGATTTAACTCATAAGCTATTTAAGCCCATAAAACCATAACTTAACAAGTTATTCCAAATTAGTTATTCCCAGTTTATAATACTATAGACATCAACAAGCTCTCCCTAATAGGGAGTAAATACAAGCACTTATATGGAAAACACATCAATCACAATATTTCCTCTTTTATAAGCAAATATAATTTTCTCTATTATAAATAAACTATTATTTTTCCCTAATAATATTCAAGCCAACCAATCTTCAGATTTTAAAGATAAAAGATAAAAGAATAGAGTTCCATGCTTGTCAATCGCTTAATCCAATTGACTCTAGAACTTCCTATCTTGGCCTCCTTTTGCTATCAATTTAGAAATCAATCTTCCTTTACTTAACCTCACTAAAACTCTCTCACCAAAAGCTCTCAAATAAATAATAGTCACTCAAATAAAAACTAAAATAGATATAGAAGCGTAATGTTGCATATGAAAAGTGTCAGAAATGAGGTATGATTGACCCATATTTATACACAAGAATTAGCTTCACAAAGCTACAATTAAGGTTCATAGTTTTCCACTTCTCAATCATTTAAAAAAAACTCAGCTTAGAAGGAAAAAGGTGGAAAATTCACATGAAGATAGTCATTGATTCATCATAGAAAATTGATCCAATGATTGACACAACATGTTTAACACATTCAAAGAGCACATGTTTTAACATAGCTAATTGGTTTCAAAATTGTTAGACTTCTAAAGCATTTAGATAATTCATATCATGGTGCCAAGTTTGTAGCATATTCCCTATTCACAAGGCCCATGGCTTAGCATTTGAAATGGTCTAACACATATTTCTGCACATATACAGTCAACTAAGTCAAAGCCAAGTAGTCGGCACATAGTATGATTCGACCCTTTTGCATTTATATCTGCATTTTGACATGGTACATTATGTATATGTTGCACTATATTTTAGTTTATTAACTCACACAATAGATTATGATACCACCTATCTCATTATCATTTAGTTTAAAATGATATATATACACCTTTACATTTTCTTGAGAGCTATTATATAGGAAAACTATATTTCCCATTCATTGACCAAAGCATAAATTTGTATGTGTCAGACAGAATAAATGTATAAATCAACCTTTATACTTTGCATTAGTATATATACAAATCATCCTTTAGCACATTCAAAGAGCACATGTTTTAACATAGCTAATTGGTTTCAAACTTGTTAGACTTCTAAAGCATTCAGATAATTCATATCATGGTGGAAAGTTTGTAGCTTATTCCCTATTCACAAGGCCCATGGCTTAGCATTTGAAATGGTCTAACACATATTTATGCACATATAGAGTCAACTAAGTCAAAGCCAAGTAGTCGGCACATAGTATGATTCGACCCTTGTGCATTTATATCTTCATTTTGACTTGGTACGTTATGTATACGTTGCACTATATTTTAGTTTATTAACTCACACAACAGATTATGATACCACCTATCTCATTATCATTTAGTTTGAAATGATATATATACGCCTTTACATTTTCTTGAGCACTATTATATAGCGCACTATATTTCCCATTCATCGACCAAGGCATAAATTTGTATGTGTCGGACTTTATTCTTTGCATAATATATGTATAAATCAACCTTTATACTTTGCATTAGTATATATACAAATTGTCCTTTATTACTTTCTATATATATATATATCGATAAAAAGCCTCAATGCTATATATGTGTGTGTGTGTATGTATATATATATATATATATTCATTTATATATCCCATGTCAACTAAATATGTATAAATTTGATATTCAAATGAATAAGATCAAGTTAATATTCATATAGCATATCATTTGTATATATATATATATATATATATATATATATATATATATATATATATTCTCATATATATCAATATGCATGTATACGTATGTATACATATGTTGGCGTATCTGTATGGGAATTTCCATTTTCCATTACATACGTATATATTGAAACATGTATACATTTGTATGTATGTATATATCTTATATGTATACATTGATAACATAATCACATACATAAACAATTACTATCTTATTGGTAGATATATATACGTATGGCATATATATATATATATATATTACAAACACACACACATCATATTGTCCTCACAATATCACCATGCTCATAAGCAACCCGTTCTTAAGTGCACATAGGTACGTCTACCTATGCACTCTCATGTGTGTGTTCCTTCATGTGTATGGATTATCATTGACATGTGTATGAATACATATGTATACCTTCAATGTCTGTACACATCATCAATCAAGCATAGTAATATAAAGAAGTACTCACATGCACCAAGCACTAAACACAAACCAAGAATGCTCCTAACAGAAATCAACTTCTTTCTATTGCAAGCACATCATGCTAAGGGATAACTTACCAATTCCCAAACACTATGATTTGACTCGACCAAACTACTAGTGAGTGTGTGTGTATAAGCTCAATTAGGTTTTTTTTCTGGTTACTCCATCAAGTTCTTCTCCTGAGTGATACTTCCCCTCCCTTCTGGAGGATTGATTCTAAACTTACATCAACTTAACACATTTTCATGGTAGTCAGTCATTCATCAATACAAACATTTTCATTATCCTTTTCATAGTTAGTATATCAATTCAATAACCATTCATTCCATATATGCATTTCATCACATAACATTAAATTAAATAAACATTCATTCATTTTTTATAAGCAAAGTCCAATCACATATATTTATCTTCAATCAAAATTTCAAATACATTCACACATGCACAATAATTACCCTAACATAGTAATAGTAAATAAGTAAATGCACAATGGGGTGTGACACATACAATACTATTATGTCATAATCATATTTCCATCATTATATTTTTGTCCAAATCTACATAATAAGTATGAAAAGGTAGTATAATGTAGGTGTACTAACTAGGAAATATATCTAAAAGTGTCTAAAAGTATGTATGAAAGCAACAGAAAATGAGCTAATAACTAGACCCATCACATTTGGTTATGAATAGTCGGCTTGTGGCTATATTAACTCTTAATTAAGTCATATTATCATTATTATATTTTTATTTAGTTATTTAGGTTGGCCTAAGGCTTATATAGGGCTATCTAAGTTGCCTTGGGTGATATCCTAGGCATAAATAGGTATATAGAGGAGGTAGTGGGTCTTATTTCATCATCATATTGTGAAATGTGTTCTCATTGGAGATATTTGGAGGTTACCCCCTCAAAGTGACTTGTTATTCTTAGTTATTATCAATTATTTTCAACATATCTCACATCATATTCTTCTATTGTGTAAGTTATTTCATTACAAGCGGTATCCTGGAGCATGATCTTGGCATCATAGAGGCAAGGTGTCTTCTTAATATTGGAGGTCATTTTGGAAGGCACATATCTTTCAGATTTTGGCAATTTTTATTTTATTTTAAAAGGATTTTTAAATAGAATATTAAAGAAGCTACATTCCATATTTCAAACAAATTGGAGCAAAATTGAGAGAATTATTGCAAAATTAGGGTTTTTGCATAATTTATTTGGAAGTTACATATCCCTAACACCCTGTCGAATTGGAGCCTAATTTTTATTGGGTTTTGGAAGGAATGATATAGGAGCCTATAGGCTAAAATTTTGAGAAATTTATGCATAAATAATCGAGTTATTGCAAAATTAGGGCTTCCAATAAATTTGCTCTCATAACAGGGCCTACAACAAGGGGCAAAAAGAATGTTGTCACACAGGGAAAATCCCATGATAAGGATGAGGTAACAATAGAGGATATTAATCCCAATTAAGAAATAATTAAGGTCAAGGAATACATTTCCTCAATGAATATGGAGATGTGTGGCCTAAGAGGAGATATATTGGATATACGAAGCATGTTAAGCGCCTATATGAATGAACCAAGAAAGGAGGTCTCAATCAACCAAGGTGAAACTTCCAGATCAGCTACTCTTGACCCAAATGTTAATACTCCTATGTGATCTAGGAATTTGATACCAAAGGTGGATATGCGTAAGTTTTATGGCAAGGATCCTCTAACATGGATTAACCAAATGGAGAATTTTTTTAATTTCATCAAGTCCCAAATGGACAAAAGGTCATGATGGCTTCCCTATATCTAGAACCAAATCAATTCATTTGGTATTGTTGGATTTATACTCATCAAAATAAAAAAGGGTCTCTCTATCTCATGGTCAGTTTTTATGGAGGAACTCCAAGAACAATATAACAATAGTGTGATAGACAACTTCTTCAGCCAACTAGCTAAACTTCAACAAAAAGGATTAGTTAAGGACTATATTCAGCGATTCCAAAATCTTTCCTTAAGATTGGATAACATTACAAAGGAGAACTTGAATGATTTGTTCTTGGGTGGCCTCAAGGATCATATTCAACATTGGGTACGCATGTTTAGTCCTAGCTCTATCTCTGAGTCTTTTGTCTTAGTAAGGAGGGTAGAAGAAAAGTATTTGATTCCTAGAAATCAAGGGGATAATGTGATAAGAGACAAAGGATATTCAACACCTTTGCTTCCTCAACCTACTAGGTTGACCCCACAATAGATTGAGGAGAAGAGAGAAAAAGGGTTATGTTTCAATTGTGATGGAAAATATAGTCGGGGATATAAATGCAGTGAAAAGAAATTGTTCTATATTGAAGGTTTGAGTGAGGAAGATGAGGAGGAACCAATATTAGAAGGTGAAAGGGAGTCAGATGAGGAATCACGTGATTCCTAACCAATCATTTCTTGTCATGCACTTTCAAGTTTTAGTGCTCCTCAAACTCTCAAGGTAGTTGGTTACTTAAAGAAGCAAAAAGTAACAGTGTTGATTGATTCAGGTAGTACTCATAATTTCATCAACAAAAATTTGGCTACTCATTTAAATTTTTTTATATATCCAGCTCCAAAGTTTTAGGTCTTGGTTGCAGATGGTGGTACTATTAGTTTCTCTAGAAAATTCCATAGCATTAAGATATCAATGGGAGATTAGCACTTAGATAGCCCTATATAAGCCTTAGGTCAACCTAAATAACTAAATAACAATATAATAATGATAATATGACTTAATTAAGAGTTATATGACTATTCATAACCTGATGTACACCAATATTAAGGGTGCAATAGAAGTTTTTTTGGGAGTACAATGTCTTACTACATTGGGAACAATTGAGATGAACTTCCAAGAACTATTCATGATATTTCAATTAAGGGGATTGAAGGAAAAGTCCCCACAAATGGTAAGCTCTCATCAAATGCAAAAGTTTCTTAAGAAAGGAGTAGATGGATTCGTGGCCTAGTTATGTTCATTAGAAGTCTATCAATCTAATGCTCCTACTCATCCAAATTTATAAGTTTTTGGAGATATGCCTAAAGGACTTCCTCCTAAGAGGTATCATGATCATGTCATACAGCTAGTTCTAGGGATCTAGCCACCCAACATCAGGCCTTATAGGTACCCACATATACAACAGAGTGAGATAGAAAAAGTTGTTGAGGAGATGCTAGAGGCAGGAATTATCAGGCATAGCCAAAGTGCTTGCTCCTCGCCTGTTGTGATGGTACATAAGAAGGATGAAACCTGGTCCATGTGTCCAAACTATAGAGTTCTCAACATGTATACCATTAAAGATAAGTTTCCTATTCCAGTCATTGATGATTTTCTAGATGAATTGAATAGAGCTATGTATTTTACTAAGTCAGATCTTAGATTAGGTTATCAACAAATTTGAATTAAGGAAGAAGATATTTGAAATACATCATTTCAGACTCATGAGGGTCATTATGAATTTTTGGTGATGCTATTCAGTATTACCTATGCACCATCTACATTCCCAAGTTTGAAGAATTTCATTTTTTAAAAATTATTGAGGAATTTTGTTTTAGTGTTCTTTGATGATATATTGATTTATAGAAAGACCTGGGAAGAACACTTGCAACATGTAGATCAAGCATTGCAAATGCTCAAAGATCATCAACTCTATGCTAAGCCATCCAAGTATACTTATGGTCTTAATGAGGTGGAATATTTGAGACACATAGTTTCACATGAAGGAGTAAAGGTGGATCCTAACAAAATTAAGGCTATCATGGAATGGCCTATTCCAAAAACCATTAAGAAAGTGAGGGGTTTTTTGGGATTGATGAGATACTATAGAAGATTTATGAATAATTATGGTCATATAGTAGCACCTCTCAAATCTTTATTGAAGAATGATTATTTTCATTGGAATGAGTTTTCTAATGCAACATTTGAGAGATTGAAGGAGGTTATGTGTAAAACTCTAGTGCTTACCACTCCAAATTTTACTGGTAAGGACTTTATTGTGGAATGTGATGCTTCAGGAAAGGGAAAAGGAACAATACTCATGCAGGAGGGTCGAACAATTAATTTTGAGAGTCGTCAATTAAAGGGAAAGAACCAACTAATTTACCTATTTATGAGAAGGAAATGCTAGTGATTCTTCATGCAATTAAACAATGGAGGCCTTATCTAATGGGTAGAAACTTCAAGGTTGAGATAGATTATGATAGCCTAAAATATTTTTTGGAACAAAGATTATCTTTTGAAGAGCAATAAAAATGGGTCACTAAGATGTTGGGATATATGACTTTGAGATTGTATATAAGAAAGGGAAGGAAAATATTGTGGCAGATGCACTTTCTAGGAAGGATGAGAAAGATGAAGCATTATTGTGTTCCCTTTCAATATTACAAGAAAATTGGATGGAAGAAGCCAAAGAAAAGTGGAAAAATGATGTTGGGACACACAATCTCATCCAATAATTAAAGAGTGATCTTAGTAATTCATATAGGTTTTGTTGGAAGGGAGATACTCTTTGGTATAAATAGTGATTGTGTTTCTGCAAGAATTCTACTCTTAAACACAAGATTCTCAAATAATTGCATGAGTCTCCAATTGGTGGTCATTTAGGATTTTTGAAGATATATCATTAGGTCAAGCAAGACATTTTTTGGGAAGGGCTAAAAGGTGATGTTCAAAAATTTATGGTTGAATGTTTAGTTTGTCAAAGGAATAAAGGGGAGACAATTAAGACACCAAGTCTCTTGTAGGGCCCTTAGCTATTCCTAGCCAACATTGGGAAGAGGTGTCCATGGACTTCATCACAGGGATTCCCAAATCTAAAGGTCATAATGCCATCATGGTAGTAGTTGATCACCTCACTAAATATGCACATTTTATTGCATTATCACATCCTTTTACAACAATTGTTGTGGTAAAAAATCTTTTGGATAATATACAAAAGCTACATGGAAAACCTAAGGTTATTGTTAGTGACTGTGATCCTATCTTTACTAGTCACTTTTGGAAAGATTTATTCTCATGTTTGGGTACTCAATTGGCTCATAGCTCTTCATACCACCCTTAATCAGATGGGAAAAATGAGGTTGTTAATAATTTTTTGGAAGGATATCTATGTTGTTTCACTTTAGAGAAATAGTCTCAATGGGTAGATTAGCTACCACAAGCAGAATGGTGGTACATAACACTTATTTTTATAGCTAATAAAAATGTCTCCATTTTTTACACTATATGGATATCATCCTCCTTCCATCACATCATCATTGAAGATGTCACCGGGAGTTCAGGTAGTAGAGGACCACTTTATTCATCAACAACAGGTACTTTCAGGTATTAAGGAGAATTTAGCCATGGCACAAAATCAAATGAAACAGTAGGAAGACCAACATGAAGTTTTGAAGTTGGGGATTAGGTCTTCTTGAGATTGCAACCTTATAAGAAAATCTCACTAAAGCAAAAAAAAAAAAAGTTATCTCCAAGATATTAGTCCCATACCAAGTCATGCAAAAGATCGGTAGTGTTGCCTACAAGCTAGGGTTGCCACCAACAACAAAGATACAACTATTTTTTCATGTTTATTGTTTGAAGAAGGTAATTCGGTATAATATTCCAACTCAAATATTACTACCAAAGCTCGATGAAGAAGGAATAATCATTTTGGAAAAGAGAGCATTTTTCAGACACGTGCGCAAAGAAGCTGGGGAATAGAACTCTCATTGAGCATCTCATCTAATGGAAGAATTTATTAGTTGAAGATGCCACATGGGAGGATCAAGAGTTAATTTAGAAGAATCGACACTTGATTAGCATTGAGGATAATTCTTCTTTGAAGAGGGGGGCATGCTACACCCTTAATATTGGTATACATTAGGTTATGAATAGTCATCTTGTGGTTATCTTAACTCTTAATTAAGTCATATTATCATTATTATATTTTTATTTAGTTATTTAGGTCGACCTAAGACTTATATAGGGCTATCTAAGTCGGCTTGGGTGATATACTAGGCATAAATATGTATATATAGGAGGTAGTCGGTCTTAATTATATTGTGAATTGTGTTCTCATTGGAGATATTTGGATGTTTCCCCCTAGAATTCACTTGTTATTCATAGTTATTATCGATTATTTTCAGCATATCTCATATCATATTCTTCTATTGTGCAAGTTATTTCATTACAACAACATCATACACCTTAAGAACATACTCATTTTGTACACCTAGTTAACCTTTTGCACACTATAACAAATGAATCAAACCTTACAAAGCATCAAAACTCAAGCAACTTAGACTAAAGATATATATGAGCAATATAAGAACACTTCTAGATCTGCAAAACCATTAACCACAACATGAAGAAATGTGGAGCAAAATCATTTCTTGTAGACACCACTACTTCATAGTTCATACATTAGTGAGCACAACTTCTTCTATCAAATGATCCAGAACTTGAAACCCTGGATATAATACCTCTGAACACCTCTGATCAACATATCCAAACCACACAAGTAGATCTTCAATCATGAAGAAATGTGGAGAAAAAAACTGAACAAGTTACTCTGCCACACTCAACACTCTTTACCACACTATTTCCTCTTTTTTTCAAATTTTCTCAAAAGCACTTGGAAACCAAGCATCACAAACATCTCTACATCTACAACACTTTATCAACATCTTAATCACACAAGAGGTTGAATATCCTCTAGCTATTCTCATCAAAGCAACACTAGAGGTTGACACCAGTGATACTACTAATGACAACACAATGCAACCAATCAAAACATCTCTATAGGTTGACATCGATGCAACAAAAAATTTTGACATCAATGAAAACACAAGCTTCCAACATATACATAATAGTGAAAGGAAAGATTGTAAAAAATTGGAATAGTTAGTAAGAAGAGTGAAAAAGTAGAAGTGGAGCATGGTTGCTAATGGAAAATAATTAAGCTAGTGGAAAAGGGTAGAAGATAGAAAATATGAAAGAATATATGAAGATCTATTTAGAATCTAGGAATAATGATGATAATGAAGTTTGTTGTGACACAACTAGAGAATGATGAGTTAGAAGCTTGATAGAAGGAACTCTATGGATTTGTGGAAAGCAATATGATAATAAATAAATAATTTATATTGAAAAAAATAGTATAGAAAAATATAAAATAGTTAGAAGCCACCCAAGGAAGAAGTCGATAGTTACAATTGGAGTTTGGTGGTGGTTAATAATCACAAGTGTCATAGGATAAATTAATTGAATTAGATAAAATGGAAATGTGTAAGTTGATAAGACAATTAGATAATCAAGGTGATGAATAGGAGAAAAATTGGTTGAGAAATAGACTTGGTTCATCCTTGATGAGAGAAATGATGGAAGATAAGGGGGAGATAGATTGAAAATGGAATTGGATGATAATACAAAATATCAAGAAGCATATTTAATTTTAATAAAATATTTTAGGATGAATAGATAGAAGTTAGAGGATGTTATGAGAAAGTAATGGAAAAATTGTAAGTTGAAGAGTATGTAGGGAAGCATATATGAAGAGATGGGTTCGATGAGGTTGCATATGGAAAAATAAATTGAAGTTGTCATTAAGATTTATGCTTAGAATGAAGATTATAAAAGAAGGACCATACAAGTTACAAAATTTAGAAAATAGATAAGTGAAGAAGATAATGAGAAAATCATTAGCATAATTATTATGGAAGAAGATATAGAGGTACAATGTGAATGGATTAGAGAGTAAATGAAGGTGGTTATATTAGAGAGTAAATAGAGTTGGTTAAATCATATAAGTGGTAAAGGAAGAAAGATGTTAAAGTTAGTACCAATGATAAATAGTAAGACTCAAATGATGAGCTGGAGAGATGGTAAATATGCTAGAAGCAAAGGTGGTGAGAATAAAAAATGAAGGCTTGATAATGGTTATAAAGAAGAACATAAGATATGTTGTAGTCGCACATAATATAAGTGGAAGTTGTATAAGGATTAAAGAAAGAATTATAAAAGATATATTACAGAGAGTAAGTAGAATATGAATTTATAGAGAAACTTAGGAAGTGAATATAAAAATGGTATTTTTTCATATCATATAAATGAAAGGAATAAAGAATCTCTATGAACCTTTCTAAAGAATTTAGAACATTGGAGGGAACAATATTTATAATATTACAAAAGGAAGATAATGGAAATATAGGGAAGAGTGTAGAAGTTGTAGTTTAAAGAAGAGTGAAAATCAAGAAGTTATAGAATGTTGGAGGAATGTGGAAAGATACTTTGGAAATATAGGGAAGAGTGTAGAAGTTGTAGTTTAAAGAAGAGTGAAAATCAAGAAGTTATAGAATGTTGGAGGAATGTGGAAAGATACTTTGGTATAAGAGTAACCAAAAAAATTGAAAATGGTTTGTTGAGATGTATAGTTGATAAGAATCAAGAGTGTGAACATAATTGAATGTCAAAAAAAAACAAGCAATTAAAAAGTAAAGAAAATAGAAGCTAAAAAGAAGGGAAATTCTAAAATAGGGTTCAAGCAATTCAATTTTAAAATGCAGAAATTAAAATTTATTGAGTGTGAATAGTGTAAATCAAGAAGTTATAGAATGTTGGAGGAATGTGGAAAGATACTTTGGTATAAGAGTAACCAAAAAAAATGAAAATGGTTTGTTGAGATGTATAGTTGATAAGAATCAAGAGTGCGAACATAATTGAATGTCAAAAAAAGAACAAGCAATAAAAAAGTAAAGAAAATAGAAGCTAAAAAGAAGGGAAATTTTAAAATAGGGTGAAGCAATTCAATTTTAAAATGCAGAGATTAAAATTTGTAAATGAAGATTATACTAGTGGAAGAATTTAAATTCTTGAAGAACAAAGTAATGATTTAGCATTTGGGATTATTAGTTTAAATAGTGACATTATCAAAATAGTTAGCTTTTAGCCTAACTAGGAGAGTCCTATTAATGCTAGTTGGATCTCCACTTAGGGACTTTTACTTTCTTTGTCTCACCTCATGTGGTTGAGACACATGTACTCACTTTTTGAGACACCTATCTCATGTGCATATGACACCTTTATAATGCACATGCACATCATGGAAGCATGTCCTACACTCATGGTGGAGGTTAGATCCTATACCTACCTTCTCATTTCACCTATTTTTCTATATATTCAAGGGGATCATATGTAATTACTTTCTCTTTGGATTAACATATTGTTTGAATGTATTGTATATTTTTGGCTTATTTGAAATCTCTTGTAGAAGGCTTATCATTTTTTTTATAGGATCTATTGGGTTGTGAGGATCAAATGTCTTACTCCAATAGGGAATAATGGGCTATGGAGGAATTTAACAATAGATTATAAAAGATAATTGAAGAGAGAAGAGTTGAAGATGTATATACTATAAAGAAGATGTTTGGCAAGATGAATTATGTCCTAGTCCCTTGTTCCATAACTTTGGTAGAGATGAAAGGAGCAATACAAAATTGATTCTAGAAGCATTTTCATGTGTTGAAGGTGCACTATGGTTGTTTTTACCATTCATGGTGATCCTAAGAAAATAATGTGTTCCTCTTTTTGGCCTAAGTGGGACATTGAAATCAACCTTTTAAACTAAAATTTCACTTTCTATCTCTTATATCAAGAAAAATATTAAAAAATTTAAGATGATGTGAACTAGTGGTTTTTGAGAATTTTTGTATAGCTACTAAATATAATTTTTTAAAAATAGTTTGTCTCATTTTTTAGGCATTTCTTAATAAATTATTTTTATACTTAATAATATTTTTAATGACTGACATTTATTTTAGATAACACATAACTTTTTGTAAAAAGAAGATAAATTCATAAACATATACATGAGTACAAATTACACACTCAAATTTAAAAAAAGGAATTATGAGGCTCAACATAATTGGATTGTTCAATGGAAAATCTCTACCCAAAAAATACAGATGATTCAAGGCCATAGATATAGTGAATATTTTATCAATGGGTGTACAACAAAAAAATAAAAAATATTGAAAATGATACTTTTCAATCATATACATAAATTTGTAATGTCACTCTCTAATGTAGAATAGTGGATACCAATCTCCACACACTACATAGTGGTTAGGCTAGAATATCAATAGTCATTGATCATATAAGTGACAACAACAAAGCAATAATGACAATTTGCTAAGGGAACTTTTTGATAATAATGTTATATTAGAAAATATCTCTAGAAAGGTGGATAAAGTAAGAGCTTATGTAACAATAATTAGTTTCTCAACCTGAAAAAGATAGCTTTGAGAAAGAAAAAGGGAAAGCTTTAGCTACCCTAAAACATAAGGTCATCATTCAAATAATGAAAGGATTATTTGATGTTGAACCAAAATGGCCCAATAGTTCCCAATAAATCTAGAGAACATGTTAAGTTTGTTTTAGAGAAAACATATTGGTTAATGGAAATTGGTGTTACTTACCAGATGCGAGAACTTATTCTTTTATAGAAAATGAGCCTAAAGAGATATTTGATTTATTAATAGATATAGAAATAGAAGATTCATTATTAGAAAACATGTCCATAACTAAAAATGAATCAGGGGAAGTATAGATCTAAATATTGAAGGTACACAGGAATGGAAAAAATATACCAAGATAGATGTAGAAGGGTTTGATGAAATAAAGAAAGAATCATTAAGTGAAAATATAAATCTTGAATAATTGAGGCTAAATCACAATAATGGATACATCATAAATATTGACAAATCGATTAATCCTTATGATTCTAATTGCACTTGGTATGATTCTCTTAAAATTTTGTTTGAAAACAAACCTTGATGGTCTAATGCTCAAAATTACTATGTTACAAGATTTTTCACTGGGAAGTTAATATATTGGTGGGAAGGATTAGTTGATAATGGTCCTTCTATGAGAGTTGATGAGGATACAAACCTAGTAAAGGTTGAAGACATGGGAAGAGATGACATTTCTAATGTAAATTTTGTACAATTAAAGTTTTGCATGTTGAAACAATTTTCTATTTAAATAGACATAATACTATTCAGGAAGCAACACCAATGTTGTAAAGTTTAAAGTTGAAGAATTTATACATGTTTCATCAATAGAATTTGGTGTTTGAAAAATATTTGTTTGTTGCAAGACTTCAAAATGATAGTGTTTCTAAGAGGAGTTACCTAAATTTGCTTCCTGGCAAATTAGGAATTTTCATCGAAATAAGATAAATTCTTAAACATATAACATTAACATTGATATGTAGTGCTTGTTAAGAAGGGTGGGGAAAAGAATAATGTTACTATTGAGACGGGCGGGGAAAAGAATAATGTTTTGATTACTAAGGTGAATACAGATGGACCTGGGGCTAAAACCAGAAACAAGACTAAGGCTCAAGTTGGGGCTTCTGGTAAAGAATTGCCTAATGTGTTGGATGATGCTCAAAAGGCTGTGGTGAGGGATGTGGAGGCAGCTGATATTCTGAAAAACATGTAGTGCTTCTGGTTGGGGTCCTCCTTTTTGGTTGGCGTTTTGTTGATGGTTCGTTGTTTTTGGGCTGATCGATAGTTAATGTAATTTTCTTTAGTTTCAGCTACTTTCTTTTGTAAAGGGCTTTGGGCCCCTTCAAAACCCGTTATTTACCTCTAATCAAAAACATTGATATGTAGTGCATGCCTACTTTTTCATATTTTGTTTTACATAATTTATTTTGTAATATTAAAACTTAGATTAACTATAATTCTGAGTAGTTTTATTCCATAATGTATAATTTTCTATATATATCCAAATTATTATTTTTTTGACAAAACAAGGACATCAATATGGAGTGCATAGATATTTTTTTAAATATATTTTGAAAAAACCATGTGTCAAACATATACCTTTATGTTTAGTAAATAACCTATAATCACTAGAAAATAGAAAATAAAATATATTACAATGTTATAATTTTCAAAAATCTTACTTTGAGAGCTATAATCCTACAAAATATCATGTCATGGAAACTATGGATTTGATGGTCTAACCCATACTTTGAAACAAAATATTTCTTTAAAAATTCTATGAATAGTAGGAGGATTGCATCCTTAAGACCTTTGAATGAAGGAAAGGTACCTTCACTTGAAGGCTCCTCTCATAAAGCTTTTTGAATATGAAATATAAAAAATAAAATGAAGGACCTTCATTCAAAGGCCATGAAACATTTAAAAATTAAAAATGTCTCCATTTAAATGAATTTTACCATTTTTTCACCTTATGATAAATATTTTGCCCCCTCCCACAATGAGGACACACTATTATGGGCCATCCTTTGAGAGAGTGGTTATAGCACTCACCCCTTGTTTGTGAGCACTATACTCATAAATAACTTTACTAAGATGTCTATGCAAGAGCATCTTAAGCCTCTATGAAATCTTGCATCAACCTAAAATATTTTCATTTTATTTGTTTCTTTACAATTCAATCATTTCCCATTTTAGTCATTTTGGTATTGCCACAATTGTATTTTCTAGTACAACCACTAGTTAACACTTGAGCTAGTATAACAGAATCTTTAATATGGTACCACAATTGATAAATAATGACTTACGATTTCACCCATAACACTAGGAAAGTACTACACACATGTCCATCTATCCATTTCAAATTCTTTGATCCCTTGACTAGGTGGCATGCTAAACAAATTAAGGAAGTCTAAATAGCATGCACCAAGACTTAAGGCCTTGAACCAAAGGATAATCACTCGAGAGGATTTATTAGCACAAGAAGGGTTTTGTTTAGGTTTGCATTGGATTTAGAATCATGAATCTTATCTTAGACTTCTACACTAAAGATGCACTATAATAAGAGGTCAAATTCACTTGTGAAGGGACAATAGAGGGAAAGGAGAAATTTAAAGATGAAGTAGTCCTATAGGGCATAATGAAGCTCATATAAAAGAGATTAGTCTAAGGAAGTCAATATTTGTGGCAACACTAACGTGAAAGTGTCAAAATTGTATTATAAGCTAAGATTGAGGTTTGGAATATTGTAAACCCATTGCAACAAAAAATATTAAAATATAATTTTGATTGTTGAACATATATTGAATCCAATTGACTGCCATACGATTGTGTTGATTGATTATCATTGTGCATAGATTATGTATGCTTATATTAAGGCTACATAGTTGAACAACCCTTAATTGGGCCTTCCAGTTGTGATTCCATTAATATGGATTATAAGATTTGGTAATTTGAGTGGTTTAACACTTTGAAAAAGTAGTAGAGACAACCAAATTCACAACCTCCTTAACGTTATTCCTATCAACATGTAAGTTTCACCTAACCTAAACTTAATTTGATAGTCAACTGGGAATGTAATTTTGATTGTTGAACATTTATTGAATCGAAATGATTACCATAAAATTGTGTTGATTGATTATCATTGTACATAGATTATGTATGCTTATATTTGAGGCTACGTAGCTGGACAATCCTTAATTGAACCTTCCATTTGTGACTCCATTAATATGGATTAGAAGATTTGGTAATTTGAGAGGTTTAACATGTTGAAATAGTAGTAGAGACAACCAAATTCACAACCTCCTTAATGTTATTCCTATCAACACTTAAGTTTCACCTAACTTCAATTTAATTTGATAGTCAACTAGGAATGTAATTTTGATTGTTGAACATATATTGAATTGAAATAATTACCATAAAATTGTGTTGATTGATTATCATTGTACATAGATTGTGTATACTTATATTTTAGGCTAGGCAGCTAGACAATTTTTAATTGAACCTTCCATTTGTCACTCCATCAATATGGAATAGAAGATTTGATAATTTGAGTGGTTTAACACCTTGAAAAAGTAATAGAGATTATCAAATTCACAACCTCATTAGTGCTATTCCTATCAACAATTAAGTTTAAACTAATCTAAGTTTATTAATAACATCAAGTTTCCCTGGTCCATGATAATCAAGTGCTAACTATTTCTAGATTGAAATTGTGTGAATATTTTAAATCCATATTTCAGATCATACTCCATGATCCATCATAATCTTCTCTCTTGTTGCATACATATCATACTAATGATGGATCATGGAGTATGATCCACAACGTTGATTTAAAAAATTCACACACCCAAAAATAATTAGTACTTAATCTAAATTTAATTTTATGATCTAACTCTTTTTCAATTTTTTATTTTTTTTATGATTTACATTTGCCCTTCAAATGCTAGAACATATTTAATCTAGACTTTTATTTTTATTTTATTTTTATTTTTTTAATACAAAAAGATGTCTCCGCGACCCAGCCAAACGGCCCAACAGCCACTATAGGGAATACTAGGGAATACTTGGGATACCTGGACTAATTTTTTTTTAAAATGCATAGAGGGTGTGTCAAATGTATGACCCGAATCTTTACTAAAACATTCATACGTTGTATCTACAATATCGCCTTTCATGTGAGAAAATCTTCCTAAAATTTCGTTTGTAGTCGAAGCCAATGAGTAGGGCCGGCCACATAGTTTCGGCCCATCTTGTGATTATAGGTTGTACGAGTACCTACACAAAGTGCGCGCGTAACTGCGGAATCGCCGGTGCAGAGGAGGGACTGTGGGCGTTTGACCCGCGTGATTGTTCACGACTCCACGATCCATCGCAATTATTTTGTCTGCTTGCTCGACACCTACGCCCCTCAATCTCGCGTGCCTGGGTCCCACCGCTGCGTTCTGCCGCGCATGCCGCGCGCCGGCCCTTTCCAATCTTCCCGTTCCATTTTTCCTTGTGTGATTCCCCACTTTTCAAGGCCTGAAATCTGACATGCACCACGTGATTCTATTCTATTGACGGACCGTTAACAGACGCCGAAACTTACGAGATGGGACGTGACAGAGATGTGCATTTGCCCGTCTCGGTGGCCACGGCACCGCCAGCGAGAGTGGGGAAAAGAATTTCAGAATGAGCAATGAATTGTCATGGGACCCCCGGGCCCCGAGCATCTCTCAGGCTATGTTATCCATTAATCCCCCGGGATTTTCGTGGGGCATCACATTTCCCTGGATTGACTTCGCCTTTTGCATTTTGTGTATTTTCTGTCGTGTCAGTGGCGTGCCCTCATTCGGCGCTCTGTCAGCCGTAGCTTTCAGTCATCGTGTGCTGTGAGCGTCCATTGTATGTGGAAATAAATTATTTGGCTTCGGTTTGTACTGCGACTGTATAAAATTGATTTCCATTGTGGAGCTTTCGCTGTAGTTGAAAAGGCTGAGGCAGCACTGATTGATATTGCTTTTGTCCCATGAGGAATCATTCGAGCTGAAGCAGTGCAGGCCAATTTTTCAATGAGGTGTATAGCGGAAATGATTTCAGGCATGATGTAAGATTGTTGTGTGCGCTGCACGTTTCTTTCGATTTTCCTTTTCTGAAATTGTTATGTATTTCGGGCTGCTTCATTTTCTGTATTTCTGAAAATTTTCAAGAAACCTGATACATACAGCGAACCGAACGGTCAAGAATAAGGTAAATTTACATCTTTTGAACCGTTTGATGTTTTGCTGTGCCCTGCTTTTTTGCTTCAGTTTTGTCTATTTTGCTTGAGATTACATATTTTTATTCTCTTCTAGGGGATTCAGTGAAATGGAAATTCAAGACTGGAAATGAAAGAGCGGGAGAGGTGGCGGCCTGAGGAAGACTCTCTCTTAGCCGCCTACGTGAAGAAATATGGGGCAGGGGAATGGCATCTGGTGTCCCAGAGAATGAATAAGGTTCTTGACAGAGACGCCAAGTCCTGCCAGGAGAGGTGGAAGAACTACTTGAAGCCTGGAATTAAAAAGGGCTCTTTATCAGAAGAAGAGCAGCGTCTCGTCATAAGTCTCCAAGCGAAATACGGTAACAAGTGGAAGAAGATTGCGGCTCAAGTGCCTGGAAGAACTGCTAAGAGGCTCGGAAAATGGTGGGAAATTTACAAAGAAAAGCAACAGAAGACAGAGACAGAGACAGAGGGACCTGTGCGTTTGTCTGATCCGGTTATGCAAGGTAATAAATATGATCACATTCTCGAAACATTTGCAGAAAAATTCATGCAAAATCAAAAGCAGCTCGGTTTTCCACATAATTTTAGTTTACCGCCAATTACAGTTGCAATGCCGCCTCCGCTTTGTGTAAATTTACCAACAAATTCTATTCCTGTTCGTGATTTCTTTAATACGGCTATGTCTGTGCCTACACCAAATACTTCTTCATCAGCTGGATTAGGATCTTCTCGTCCTCCATGGATTCCAACTGAGAAAACTTCTTCAGTTAGCTGTTCCTACACATCATCAGAATACTCTGCAAGTCCCTCGGCTTCGTCACCCTCTGTGACTCTCTCTCTTTCTCCATCCATGACCAGTCATGCTGTTTCGAACAATCCTCAGAAAAATGCTGCAAACGAAATTCCAGAAGCTTCTACCAGGGAAAAAATTATAGAGAATTTGGCTACAAACAGTCAGGCTGCCGTAAATTCAGAAAGAGTTTTAATGCAGCAAATATCTACATTTTTCCAGCACTGCAGGGAATTAGAGGAGAGACAACAGTTATGGCATAAGCATAAGAAGGAAACTTCCTGGAGGCTGAAGCGGCTTGAAGAGCAGATTGAGTGCGATAAAGCTCGTAAGCGCAGAGAAAAGATTGAGGAAATAGAGTCCAAAGTGCGGGCTCTGAGAGAGGAAGAAAAGGTTTATCTGGATCGACTGGAAAAAGATTACAGAGAGCAGCTCGCTCGATTGCATAAAGATGAAGAAATTAAGGAGGCAAGAGTCATGGAAATGTGGACGACCCAGCATGTTCAGCTCACTAAGTTCTTCGAACAGATGGTTCATCCCTACTCTTATAAACCTTATGACACTCCTTAGCATTTCATTGTTTTCAGAATTTGCCTTTCTAGTTTTAGCTACATATGTTAGGGCAAAATTCACAGTAATGTATTTGTTAATTGCAGAATTTAAACTTCTTTAGACTGTCTTCATTACATGGCAATCAAATGCTTTATTATTCATGTCTGATAAAATGAAAGATAGTGTAATTATGGAAGGTTTAGTCAGAGATTATTTTTTGGTCATTCATGATGGGATATTAAAAGCTTCTCTTCTAAATTTTTATGTCTGCAATATGTTTCTTGTACCATCCAATGTTCTGATAAAAGTTTGAGCGATTCACCTCATAATTTAGGTAGAAAATCATTGAATTGTAATGAATAAACAAGAGAAAACAGAAGTGTAGACAAATGGATAAGAACATTATTCTTCCATTCATTAGGAATAACTATGTGATTATACAAGTGTACTGAGGGAACATGAAAACCAGGGTTGTGGGACGGGGATTTTAGTGATCAGAAAATAATAGGGAGAATACTCAATGGATTTTCATTTTATTTCAGATATATGAACATCACTAGGTTCTAATGATTAAGTAAATTTATATTTCATGTCTATACAGAAGTGATAATCAGTTGTTCTATTTTTATTGATCAAAATGTATCTTTAATCATTAATTAGGAATAAATTGGTGATTTTAGAAGTGTAGAGAGGGAACATGAAAACTAAGGCTGAGGGAGGTTAGGGACTTTTAGTGATCAAAGAATTAGGAAGAACACTTTGTGAATTTTCATTTTTTTTTATGTTTTTATGTACATCATAGGTTTTAATGATTAAATAGTAATTTTATACTTCATCTCTATCAAAAAGTGGTAAATACTTATTCTATTTTTATTGATTGAAATTTATTTTTGACCATTAAATAGAACTGTGTTTAAAAAGTGGCTTTTATTTGTGTGACAATTTATCTCCTAGGTGACCACAAGATGGATAAATATGCCATCACATTTAATGTTTTGGTATTATTATTAAATTATGTCATAGCTCAAGATGAGTTAATCAAGCTCAACAAACATTGTTTGTCATGGGAATTGTTGCCTTAATGGTGATGAAATAAAATATCTTAGAACATGGTGTGTATTACAAGTTGTAATGTTAGTGTCTTCACATTAGCACTATGCAATATGGCATTGAGCTAGTGGTAGTGGAACTAAGGAACACCACTATTTCAATTAAGGTGAGTGCACAACTTGGGTTGTTTAACTTGAGATCATTAAATATTTATTTCAAAGAGATTATCCTATTAAAGTTGTAGTGAATAGAGCAAATTAAAGTTTGAGTTGATAAGGTTTTTTCATATAACCTTATTAATAGATTATCATGTTTTGAGCACCATAGATATGCATTATGGTATGTACACATCATTATAGTCTCTTTAATTATGATTATATATCACTATTTGGCTATTTCTGACATTCATGTTCCCTATATTTAACTATTCCTTAAATTCTTCATTAATGTCTCATTTACCTATTTTTGATGGATGTTCTCTCATCTCCACAAAAAATCACATAGGCCTAGAAATTCCAATTGTTTAGAGTATACACAAATTTTATCATCATTTATATCAATTAGGACTCTAATCTCCTAGATTTATTAGTGACTATTTTTCAAAAATTAATGTGCACTCACCTCTAGGTAAACATCTTTATTCACAAGTTATATATTGACAAGAAATTTAGAATTTTGTTTCCATAGAATACTATATATTTCTAGGAAAATATAGCCTAGGAATTGTAAAAGATCATGACTTATAAAAACTACCATCCATGAGATAAATATTAATTTGAGCTCTAACAAACAATTGACTAACATAATATGTTTTTCTACAGTGGTTTTACCATGATTCCTATAGAATTTTCAAGAGGTCATTTCTTAAAGTACACCTTGCCATAATCTAATTGAGATGTATGAGACACAAATATTCAAGATCTGAATCTAAAGGATGTTGACCTACTATTGGCTCAAGCAAAAAAAAATGTCTTAGGGAGTTCCACATTAAATATATGACAAAAGCCCAAGTATAGTGGCCAATCACGATAGATGTTTATTTATCTCTAGTTGTTGAAAATAAATAAGTTAGACATTATTATTTATATGAGGTAATCTCCCCACTTGAACAACCACAATGTGACAACTAGATAATATCTTCCATCTTTGAGAACTGTGATATAAGAACTATAACATAAAGATGTGATATTCTAATATAAACCCATGGTTTTCTCCTTTAGAAGATGCAATCATACTTTATCACCTAATTTGAATTATTGAGTTATATGATATGATATTGACATAGAATTGGTGACAAATAGTGAAATTAATGAAAAACCATATCCTCCATGTCTATTTCTTTCTTCATTTATTATGACAAGGTTTGTGATGGTGCATGATGGAAAATGTCAAAGGACATAACTAAGTGGAGCCCAAAACAAGTTTGAAAGGGATTGTATCCTGAATATGTGCCATATAAATATGTAAAAATATATTGGAAAATTATTATCCTAGGGCCATAGATACAAGCTATTCTATTATCACAACATACAAACAAGTGTGGGATCAACTACTTACATGTTCATCCATAAACTAAGGATGGAATGATGTAGATATTACATTTAAAAGAAACTAACATTAGTGAACTCAATCGAGTTTATTTGGATTAACACAATATGTATTAAATGAATGTGTGTTTGTGTGTGTAGAGAGACGAAACATGCATACTTGGCACTTTGATACCTATTTTGTACTCATTCTAGTAGCCACTTAAAATAAATATATTATGACCTATTCAACTAACTTGGAGCATGAATTATCCCAAAACCAAATCATCCCACATAGGCGTTCCCACTCACATAGAACCTTTATTCCAATATTGTTATATACTCTTTCATCACCTAGAACACCAATGCATCACACTAGTGTCTAATTGGATAATAATATGTGTTAGTGTCTTACATATTTAAACATTACTTTTTCCACCCAAGCATTCACCATTTTCAAAAAATATAACTTTAATATTTATCTAATGATCAAAGCATGTTTAGTCAAGGGGATTCACCTTAAATTAAAAAAATAACACCTTCAACACACACCTATCTCACCTCTACACATACTTACCACTCTTAGTCACCTAGGGCATCCTCCCTTGTTGTGCACACCACTTATCTCCATAGTCATAGCTTCCTACACTTGCACCTAAGGCCAAGCTATAACCACACACTCAAAAATTATTTTCAACTACTTTTAGATCAAGCCTAATATTATAGATAATGCATGCTACGACATGTACCATATGCATCAAAAATTTGTCTTTTAGCACTAATAGATATTGGAATAAAGAAAAAAGGATATTATAATTGCAAGAATTTATAAATGTAGTTATACATGATGTCATCATAATAATACATGAAATTAGCATACTATCAAGGAAACTAACATATCATATAAGATGTTAGTGTAGCAAAAAGATATATACCCATTTTTTCATTCCCTAACAAATTCTTGACAAAACATAGAATTATGATTTCAACCCAATGATGTAGTCACTTCCCATCTTCCTTTATAAACTCACCAATAATGAAAATTAATACATACTTTCTATCTCTCTTTCTTTTCATATAATGTTAATTTTATCTAAACTCTCATGCTTATTTGTCTATACTAAAATATGAAATTGTTAAGTATTTTAATTATGTATTAAATTATATTTGTGTTTAAATTAGTCATACTCTAGCAATTATCAAAGGTAAGATAATTCATTTACAAGGATAATAAATAATAATAATGATAATAAGAAAAACTAAAAAAATCAACAAAATTTTATATTTAACCTTCACCTTTAACACACAACACCGCCTTCTAAAAAACTTCAACAAAACAACAACCACACAATATTTAATTCCTTATCACCCAATCCTTGTATACAATCTTATCTTCCTTCTATATCCTTGCACCACCTTCAAGATCTTCTCACTATCTTCCTTTCTTACTCCCACTTCACCTATTTTCCCTTACACCTCACTCTCATTTTCCTTTTTACTTATCTCCACTCTCTCACTTGTATGTAGCCCATATTTTTTCTCCTCTCACCCATCTTGTATCCCTCATCTTAACCTCTCCTTTATAACATCCATCATTTTGGTCTCTTTGTGATACTTGCTTCTAATTCTATTCTATATCATTCCATAATAATTTGAACATGGATTATTGCTTTGATGATTGAGTGTGATTGTCAATTTATTCATTTTCTTATAATGTGTTTATTGGAATGCAAATTATTATTTGACATGTTTAATTATTTTAATGATAAGTATAATTATTATTGTCTAACAATGCTCCAAAGGATTGTTGTGTCAAGATTATGTTTTATGATCAGTACAAGTACTAGGGTTCAAGCAAACTAGCTTATGGTACTAAAGCATCTTATTAGCTATCTAATTGTGTGGGAACAACTAATTAATTAAATTAAGAAAATTAATTAACTAAAATAAATTTGTTAATGACTTTGAATTATTTATTTCAAACTTAGAAATAATTTTATTATGATTTTTTATTTGCCAAATGTAATGCTAAAAATTGCATCCTATACAATTTTGCATTCCATAAACCTCCCCTTTAGATTAATTAAATTTGATAATGCAATATCTCCCTCACCTAACCTTAATTTTTTCATTAACTCATTTGTTTCTAGTTTTTAAGGTGATTTTTTATCGCAGATGTCTATGTGTTGCATGAACGTCCCACAAAGATTCCTGACTATGTAGCCACTTGGATGTTACACTTCCTACCTACCTGTGAAGTGTAATTCCTCTGTAGCTTGCAGCTACACCAAAACAACTCTTAGCATGTGTATACTCCTTCTAACTCCTCATTTTTGGTGATTCATTCAATCTATCTCATTCTATCTTGCTCAATATCTCAATCTTCTTCATTCTTTCAGTCTCATTCTCATTCTCTCTTACACTTTGGATCTCTACATCAACACTTTGGCATTCTTGGCATGTCTTGGAGATTTCCTACTCTTCCTTTTGACATTCTTGTTTGCTAGGGGGTAATTGTAGCTTCCTTATTGCATTATCATTTTACTTTGGTAGCATAGTATTCTAACACGTCTATTTACCTCTTTATGTCATCTATTATTTATCTTTATCTTTATCTATCTAGTTGTTCATGGTGGTGGGAAAACCTACACGGGGATTTGACTAAGGCAAGCCCCTAAAACAACCCCAACCATTTTCTTGTTTCTATGTGTGCAGGTTTCGAGGTTGTAGCTTTGTTGGAGGCTTCATTCATGGACCTCTTGTGAGTATCTCCTTTCTTCTTTTTTGTTTCATTATTTCCTTTCTATTTCATTTAGTTTATGTTCATTTTTATTATTCTCTTCATTTATGTTATTCTATTATTTTAGCATATTTTCAGGATTTTAGTTATTAGATAGTTAGTGGGTTCTTTGTGATTTTTTGTGATAAAATCAATTTTCGACCGTACGAGACTACAACGCATTGTAGGGACGTCCATGCGCCACACTATCATCCTTGGCCAAGAGCTTGTTGGTTTGTCAGACAGAGAACCTCTATAGCCCACTCTTTCAATTTTTGTAACTCTCTTATTTTTATTTCACATAAAATTTAAATAAACTCCTTTATCTTCCATCTTGTCACCTAAGATTTGATCCTTGAGGTAGTTGAGGAACATTCACCCTTCAAGATCATGTCATTTTAGGGTGTTGAATTTCCTCCTCTACATTTTGGTGAACTTGATGTGAACCTATCCTTGCCTTAATATTTTGTTGAAAATTTCTCCTCTCTTGTTTGGATGTTTGTTGGATTGAGTGCTATGACAATTTTATGAGTTTCAAAACCTAGTCTACAAATTTTGGGCACGTAATTAGAATAAGCATTCAACACTTAGATATGGGTTCAAGACAATAGTTCAATCCTACTTGCCAGGGTCCTGATTTTGAGCAGTTCACTACAAGACTATCACTTGGCTATATACCTCCTATTTTTGTTAATGTACTTGCAAATGTTCAAACAAGTTCTCAACCAACTAAATCTTCTCTTATAGATCATGAAACTACTCTTAGGGTCCCCTTTGAGGAGGTTCAATCTTTGGAGGGGAGACTTCAAGAATTTGAGGACTTCCTAAACCGTGATAATTTGTATGCCTCAAAATGCTCCTATCATTTGTGGGTTGAGGAATCTACTTATCTCAAACCATAAAGGTCTTGAGTTTCTTCATGGAATAGATAACATAGTAGACTCATGTACCCTTTGTTGTAGTTTGGCTGTCATTGATTTCAAAATTTCTATGAAGAGTGTTGCAGTCTAGTTGTTTGGTTGCCAGAGTATCTGAGAAATGCTCCACATTTCTTTGTTGATGATGTTTCGCTCCTACGATTTGGAGGATAGCCTTATGTTGTGTAAAGGCATGTGTGATCCAAGTTTCAAATCATTTGGTCACCAAAGAGGTGTTTTTGAGAGTAACAGATTAAAGTCTTTGTTGATTCTATTAGGTTGTTCTTAAAGGTGTAAAGATTGGATCTGCATATCTTTGAACTTGTAGATATGGTTGTGTGGTTCAAAAGTTAAGTTCATTGAGATGTGAAGGTGTTATATCCAAAGTTTCATGTCAATAATCCTTCTATAGAGAAAGTTGGAAGTGATAGTGTATCGAACTGTGTTGTCTAGAGACTAGTTTTGACATGTATGTTGGCTTGCGCCAATTTTTTTTGTACAAAGTTGTGAAAGGGATGTATGTGAATGTTCCTAAATATCATGTGATGCTTTTTGATGTTTCACAAAGTGTTTTCTAGCTTCTTCGATATAGGTTGTGGTATGGAATGAATTTTTTGCTGGCTTATGCTTTTGTTGGGGCTGAATAAGGTATGTTGGTGGTGTGTGCCATAAGTTCAAGGTTGACTGGAGGTTAAGGATTGATTGAAGATGTTGTATGGTTCATGCCGACTAATTTGTGTTGCAAGAATGAAGGAATTGTCATTTATGTCAACTGGTCAATTGGTTATCAACTGGCTATTGTTTTCATTGATGTCATGGATGCAGGTTACTGGTTGTATATGTCAAGGATATTAAGAAAATTGTAATGAAGAAATGTTGTAGGTGTTCAGTGGTTGCTCTAGGTTTTGCTCCGAGATTTGCTCCTATGTTTTTGTGGTTCAGACATGTTGATCATGGTTGTTGGAAGCTGTTATATCCTAATTTTTGGCTTTTGATTCATTATACAGTGTAAGTTATGTTCACCAATTGTGAACTGTGGTTTTCTGTGTATCTAGTTAAGGTTTGGGAGAAATGTTGTTGGTTCAAATTTCTTTTTGGCTAAGTCTTATGAGTTGCAGTTCTAGAGTTAAGTTGTTATGATCATGTTGAAGATAATTTTGGTGTTTGGAAAGATTTGATCATGCTAAGGGTTGTGTATGCTTAATTGTTCTATATGTTTTACACTGGTTTGGCCAACCTTGTGTTGAACACTACCTTAAAATATTATGAAGCATGTTAGGACCTATTTGGGTTCTCATCAAGCATGTGTTTGGGCCACCCTCATTCTAATTCCACCCTAGGATGTTTTGGCGCTAACCTAATTTGAATTTAATGATGGATGGCCAACTTTGGATATGTTTCAAAGTTGAAGATGCTATAAATACATGATGAGTTATTGATGAAAGATGTAAAAAGAGATAAGTGCAAAGAAATAGAGCCAATAGATACAAAATAGATAAGAATATCAGTGGGTGTGTGTGATGCGAATGTGGCAGATCAGTGTGAAGTCTAAATGTTAAGTTTCCAGATGTAGTGAGTTGAAGGTGTACTCTATCTTTCATGCATGTCTGCAAGTGGTTAAGTAAATTATGGTGGAAAAATTTCTTGCATTGATATTCTCTTCTCTCTGTAACATATCTATTCTATCTTCTTTGTATCTCTATGGCAGTGATCCCTTTGAGTGGTTAACCTTGTTGGACAGTGAGTCCTTGTTTTGGCAGTGAACCTTTTCTCTAGAAATGAGCCTTTGTAATCAGTTTTGATATTATCTATAGTGTGAGTTAATCCTCACCATGGTTTTTTCCTCATTTGTTTTTCCATGTAAATCTGGTGTTACTGTGTTTTTTGTGTTGGTTCTTCAGTTTCTGCACTTGCACTTAATGTTTAATCATTTTAGCAGAGTTAAGGATTTGTGATTAATCTAAGTTCCAGCGAATGCTTTAAAAAGGTTTAAATTTTCTACAACTTATTCACCCCCCTCTTAGTTGTCTAGTTCAAAAATTTGTATAAGAGCTTAGTTCCTTGGAGAAGAGCTTAACCACTTAAGGAAGGCTCAGGATGGCTGGAAAAGTTACTCATGATTATCTAAGGTTTGGTGGAACTAATTATGCTATCTGGAAAATACTGATGGAAGAATATCTGGAGTATTATGGATATGATGTGGAGAAAGATTACAAGAATCCTTACACTCCTCCTGCTAATGGTCTGAGTATGTATAGCTGATGGGATCAAGGCACATGAAGCGAACAATAAGGTGAAACACATTTTGAAGAATAGTATCATTCATTATGAGTTGATTTAAGTTCAAAATATGAAGAATGCTAAGGAAGTCTGAGATGCTTTAGAAAAATCCCATGAAGGTGATGAAAGGGTCAAAGAGGAAAAGTTGCATAATTTGGAGACACGGTTTGAGCTCCTACATATGTTTGAAGATGAGAGTGTTAAGTCCTATGTACAAAGATTGGCTGAGATAGTAGCTAGAATGTAAGGACTTGGTGCTACAATAGATGAATGCAGGATTGTAAAGAAGATTCTTAGAAATATCACTAATTCTTATAGGGAAAAGGTATGTGCTATTGAAGAACATATAGATTATAAGACTTACACTAAAGATCAGTTGTTGGGAACTCTAACATCTTATGAGATGAGAAAGCTAAATTTGAGAAATAG
Source organism: Sequoia sempervirens (assembly GCA_007258455.2). Classification (NCBI taxonomy): domain Eukaryota; kingdom Viridiplantae; phylum Streptophyta; class Pinopsida; order Cupressales; family Cupressaceae; genus Sequoia; species Sequoia sempervirens. The sequence continues at coordinate 182,488,089 of VDFB02000015.1, forward strand.
ATCCAAATCAGAAACTACTTTTAAGGCTACAAAAGCTAAAGATCCAAAAGAATAAAATCTTGATGGAGTAGAAGATAACTTTGCGAGAAGGATGAAGAAAGGTGTTGGCAAATATGAAGGTAAGTTACCCTTTAAATGCTTTAGTTGTGGAGGAATAGGTCATTATGCTTCGAGGTGTTCAGAAAGAGCTAAGAGGAATAAACAAAGATATGAGAAATAAAAGAAAGGAAAGAAGATTAATAGAGCATATTATGTGAAAGAGGATGCTTGTATATCTAATGAGGAATCTGATTATGGAGATCCTGATGATAATGAATGCTTGTTCTTGGCTATAAAAGATGAACTTACTTCTACTAATTCTAAAATATAGGTGAAGGAATTCCCTCCGGAGAAGGAGAAAAATGAAGGTATTGTAATCTCTACCCTACATGCTAAACATGAAAAGAACTATTAGGTTTTTTATAGTTGTTTTTCACATCACATGACTAGTGATAAGAGTAAGTTTGTTAAACTTGAAAAGTATGATGGAGGCTTAGTTATGTTTGGAGATGATATTGGTGTTAAGATTTGTGGGATATGATCAGTAAGTTTTGATGGCAAGTATAATACTATTGATGTTTACTATGTTAAGGGTTTAAGCTATAATCTCTTGAGTGTTGGACAGATGTGTAGTAAAGGATATAATCTTGTATTTGAGATTGAGAGATGTGAAATCAGGAAAGGATCCAGAACAGTGATTGTTTCAGGAAAGAAATCTGAAGGAAATATCTATCAACTTAAGGGTGTTGATGGACGATGCTTTATGACTCAGACTAATGATAGTTGGTTGTGGCATCGAAGAATTTGTCATATGAATTTTGATAACTTGGCAAGGATTAGTGCAGTTCAGGTCATGAGAGATTTACCAAGGATTAAAAAGCCTATTAATGCTATTTGTAGGAATTGTCAGTTTGGAAAGCAAGCAAGAAGCCATTATAGGTCAAAGGAACAATCTACTAGTAGACTACTAGATTTAATTCATACAAATCTTTGTGGTCCTACAAGAGTGAGAAGTCTGCAAGGTGAAATGTGCTTTATGCTTTTGATTGATAATTATTCTAGATATACATGGGTTACATTTCTTAAAGAGAAGTCTGATGCATTAGATAGATTCAAGACATTCAAAGCTATGGTTGAGAATGAAGTAAATTTGAGGATAAAATGCTTAAGGTCCGATAGAAGTGGTGAATTCACCTCCCATGAGTTTAATATGTTTTGTGAATTGAATAAAAGGATAGTTATCTTCTTTGAGAACCCCTCAGTAGAGTGGAGTTGTTGAAAGAAAGAACAAAACAGTTCAAAAGGTCGCTAGATCAATGATTACTGAGGTTGGTCTACCGGAAGTTTACTGGAGAGAAGCTATTCATATTGCTATTTATGTATTCAATTGAGTTCAAGCAATAGAAAACAATACAAAGACCCCCTATGAGCTACGGTGTGGAAGAATTCCTACTATTAAGTATTTCAAGGTATTTGGAAGCAAATGTTATATCAAAAGAGATGAAGAAACTTTAGGAAAGTTTGATGCAAGAAGTAATGAAGGTATTTTTCTTGGATATTCTACTAAAAGAAAAGCTTACAGATGTTTCAATAAAATACTGAGAAATATTGTAGAAAGGATAAATGTCAAGGTTGATGAAGCAATCAAGAATTCAATTGATGTTGATGGATATGTATTTGATGAAACTGATTGTGCAAGGATTGAAGAAATTATGGAAGAACAAGAAAAGGATGAGAAAGAGAAGTAGAATGAAGAAAAAGAAGAAGAAGCTTTGGTGGTGTCCCCTAAGACACCTAGATATGTGCAGAAGAATCATTTAGAAAGTCAAATCATTGGAGACAAAACGAAAGGAGTATTGAGAAGAAGTAGAGCTGCTACTGGTGAGGTAAATCTATGTTTACTTTCTGAGATTAAACCAAAGATTATAAGTGAAGCCTATAAAGATGAGCATTGGATGGAAGCTATGAAAGAACTTATGCAGATTGAGAAGAATCAAACTTGGGAATTGGTCTCAAGACCGAAAGACAAAAACATTATTGGATCAAAGTGGGTATTCAGAAATAAGTTGAATGAGAATGGAGAAGTGGTTGGAAGCAAAGCAAGGCTTGTGTGTAAGGGTTATTCACAAGTAGAAGGCATAGATTTTCAAGATAATTTTTCTCTGGTGGCAAGAATGGAAGCTATAAGGATGTTCTTAGCATTTGTTGCTCATAAAAAAATCAAGGTCTATCAGATGGATGTCAAGTCTACATTTTTGAATGGTGAGCTAGAAGAAGAGGTCTACATGGAACAACCAGAAGGATTTCAGTTGTTAGATCAACTAGATATTTGAAAATTGAAGAAAGCTTTATATCCAAATTGAAGCAAGCTCCTAGAGCTTGGTATACAAGGTTATATAGGTATTTGATTCAACAAGGTTTCAACAAAGGTATGACGGATAGTAATCTGTATTTCAAAATTGAAAATGAAAAAATATTGATTGTGGTTGTATATGTTGATGACATTATTTTAGGAGGAAATGAAATTATGTGTAAGATGTTTGTAGAAGAAATGCAAAAAAATTGAGATGTCTATGTTCGGTGAGATGAATTTCTTTCTTGGGCTACAAATTAATCAAACAGAGAAAGGAATTTTTATTTCGCAGTCAAAGTATATGAAATAGATGTTGAAGAAGTTTGGGATGGATGGTTCCAAACCGGTATGCACTCCTATGGTGACTGGTTGCAAATTAGGTAAAGATGATGATTCACCTAAGGTTGATCAGAGAAAATATAGATCTATGATTGGTGGACTGTTGTATTTGATTGCTACTAAACCATATATTATGCATGATGTCTGTCTTGTGGCTATATTTTAAGAAGATCCTAAGGAAACACATGTTGCTACTGTTAAAAGAATATTCATATATTTGAATGGCACTCTAGATTATGGCTTATGGTATCCTAGGGATACTGACTTTACACTAAGTGCTTATATAGATGTAAATTGGGTTGGATGTTTAGATGACAAAAAAAGTACAAGTGGTGGTGCATTCTTTCTTGGTTGCAGATTGGTGGCATGGTTGAGTAAAAAGCAAGATTTAGTTTTCCTATCTACTACTGAAGCTGAGTATATTGCTACTACATCTTGCTATACAAAGTTCTATGGATGAAACAAACATTGAAAGATATTACAGTTGTGTATGATGATCCTATTTCTATCTTCTATGATAACACAAGTGCAATTAACATTTCAAAGAATCTAGTGATGTACTCAAGGACAAAGCATATATCTACTAGGTATCATTTCTTGAGAGAGAAGGTTGTGGAGAATGAAGTAAAGCTCAAGTATGTCCCTATGAAGGATTAGATTGTTGATATATTTATGAAGGCTCTTCCTAAAGATACTTTTGAGAATCTCTAGGAGAAGTTAGGGGTTATTTCCCCTCCTTTCTTGAACTAGATGCATATGGAGATGCATCAGTCTAGTGGGTCTATGGATCTATCTTTCTTCTAGATTGATCTTTTGGTGTCTACCTCTCAAGGGGAGCAGGTAGTGTCATGTGTTGTCATTGTATGAGTATTTTGTTTTTAATGTCAAATGGGAAATCAATGTAAAATATCTTTTTTCTTTTCTGGGTGATCCCACAATACTAGTTTACAATTTTTGGCCAAACTGGACATTGAACTGAGTTTTTTAAAGTAAATATTCACTTTCGGGCACCTATAGCAACTAAACCATAAGGAATTTGAAGATGATGTAAACTATTGATCTGTGACATTTTTTTTGTAGATTCTAAATATAATTTTTTCAAAATTTTGGAATTAGATTGCACTTCTTTTTCCATCTCCTTCAAAAACTAGTTTTTAATAGTAAACACCATTTTTAAAGTGTGACGTTGTTGGCTAACACATAAATTTTTTTCTATGAAGGATGAAATTCTAATTTTTTAAATTTAGAGTTGTAACTACAATATCTAGTGCATGGAATTGGTTTCATAGCATTTCGTTAAATATTTTTTTCTTAATTAAGTTTAAAACTCAAACTAGTTACAATTTAGACATGATTTATTGGCTAAAACATAATTTTTTTTGTATGTATCGAAATTCTTTTTTTTTGTTGGATCAGAGACATCAATATCTAGTGCATTGATATTTTTTTTTGATAATTTGCTATTTTTCCACATGGGCAGAACATAGAGCTTGATTTTCAATGAAAAACTTACAATCACAAGAAATAAAAAAATAAATATAATAATTAAATTAAATTTATTTAAAATTACACATTTTGGGAAGCTTATAATAAGGACTACATACTTACAAAAAATAAATTTTAAATGAATTCATTTGATCCCCCAAAAGGTAAATCAAAAGTGGTTTTTTATCAACATTTTGATAAGTGTAAAGGAGACTCCATTATAGGTATGGTTTAAACCTAGCAGGGTTTTATCCAAGGGGGTTTGATCTAAGGTGGTTTGATCAAACCATATTCAATTGGAATCCTTTAAATGGAACATTTCAAGGCTTAAATCATTATATTTTCTAAAAATATATGATTTCAACAAAAATTAGGATCTCCAAGAAATTGTAAACTAGTATTGTGGGATAACCCTTCCATTGATGTCAAAGGGGGAGAGGAAGAATGTGAAAAAGAGAAGAGTATCATGTGAAAAAAAATATCTACTAAGGGGTAGAGACAGAAAGCAAAATCATGTGAAGTGTGTTTAGAGCTAGTATATTGTTTTTGATGGTTTTTCACATCATGTGTTGCCATCAATGAAAAAGGGGGAGATTGTTGCAAGAATGAAGGTGTTGTCATTGATGTCAACTAGCCAATTGGTTATCAACTAGTTGTTGTTCTCATTGATGTCATGAATGCAAGTTATTGGTTGTATATGTTGAGGATATTGAGAAAATTGTAATGAAGGTTGCAGGTGTTCAGTGGTTGCTCTGAGTTTTTCTCTAGGATTTGCTCCTATGTTTGTGTGGTTCAAACATGTTGATCATGGTTGTTGGAAGCTATTATAGCCAGATCTTTAGCTTATGATTCATTATACAGTGCGAGTTATGTTCACCAGTTGTGAACTGTGGTTTTCTGTGTATCTGGCTAAGGTTTGGGAGAAATGTTGTTCCTGTCCAGATTTCTTTTTGGCTAAGTTTTATGACTTGTGGTTCCAGAGTTAAGTTGTCATGATTGTGTTGAAGATAATTTTGGTTTCTGGAAATATTTGATCGTGCTAAGGGTTGCATGTGCTTAATTGTTCTATGTGTTTTACACTAGTTTGGTTGACCTTGTGTTGAACACTACCTTCGAAGTTGGTAAAGCATGTTGGGACCTATTTGGGTTCTCATCAAGCATGTTTTTGGGTCACCCTCATTCTAATTCCACCCTAGGATGTTTTGGCACTGACCTAATTTGAATTTAATGATGGATGGATGACTTTGGATATGTTTCAAAGTTGAAGATGGTATAAATATAGGATGAGTTATTGATGAAAGATGTAAAAAGAGATAAGTGCAAAGAAATAGAGAAAATAGATGCAAAATAGATGCAAATCAATTGGTGCAGTGTGTGATGCGAATGTGGCAGATCAGTGCGACTTCAATCTAAATGCTGAGTTTCCAAATGCATTGAGCTGAAGGTGTACTCCATCTTTCATGCATTTCTGCAAGTGGTTGAGTAAATTGTGGTGGAAATATCTAATGCATTGAGATTGTATTCTCTCTGTAACATATCTCTTCTATCTTCTTTGTACTTTGATGGTAGTGAGCCCTCCGAGTGGTTAACCCTGTTGGACAGTGAATCCTTCTTTTGGCAATGAGCCTTTTCTCTAGTAGTGAGCCTTTGTAATCAGTTTTGATATTCTCTATAATGTGAGTTAATCCTCATAGTGGTTTTTCCCTCATTGGGTTTTCCATGTAAATCTGGTGTTATTGTGTTTGTGTGTTGGTTCTTCAATTTCTGTACTTGCACTTAATGTTTAATCATTTTAGTAGAGTTAAGGATTTGTGATTAATCTAAGTTGCAGTGAATGCTTTAAAAAGGTTTAAATTTGCTACAACTGATTCACCCCCCTCTCAGTTGTCTAGTTCAACAGTTTGGAAGAGATGCAATTAATGTTTTTATCATTCTTGTGTACTACCACTGGATGTGAAGGTTGGCATGCTACATATTTAATTTTTTTTTGTTTATAGTTGAACTAATTTGTATTTTTAAAGTGTTTGGATGATTTCAATAGAAGATCAAGGGCTAAGGATAAGGTTTAAGCTTAACTAGTTAGATAATAGAGACAAAGAAACCAAATTCAACTTTAGGTATTTAAAAGAGAAGAATGTCAATGAACATATTGAACAAGTACAAATAAATGTGGTGGCCTTCACTAATCAAGAAGACATCAAATGCCATTTCTTCATTTTTAAGAAGAATATTCTTACTTCTGAAAACAATGTTGAGGGCTTCTCTAATACAAGAAGCCTAATAAAAGGAATCATTCCAAAAAGGATAGGAGGGAAGGAGGCATATGAGCTTTGTAAAGAGATATGTAAGGAATAAATTGAAAAAGCAATCCTATCCCTACAAAATGATAAAACCATTAGGGCAGATGGCCTCTTGGTAGAATTATACAAAGTCTTCATTGAATGGATAGTGGATGATCTTTTTTTAGTATACAAAGAGGCCTTGGAAATAGGCTCTTTGGGAAGGAACATCAATAAGGTATTATAAAATTGCTCCCCAAAGAAGGTGATAAAACTCTAGTGAAAAACTAGAGGCCAATAACATTGCTAAATGTATCTTATAGAATCTTAGCAAAATAATTGGCAAAAACTGTGTTTATTAAAGGAAGATACATTCTAGAAAATTTGATCTCTAGTTGGGAAGAAATGGAATGGGAAAAGTCTTCCAACCAAGATGTGGTAATGTTACTCCTTGATTTCGAGAAGACATATGATAGAGTTGAGTGGGCATTAGGCTAACTCTTGAAGCCTTTGGATTTCTTGAAACTTTTTGTAATATGGTTGTTACACTCTTCAAGGATGCAACCCAACAAGTAGATGTTAATTATTATCTTACAAAGGAGTTTAATCTTGAAAGGTCAATTAGATAAGGTTGTCCTCTAGTGCTTGCATTGTTTGTTATTGCATCAAATGCCTTACATTACCTCCTTAGGGTTAATGAAATTACCCCTAAGGTGAAAGGATTACTCCTACTGGATAATAATGTGCTCCTCAATATTCAATTTGCAAATGACATTGCACTATTCACCATATTAGAGGAGATAAATATATCAAATCTAATGGAAAAGATAAAATTATTCTATGTAGCCTTAGGTGCCAAAGTGTCCCTTACAAAGTCCATCATGTTGGGATGGCATGAGAAACCACCAAATTGGTTAAGAAAAGTTGATGTTCAATTGGGAGGTCCCCAAAAAAAGGTAAGATATTTGGGCATTTCATTTTCCATATATGCCCAAAACCTGAAAGAGATGTGGCTATGGATCAAGGGAAAAATAGAGAAGAAGATTGTGTTGGCAAGAGACACTACAAATTTTTTTTGGTGTTGTCATTGATGGCAACCCTAGTCAGTGATTGGATCTGCACATCATCATTTGCTCCTACTGGAAGATAGATTGAAGACAGTCTAGGAAGAACAAAGCATCTGACAGTTCTGTGTTAATCAAATCATATATATATATATATATTTTATGTCGTTATTTTGAGTTGTGGATCTTATGGGAGGTTAATCAATGTATTGTGTTGTCCAAAAATCTCAGTGCCTTGTATCAAGTTGTGTGCAAGTCTGGAGATCCGGTTGGATATCTTTTTGTTCATCAATGTTTTGTGGCTAACACAGATGATATAAAGTGTCGTAGAAATTCGAGGAGTGTCTACTCAAATTTTTTTGTGTTTGATCATCTTGATTTGGGTCCAAGCTAAGTTGTGGATGACCGTTGTGGATGCACATTGAATATTATTCATGATTTGAGCCTACAGTTGTAAATATTCTTAAGTTTTATTGAAGCCGATTGGTTGCGATTAAATTCTTAGTCGTGGATATATATAAATGTTCAATTATATCATTTTGATGTGTGAATAAGGTGTGTCGATGTGTGTTGCGAATATCAGAAGGGTGATTGAGTGATTATGCACAGTTTCACTTGTGCATTAAAGATTTTGTGATGAGAGTTAGAGAAAAACAAAGCAGAAGTGTAGAATCAGTCAGAAGGATAGAAGATCGACTACTGAGCCTAACCGGAACTGTAATCAAGCATTTGTAGATTCTACTCTTTTAGTTCATTTTCTTGGATCTAATCCAAATCTTTGTAAGGCAGTGTGCCATTCTATTTTGAGCAGTGAGCTCTAGGCAGTGCACCTAAATGCAAGTACATTCCCACATTGTAATATTTATTTTGAGTATACTCAGATCATATTTTAGATTGGCCATCCATTGTGGTTTTTCCCCTAATAGGGGTTTCCACGTAAAAATCCTTGTGTTATGGTGTTGTGGTTGTTAGCTTTCTGTTCTTGCATATTTCTCTTGGTTAAATGTTTTAAGTGGGTTAAAGATCAGAATAATAAAGTTAATTTTTGTAGAACACTAATTCACCCCCCTTCTTAGTGTTGATTGTTTCCAACAATTGGTATCAAATCTAGTTCCTTGAAAGAAGTCTAATAACTTGGGGAGATCTTGGAAAGTGTTTTCAGTGGATACAAGCAGTCTTCAAGAACAACTTTTGGTGGCCCTAGATGATCTTGACCAGTCAAAATCTGAGAACCAGGAACTACAAGAAAATCTCGAGAATGCAAAGAAATTCATTCAATCATTGAGAGACAAAATCAATGAATTAAGGGAGAAAAGAAAGGAATTATGTGATCAGCTTAAGTAGAAGAATAAAAGCATGGAAGATGAACAACTGAGTCATGCCTTGAAGGAGAAAACAAAAGAATGTGAAAAGTTCTCCAGAGAAAATGTTGTCCTGAAGCATGAGATGGAATCTATCATGATGAAAATGACCAAGGAAATTGAAGATAGAAGGAAGAATGAAGAAAAGCTTTCTCAGTCCTTGAAAGAAAATTTTGAAGAATGTAGCCAATTGGACAATGAATTGGAACAATCTAAAAACAATGAGGAAGTGCTTGAAAAACAGCTTGATGATCTCATAAATGAACTTACTATTGCAAATGAGTACAAGGAGAAATTCAAAGGAATCTCAACCAAGCTTGATGAACTAATTAAAGGTCAAAGGACTAATGGTGACAAGCGAGGTCTTGGTTATGAAGAAGGAGAAAGTTCTAGGTCTGGACAAAGGAAATCTGGACAAGGGAGATTCAGGAAAGGAAATCGGATGAATGGAGCTAGAAGGAATCTAGTAAGACAACCAAATGCTCAAAGATTCAATGGTTACTATTTTTCTTGCAATAAATTTGGTCATATGGCATCTCAATGTAGAAGAAGGATGAATCCAAGTGGACCATCATTCTCAAGCTAATTCTTTAATTGTAATAAGTTGGTCATAAGTCAAATGAATGTAGAAATGCGATGAACAACTTTCATAGAGATGCCAGATGTTATGCATGCAATAGACTTGGGCATATTGCTAACCAATGCAAATCAAGGCTAAATGAATGGAACAGTAGGTCTAGATAGAGAAATGTTGTGTGTTACAACTGCAACAAATTTGGCTACACTGCTAGATTCTGTTGGAGCAAAAGAGGTCTAGTAAAACAAAACATGCATCAGGATGTTAAAGGAAAAGGTAAAGTCACTACAGATGTGATCAGGAGGAAAATGTAGGAGAAATGGGTGAAGAAGGATCCCTCTGCTGAAGGAAATGTGCCAGGACCATAATATTCTTTTGGTAATTCCTATGGGAATTAGTTTTAGGCCTTTGGCCTAGGGGGAGTTGTCAAGAAAATCTCTTAACCCCCTGCCAACAACTGACACTAGAATGTGGATAAGTCTAGTAAGTGCATAGATTCCTTTCAGATGTTGTTCAACCAATTGGAGAAAGTATTATATAGTATTGGAGATCCGTAGAAGAATTATCTATCTCAATGCATGGAAACAAGGTAACCAGATGAATTAGGGTAAAAGCATTTATTGCGACAAAAAGGGTTAGTTGTGTGAATGATAAAAATTAACTTTTATCTTTCATTTGTCACTTTGCATTTTGGAGAAAAGAAGTTTGGAGAGCTTTGGGGTGAACTTTGTTGAATTACAGCGAGATTCAAGTGTGAAGAAGATTCAGCGATTAAATTTTGATATGACAAAAAGGTATTTATCAGAAAAACCTATGAATTTGTGAATTTGTAAAATGGCCACTCCATTGGTAGTCAAAGTCAAGGATAGATCCCGCCCAAAGTTCAAGTGGCATCCTTTTAAGTCTATTGAGATCGAACCCCTAGGTGTGTTTTCATCTATACCGTACAATGTCTTGCATACTGAAGACATTAGGGCTTACATGCATACCAATATTGAAGAGTTAGGGAGCTCAAAAATGCTATTTTTTATTGCAACCATATAATTGGAGAGGACTTCACTGTTAATCTAGAATACAAAACCCTAGAAGAGAAGAAGTTCACACAATTTATGAAATTTCCCATATTTGAGGAAAGCGAATGGGTGCAATATATTTTGAGCCAAGTTCATGTGGTTGAACATAACTTTTAAGATTACAAAAGAGGCTATAAGCACTGTCACAGGTCTAAATTCCTTTGGTGGACTACCAATCTTGAAATCTGTAAAGAATCAGAAGGTTACTGATGCAACAAGTGCACAATTTGATAAAAGGGCAATGACAATCAAAGATATTGTTGAAGTGGATGTGAAATATGCATCAATGGTCATTGGCTACAAGGTCTACCACTCTAGTCAGGATAATTTAGTATTCAATATGACCATTTATGTAGCCTATCAGATGGTAAAAGAAAATCCAGATTATGACTTGTGTGAGCTACTTAGAAGTCAATTGATGGAGAATCTTGGTAAGATTATGAAATACAAGAAGAACTCTTTTAAATATGGTAATTTTCTACTTTGTTTGTTCTTTTATTTCATGAGTGAGGTTTCGGGTGTTGGGAAAGTTCATTGGCAAAGTAATCAGCCTGTAGCTATTCAAATAACAGATATATTGTTTGGAATTGGTGATTGATAGACCAAAAATATTTCCCTCTCGGGGTACTTCAAAAATTTCGAGAATATGATGCATGCAAGAGAAAGAATTCCTACCTCAATTGTAGAGAAGTACCAAGATACAATCTATTTCATGGTAGATATTGATCAATGCCATATGGAAGCCGTTCATCCTAGAATGAATGGATTATGCCTATAGGATATGAAGTCGAGGAGAACATCTTGAAGATGTATGCAAAACATTTTTTGAGCACACCTTTGGATCCGACAGAAGAAAGGTTTGGAACTTATGCAGAAAGAGCATGCAAGTCCATGAGCAATTACTAAAGACAAAGATAGTTATAAGAGTAAGGAAAGAAGTGGAAGTCTTTGTAGAAAGTATGGGAATATTTGCAGAAGCAGTAAAAGAAGCCAAAAGGAAGAGAGAACAAGCATATGCTGAAAAAGGGAAAGAGCCTAAAACTGAATTTGCTAGTCCAACAACATCCTATGCCTATACTATATCAACAAGGAGTTCCCCATCCCTATCTGCTCCTGTAGCCAAGCTAGTTTCTGTGCAAACCCAAGACAAGGCTTCCGGTAAAAGGAAGAAGAACAAGAGCACAAGAACCTATGAAGCCATCTCAGAAGATGAGGAGACTGAGTCACACGAAGTTGTGAAAGAAATGAAGGCTACCGACACTCAGACTACCAAGGTAACCAAGAGGAAATCTTCTAGTGAGGAAGAAAAGGCAAAGAAGAAGGCAAAAAATGACAAACCAGGTATGACAGTTGAAGAAGTTGAGAATGTTGTCAGGTATGTGCAAGATCATGGAAAAAACAAGCCCTTAAGTGGCAAAAAATTCAGAAAAATTAGAGTTAGGAAACTTGACGTAAAGATTTGAATAATTTATCTATATTATTTCAAAAATATGTAAGAATAGAATCTGTAGAAAATTTAACGTAGTTTCTAAACTACTAGGTTTGTTTAAAAAAAAAAATCTATTTGGTGAAAATTTGAAATTTCAATGCAGTAGTACTTAAATTTCAGGGAAAACATAAGAAGTAGGTGTCTGTCTGACCACCCCAACCATAATAAAATGATAATATTTTTTTATAATATTTTAGATATAAGTAGAGGACTCATGTCCCGATGTGATGCATATTTTTTTGTAATTTTTTTCCAAGTAAATAATTAATTATGAATTTTTTATTACAACGTTTAAAAAATATAAAAACTCATATGTCTGACCACCTTAACTTGGTCAAAACTTTATGAAATTCAATTTTTCTTTTTTTAATCCTATAGTATGTGAAGCATAGAATGTGATGCATGTTTTGGATTTAAAAAATCTGATATTTTTGAAAGCTATAGATGTTTTTCAATCAGCCTATCAATTATGACTTTAGTTGTAATTCAAATAGAAAATGAATAATAATTACTTATTAAATTCAAAGTAAGGCATAATTTATATTGGTGGAAAGCTGAAAATCTCCTTTAAAAACCCTTTTTGTTTCATCAATTTTGGGTAAAAAAAAAGTCGTCAGCCACATACCCATCATATTGCCACTTTTTGGCCCATCATGATCCTGCACATACCTTGACATCGTCAAGGATGGAAATCTCAAACCCCTCTGTGAATGGTATGAAATGTTTGATGAATCAGGTCAAAGAATTCTTGAAGAGGAAACAATAAAACATCTGAATATTTTCAATAAAGTTCTTGTTGAAATTATGTTTGGTTTACCTAAGAGTTTTTATGATGTTTTGGAAACAAGAAGAGTAAACACTAGGATAGAAGAAGAGCATATGAGAAAGAGAATTCTTGCAGACTCATGTCCAGAAATGTCTATTGAGGAGATGAATTCACACCTGGAAAAAGCCAAGAAGGAATTCAAAAGCAAAAAAAGGGTGAACAAACTTATGATCGGTGAAACTAGTGTTGTTGTTGATGAAACAAAGAAAATATTGGAAGCATTTATGTCAAAGAACAAGATCAATGTTGAAGAAGTGAATGTTGAAGATGTTGTATCTGATCCGGTAAATGAGGAGGTGAATGTAGATACTGAGGATAATCATATTCCTCCTAATGTGGGTAATACAAAAGTGCCTATGGAGACTGAAGTTCCTAAGGTTGTATTAGCTACAGAAAAGGAGATGCCAAGTGAAGAAGTTGAAGCTCCTAAAGGAAATCAAGAAACAATTACTGAAGAACCAAAAGTTGAAGAAGAAAAGGTTTAGGTTAAGGAAATCCCAGTGGAAGAAAGAGACACTACCGAGGCAGTGAAGAAATCTCTGGTGGAACAACAGGAAGAATTTGATCCTGAATTGGTTGAAGGCCCGATCAATCTATCCACCTTGTCGCCAATTCAAATAATGGTCACATCATTTGCACAAGCTAAGGCTAGTGAGAAGATTCTGAAGTCTCACATTGAGGACAATGAATTATTAAGTCTTACATCTAGAGTTCTGGAGAAAATTATGCCAACGCATGTTAAGGATCCATCTAGTTCCTCTTCTGGTGAATTGAAGAAGCTCATAAATTTTGTAAGTACTCATTTTGAGTCTCTTGAAAAATTAGCCATGGTTAAAGTGCAGAAGGAGTTTTGATGGAAAAATATTTAGTTGGTTGAAAGAAGTGATTGCTAAGGATAAACTCTATTAGCCACTTGTATGGAGAATATTCAAGGTTCTCTATCTGAAGGTGGAAAGGTCTATAAGTCATGTTTGATTTTGTTCAAATTCACTGAAGACAATTATAAGAGGGTGAAGGATCTTGAAAAACAATTGGCTACCATTTCTGATGCTTTTGATCTGTTAGCTGGTGATGTTGGCAAGCAAGAAGGTCAAGTAATATCTCTACTTGACAAAATAAGGAGCTTGAAGCATGAAAATGACAGGATTGTAGGAAGAGCATGTGAAATCAGAGGACTAATTGGTCCAAAGATTGAAATAATGGTGAATGCATTAAAGGAAGACAAAGATGCTATGGAAGTTAGTGACCCAATGAATCTTGAGATTGTAGAAACTCAATCTTATTTAGTTTTTGGTCACATAACAATTCTGGAGAGTCTCAAAAGGGTTTGGGACACAAATTTGAGTGTGTTGAAGAGTGATTTTGCAGATATTTTCAAATTTGTGTAAATAACAAGATCATGCCTATATAGTTTTGAAAAAAAAATTCTCCAGTTTTTCCATTGATGTCAAAGGGGGAGAGTTGTACAATGAAAAATGTATATTTATCTTAGGGGGAGTTGCATTTTTGAGCTAATATTGAAGGTTCTTTTTGAAGTTTTGAAGTGGCAGTGTAATTCATGTTGGTAGTGATCTGACACTTAGTCATTTTTCACTAAGTGTTGCCATCAATGCCAAAGGGGGAGAATGTTGGCAAGAGACACTGCAAATGTTTTCTGGTGTTGTCATTGATGGAAACCCTAGTTGGTGATTGGATCCGCACATCATCATTTTCTCCTACCGACAGACATATTGAAGATAGTCTAGGAAGAATAGAGCATCCAATAGTTTTGTGTTCATCGATTCACATACAAATTTTATGTCATTATTTTGAGTTGTGTATCTTATGGGAGGTTAATCAATGTATGTCTTGTGTTGCCTAAAAATCTCAGTGCCTCGTATCAAGTTGTGTGCAAGTCTGGAGATCTGATTGGATATCTTTATGTTCATCAGTGTTTTGTTTCTGACATAGATGATATAAAGTGTCGTGGATATTTGAGGAGTGTCTACTCAATTTTTTTTATGTTCGATCATCTTGATTTGGGTCTGAGCTAAGTTGTGGATGACCGTTATGGATGCACATTGAATATTATTCATGATTTGAGCCTACAGTTGTAAATACTCTTAAGTTTTATTGAAGCCAACTGGTTGTGATTAAATTCTTAGTCACAGATATATATAAATGATCAATTATATCATTTTGATGTGTGAATAAGGTGTGTCGATGTGTGTTGCAAATATCAGAAGGGTGATTGGGTGATTATGCACAGTTTCACTTGTGCATTAAATATTTTGTGATGTGAGTTAGAGCAAAACAAAGCAGAAGTGTAGAATCAGTCAAAAGGACAAAAGATCGACTACTGAGCCTAAATGAAACTGTAATCAATCATTTGTAGATGCTACTCTTTTAGTTCATTCTCTCGGATCTAATCCAAATCTTTGTAAGGCAGTGTTTCATTCTATTTTGAGTAGTGAGCTCTAGGCAGTGCACCTAAATGCAAGTGCATTCCCACATTGTAATATTTATTTTGAGTATACTCAGATCATATTGTGGATTGGCCATCCACTGTGGTTTTTCCCCTAACAGGGTTTCCACATAAAAATTATTGTGTTATGGTGTTGTGGTTGTTAGCTTTTTGTTCTTGCATATTTCTCTTAGTTGAATGTTTTAAGTGGGTTAAAGATTAGAATAATAAAGTTAATTTTTGCAAAACATTGATTCACCCCCCCTTCTTAGTGTTGCTTGTTTCCAATAGATTGGTAGATGGAACAAGAAATTTCTATCACTAGCAGGGAGGATTCAAGTATGCCAAAAAATATTATCATCTTATAGCCTATATTTTGCTTCTATGTGGTTGTTTAATAGCTACCAAGTTGATGGAATATGTAAAAAAAGAGATTTTTGTGGTTAGATGGGAAAGGTAAAAGGAGGAAGCATGCAGTTAAATGGGGTTGGTGTTGTCTGAGAAAAGCAGGTGCGGGTTGATAGGCCAAAACTGGGGCAAAGAGTGAAATGGATTCAATGTTTAATAATGAATTTTAGTTTGATCTATATGTGTCAATTCGGGACGTAAACTGATGAAAGGTATTGTGGAAATTTGCACAAGGGCTGAGAGTCGTGAGAAGAGTGGTTATGAATGTAACCTATGAAAATAAATGTATAACAAATCAAAATACTTCCGACAGTAGGAACTATCACTTCCTGGTGACAGAAGCTATCTATTCTTATTCTGGCAATAAGAATTGCGTAAACAAAAAATTCTAAAGCAGAAACTTAAGCGAAAATCACATAATTCATAAAATCTAAAGTGGAAGAATCGATTTAAATTATTTACAAACAAACATTATAGAAATTACACTTGCTGAAATAGTAATGCAAAGCAACACAAAACAAAATTGATTGAAATCATAGCACACATGAAACATGCCTTACAAAAAATAAAATCTATACATTTAGTTGGTTGTTGGAGAGTGGGTGCCCTAACTCCCAATCAACCAATTGA
The DNA here is from genome assembly GCA_007258455.2 of Sequoia sempervirens. Lineage (NCBI taxonomy): Eukaryota > Viridiplantae > Streptophyta > Pinopsida > Cupressales > Cupressaceae > Sequoia > Sequoia sempervirens. Next base: position 182,504,455 of record VDFB02000015.1, read on the forward strand.
ACAAAACGTTCACAGAACTGGGATCACTTCAAAATGATAATATTAAAATTCTGCAATAATATGATTCCATACATTCTTCCTATTCCTTCTACATGAATACATGATGGCTTATATAGCCTTTTACATATAAAAAAATATATCTATTTTGATCCCCATGGTTTATAATTCTATGGTGGAGATTTGCATGCGGTTGTAGGAAAGGATGAAATGACACGCAACCATTCATTCATAAGTTTTCAAAACTGATTCCATAATAGTCATAGAAGTATCCATCATTCCTTTTTGTTGCTTCAAAAGGCTATTATTAAATCTAGCAATGTGGAGAGTGAATATTTGATAGTTGAATGTACGTGAATATTTGTGTGCCAAACTAATTAATAACAATATATTAAATATATTGCTTTGGTTGAAACAAGAATATCAAAATAGTCTTCATGTAGGTTCCCATCCTTCCTTCCTAGCTGTAGGAGAGTATTATGAATTTCAACAACATGGATTTAATTTATTTTCCAATACTCATTAATAAAGACAATATAAAAATTATTTTTTATATTTTTATCATAAAACTATATTAATTATCTCTTATGTATTTTAATCATAAGCAGTATAAATGGTATTAATTGATAGGAAAATGTAATATAAGAATGGATTAAAGGTGTATGGAATAGGTTAAAATATGGTGTAAAATGGAACAAACATGGATCTCATTAGGGGTCTTGGGCTGAAGGACCTAAAACTTTAAGGTATAGCCTTAGCCTCAAAATGGATCTTCAAATTCTTAGAAGGGAATGAACCCTGGAAGGTCTTGGTTAGGAATAAAATCAAAAGTGCTTCCCCTGAACATGCAAAGGATTGGAAGGACCTCCCCCTTCATGACCTCCTCAACAATTGTCACTCCCTATCCCTTGAAGGCTCATTTGTCTTTAAGAGCATATGGAAAGCATGGGAGCATATCAAGGAATTTATTGTAAACTATCAGTACTTCAAAAACAACATAGTCTCCACCCATAGATCAATTTGGAAGAACCTTGAGCATAATGGTAAACCACTAGAACTACTTCAAGGATGCTTTGCCAAAGGTTGGGCTAGTAAAGGCATAAAACTATTTACGACAATTCTAAAAGGTGAATGTACCTAAAATATTGGAATGAGCTATGTAGTGAATGCAATCTGCCTACTAATAATTGGAGATCCTACACAATAATAGCACAAGCTTGTAAGGAAATGAATTTTCTAGTTGAATGCAATCTTAATACAAAATAGTACAAAGAGTTTCTATGGAAAAATGGAACCAAACTCACAAAAATGAATAATAAAATAGTCTACAAAACTCTTGGTAATTAGGTGGAAGCAATAGACCATTTAAACAAAGCATGGGGTAATGAATTGAGTAATAGTGACTGGTCCAAGGTCTTTAAAAATAATTGGTCACATATCATTGAGTCAAAGAAGGCCTACTTTAGATGGATTTTGATCTTTCAGAAGCCACCTTTCAAAATAAACTCTGAGGACATTGACATATGCAATCTATGCAAGGTTCCAAAATCAATAAATTACATCTTCTTTGAGTGTCTTTATGCAAGAGAACCATGGAACATTTTTTTCTAGAAATAGTATATTCGAGATGTCAATGGCAAGCCCAAATATGATAGAATTATTTTAATAAAGATAATAAGATGGGGAAAGAACTTTCTTTGTTTTGGTTGTTTTTTTCCACTAAAATTCTTTGGGTCATTTGGAGAGTAAGGAATGATGAGAGGTTTAATTGAACAAGGAGGGAACTTATTGAGTCTATCAAGAGACTCACACTTTACAACATTTCTTTGAAGGTTACATTGACAATTCAAGTTTCCAAGTTCAAGTTTCTCAAATACTGGAGGAGGGAACATTAAGGATCAATATTCATGAAGTTTTGTGTGGGCACACTTGGTAGAAGGGGTAGCCTAATACAAAGGTCTTTCTCAAAGCTCTAGAAGCTTTTCAAAATGAATTCAATGGGAAAGTTGAAAAAGATGATCCCAAGGTAGAAGCTCTAGGTTTAATTAGCCTTGAGGACTTTACTGAGAAATAAATTGATGCAACAGAAACACTCTTGGGGTTGAAGAACCTGGTGCAGGATGACATGGAGGCTACCATCCCATGACATATTGATCAAGTGTATTTCATTTTTTGTTAGTGAGCACATAATGTTTATATAAGGAAATGTAACCAATGATTTTGTAACTCTCATTGATATGATTTACATCTCTATATGTACATTGTAAAGGGGAACAAACATATACACTATATAGGGGCATTCAAGGGATCCTGAAAATCTATGTAAAATATACAGATATATGCAGTAGTACTATAGGACAAAGCAACATGTATTTTTTTGGTTTTCAAGCTATATCTAATACAAAAATATCATTCATTTCCTTTTTTATTTTGATGACACCATGTTCATAGTTTGATACATGTTGGTCCAGTTATCATTGCAACTTTTACATCCCATGACTCTATCTTGCAATTCCTCTAGCTTGTCAAATCTAGTTTGTAAATATGCAATTTAAGTATATGTGTCTAATGGGTCCTCCTTTATGTCTTCTTTCTTATCCTCTCCACTATTATCCATATCCTTATGAGGATTATCCATCTTCTCATTATCAACATCTAGAGTATCCACTTTGATTGGAAAATGGGATGAAGAATCTTCAATCTTCTCAAATGAAAATTGAAAGCCAACATTCATAATTTAAATATCTTCCTTAGAATTAGGTCTAGTGAGTGAATATCATGCTCATCCCCTTCATCAACCAAAAAACCATCCTTCTTCTTAGTAAAATTCAACTTTCTAATACCAAAAACTTTCATAAACCTATAAATCCTCTTTCACTAGAGTAAATAGTCTTATCATCCCTAGCCTTGTCATCCTCGGGACTAGAAAAAGTGGAATCAATAGTTACATTGGTTGAGGTTGAATTTATTTTAAACTTATTTCTCTTGGTATTATAAGGGTATTTAAAAAATTTATCATTATCCTTAAGGGATTTAACGATATCCTCTAGGGGGATCACATGCAACTTCTTGCCTTTAGAAATCAAGGTTAGTGGAATATCTTAAAAAATGGGAGTGACCATACGCTATTTCCTTTTAGAAGTAGGGGGGGAAGGAGAAGGGTCTAGACTCATAAATCTCATTTCCTTTGAAGAGGTAGGGTTTGAAATTCCCTCAATAAAGGAAATTATCTTTTTCCCTTTATCAAAAACATAGGAAAAAAAGGTAACAGAGTCCAAAGATCATACAGATGCTCTTTGAACAACAATCTAAAATATCCAAAATTCGTCATAACAGAATACAATGATGAGTTCAAGCAGGAAAAAGAGTGGTTCAAGTTCGAATTATTTTGAGAATAATGGCGATGGTGAGGCTGAACTAGGCAATGAAGATGACTTTGTTTGGTTCTCTAGTATTCTGCTACTCTTCTCTCAGCTAAGATTTGAGGATGTTTTTGAGTTTTGTGGTGTCTTTCACCTGGATCAACTGTTGCTCGATTGGGAGTGGCCCTGTTGGCCTAAAAAATACACGACTGGTGATTAAATTGGCTCTGCTTTAGAGTGTGAGTCCTTGCTATTCCATTTTGACCCTGTATGGTGCTCACTTTTGGGGGGAGTAGTCTTTTCAAGGGATGAGGCTGCTGCCTCATTTGCCTCTTTTTCCTTCATGGGTTTGTGGGCTTACTCCTCCTGGACTGCTTCTGTTGGTCCCTCACTTTTCTTCAGTCTCTTGCAAGCTATTGATTTTGTGTTGCTTTATTTGCTTACATCCAATATTGGGGATTATTGAGCCCTTGTTGGTGTTCTCATGGGTGCTTGGGGTTTTTGGCCCTCTCTTGTGCCTGTTTCGTTTCCCTAATTTGGTTGATTCCACCTCACCCCTCTTGAAGCTCTGCAAATCTTTTTTATAGTCCTTGGCTTTAGTCGGTTTGGTCCTTATGAACTTTGGATTTCATGTGGTTTATGAGTCTTTTTTTCCCTACTCTTCCTGGTTCAAGTTGAGGGATGAGTTCTCCTAGCCTTCTGTCATGAATCCACATTTCTTTGCTTCTGGGGGTTTCAAAGATTTTGTGGATAATCAAATTTTCAGTACTACAAAGATTTTCTTAGTGGACTTTTTTAAAGATTCCAGAAGTTTTTCTATCACTTCCTGTGAGGTGATAGTGGGTTTTTTATGCAAGTCTTTCCAGTGGTGATGGGGGCTATGCCCTATTTTGAAGTTGTTTGTTTATTCCTCTAGGGCCATCAAGTATGGTTTGCTCGAGAGTAATACCTTCAACAACACTTATGTTGGTTGCTTTGCTTTTCTGCCCCAAAAGGATTGGGGTTTGTTTGAGGACATTGTTGCTTTGGCTCCTTTTGGAGCTGGTATCCAAACTATTTTGGGAAGGTGGAACCTGTTGTATGAGGATACCTTTGTGATCCTCTCTGAAGATTTGGATGTTCCTTTTTTGGTGAGTGTTTTGATTTGCAAAGTTGAAGTCTGCCATTTTTATTTTCTGGCCTAGGTGGTTAAGGGGCTTGGAGTTTTTTGGGCTTATTATCCTGTGGTATTAGATGGCTTGTTGATGTTCTACATCGGTGTTATGATACCTTTGGTTTCAGACCTATTTTTCTTAGCTGGGTTTCTTGCTTAGTTAGAGGTTGTTAATGGGGACTCCTTGATTTCTCATACTTTGGCCTAGTTGGGGCTTCATTCCATATCCATCTCGATGGTTCTAAAGTTGTTGGGGTGTGATTTCTTTGTGGTGGTTACTGAGCTACCTCATATTGCTTCCTTATTGTACTTGATGCTTGTGTTGCCATGGGATGAGGTGTTTTCTTACTACCAAAGTGTTGAATTCCTACTAAGTTTTACAATTGGGGTCTCCTATGGAGGTGGAGATTGCTCCTGTTGAGGTGGAGCCCTCTCTTATAGAGGTGGAGATGGTTGTTGTTGTTGTACTGGGTTGTTTCCTTTCTTTATGTTGGTTCCTTCTAAGGTGGAGCATGTTTGTGCAGGAGATTGGTGGCTCTCATAGTTTTGATCCTCACTTCATCCTCTCTTATAGAGGGGATCTCTCTCTTATTGAGGTTGAGATTTAGTTTGTGTGTTGGGCAGAGTGGTGCTTTAAGTTGGTGGTGGCTCCTCAATGCTTTGTTTTGCTCGTTGACTCCCCAGTTGTGGTAGGGAGTTTGGATGTGTTGGACTTGTGATTATTCAGGAGTTGTTGTTTTAATGGTGTTGTTGTTTGGAAGATGTCGCTTCATGGAGGCCTTCATGTTTAGGTCATTTTGGTCACCCTGGGGATGGATGTTGTTAAGGGTTGTTGTTCTCACAACTTGATGGGTGGCTTGCAGGCCTGTTATGCTAGTTGTGCTCTTGATTTAGGCCCAGGTTTGGTGTTTCGATTGAGGGGCTAGTGTTCTACATGGGTTGTTGTTTGGGTGGTACTTCTTTTGGGATATGCTTTCTCCTATAGAGGTGGAGAGGCAAGAAGGTTGATGTGGGCTCTCTACCCCATCAGTGCTAATGTTGTTTTTGATTTTGAATCAAGGTTGCTCTAAGTATCATGTTCGATGTGGGATGGTTCTATCAAAGAGTGTTGATGGGCTTAGTTGTTTTCTGGTGGTTTGGGTTTTAGGATCATCTTAATCTTGCTTGTATGGGTTGGAGGTACAATTTTTTTAACCCACCCTTGGGGTGGTTGTTTCAAGCTATTGTTTTGATAGCTTGGAGGGTGGCTTGCTGGCCTTTTTTGTTGATTGTAAGGCTTGGTTTGAAAGTTGAAGATGGCCCTGCTTGGAGGGAGTTTGTGTCCCAAATTAGCAAAAATTGGGTTTTTTTTGCTTTGGTCAAATGTGTGATCTAAAACTTTCAATGCTCAGTGGTATTGTCCTAGACTATTATTTCTTGATAGCTTTGTTATGGTTTCGTACCTACTGGACTTTGGTTAATCTCATTAATGGTCTGCATACCATTTTGTGGATTAATATGGGAATTTTGTGGTTGTAATTCTAGTTACTTGGCCTGCGTGCCTTTTTAGGCTCTGGTTTGGTTTATTTGTTGTTGTTTTTTGGTGGTGGCTAGTGTTGTTTTTCCCACTCTGTTTCTCTGCCAACTATTTTGTATTTGTAACCACGAGATTAGGGCCATTTCCTTGCTTATCTAATAAAAAACATAGGAAAAAGAATTATTTTCTTTTTGGGCATGGTAGAGGGGATTGGTTGAGAGATTTTAGAAGATAAACTAGGGATAGTAGCATCAACATTGGGAATTAAAACAAGGGTCATTGTGATACTAAAATTGTAAAGAGAAAATATTAGTCCCTAATTGCAGGGGTGGGTAAGCCCCTTCTTTAATACATTTTTCCATGGAGGATAATAGAATATATTAAACTTATTAAATTACCATGCCTTATATGGTTGAGCAATGAGAAGTGATAACCATGCACAATACCAAACCTTCCTTCTAAGGTAAAGTATTTGATCAAATGAAAACTTACAAGAGGTCAAGGGGTCAACAAAGCATCCCTATTGAAGCTATTTTGGTGTTTGATGAGAGATTCCCCATATTTTAGAAAGGACTCAATAAAGTGCTACTAACTAGTCTTGCTCAGCCTCTATACTTTTACTCCTTCATAACATAGACCAATCACTTGAGCAATCATTTCCTTCTAAGTGACAATAAAATTAACTCCTCTAATAGCTACATGCCCATTCCTATAGGAATTCATAATCTATGCAATTAGGGTATCATAATTTTCTATCATGGCTAGGAAGAGTGGGGTAATTCCATCACACTCAAAGATAGCATAGAGCTCTACATTCTTTCTCAAGGAAGTAGAAGATTTATGTTCAACCCTAAACCATTGTCTCCCCCATCTTTCTCAAAGTAGAGAGGAAAAATACAAGATCATAGGAGGAAATGAGAATGTAAACAATGCATAAGGTATTCAAATAGGGAGAGGAGAAATTTAAATAAATTCCTTTCCATCCATCTTCCCTATCATCATGTAGAATTGATCACAAAAGGACCCACATGGAAAAATGAGTGAAAAAAGAAGTATCATTATTGCTCATCGCCTTTCTTAATAAACTCCCATCAAGATTAATACGACCTTTTGAATAATTATTAAAACTTGATGTGGCATATAAGATAATTGTTAAAGCTTAAACCTTGTTTGTTAAGCCTTTGATGGTGGCTTCATGCATATTTTCCCCATGGGTGATCCCACAATACTGGTTTACAATTTTTGGCCAAACTGGACACTGAAATAATTTTTTCTAACTAAATCTTCACTTTCAGGCACCTATAGCGGCTAAACCGTGAGGAATTTGAAGACGATGCAAACTAGAGTTTTGTGACATTTTGTCTATAAATTCTAAATATATTTTTTAAAAGAATTTTGGAATCATATTGCACTTCTTTTTCCATCTCCTTGAAAACTTTTTTTTTTAGAAAACAACATTTTTAAGGAGTGACGCTCACCATATAATGCATAACTTTTTTTCCATGAAGGATAAAATTCTAATTCTTTCGAATTTAGATTTGTAGCTTTGATATCTAGTGCTTCCAATTGGTTAGATAGTGTTTTATTGAATATTTTTTCCTTAATCAAGTTTTGAAGTCAAACCAATTATAATTCAGACATAGGCGGACCGTATAACACATAACTCTTTTTGTATGTATTGAAATTCAAAAAAAAAATTGTTGGATCAAGGACTTCAATATCTGGTGCACTCATATTTTTCAATTTTATTTTTTGATAATCTGCTATTTTTCCACATGTGCAAAATAGAGAACTTGATTTTTGGTGAAAAACCTATGTTTAATAAAACTAAAAAACAAATACATAATAAAACCAAAACATATTAATATTATAGTTGTTGGATAGCTCGTTCTGAGGACTACCTGATTCCAGTTGGGTTTGTGAAGTATCCTCCATTTTCATCCTCAACCCGAGCTTCAAAGGGACATTTTTATTTTTTTTTGTGCCAGAGAGCAGGAAGGTGGGAAAAGGGGGGTTCGCTCAAACCAGGGAGGTTCGAGCGAACCCCTAGGGGTTCAAATGAACCAGGGTTCATTCGAACCCCCTTTCAAAAGGGGCTTTCATTGTCTTTTTGGTGAGAATGGTGGGGCATTTCATTAAATGGGTTCACTCAAATGTCAGTTCTAGCGAACCCTCTTTTGGTTCATTTAAACCAAATAGTTCACTCGAACCCCAAAAACAATTTTTTTTGCCATGGGGTCAATTTTTTCAACTTTTCCTTCCTCACTCCAATTGTAAACCACTTTTGTGGGTTTACCCCCATGCGTATTATAAATTCATCATCAATAGGAGAGAAAAACTAACCTTTTTCATTTTTTAAAATATCCCTAACACTAAGAAAGTCTCCCTAACATGATTCTAATGCATCCAATCATTATATTGAAGCCACATATGAGCCATATAATCCACAACCTGATTCCCCTCTTTATACATGTGACTAACATTAACTTTGGAAAAATTATGAATAGAGGATCTCATTTCCTCAATGTAATCTAGTAGCTTCCAAGGGGGGTCATTTGTATTTTGAATCAAGCCTATTATGATTTTAGGAGTCTCCTTGTATTTAAACTTTTTGGAATCCATGGAGCTAGATTCTCTTCATTCCCCACCATAGAGAAATAGCCTCAACTTTATTATTGATTTTGCAACCAATATTTCTAGCAAACCTTTCAATCATTGAACCATTTTTATCCCTTAAAATTACCCCGACATCCTCTTGACTAGGTTTTCCTTTTGAACACCCATCAAAATTGAGTTTGACCCATCACTTTAGAGGTCTCTTCCATATAGTGTGTTTTCTAAGAAAAACTATCATAGAATTCACCTTGTTAATATTTTGAGCAATTCCCTAGTTTTGACTGACTTTGATCCCAAGAATAGAAGATAATTTTTTTAGGATTTCTGATTTTGGCCACATTAACAGTCTTCTAAATAACATTAGTTATAAGTTGAAACACATTCTTAACATCTTTAGCATTGTCTTTAAAGATTCTATTATTATTTTCTTTCTACAATCCCAAAAAAATATGAAGAGGGGCTTGATTCCACACTTCCTGAATGGTAGGATGTTTAAAAGTTAGACCAAATGCTCACAAAATCAACTAGGTCTTCAAGTAAGGTCCAATAGACTTCAAACTTAGAGAAAGAAATTTTCCATATTTCTCTAGCAAAATAGCAATGGAAAAAAAGATGATTTTGATTCCTTAGTAGAACAACACATAATGCATCTATTAGCCATATAGAACCCTCATTTTATTAGGTTATCTTGAGTAAGAATTTTATTGTGGGTGGCAGCCCAATACAAATAGTTAACCTTAGGAATGATCTTGTGATTCTAAACTAGTCTCCAATCAAAAGTAGGGTTTGGAGCATTTGAAATCATGTTATAGGTAGAGGCTACAATAAACCTTCTAGAAGAATGAGGAGTCCAGATGATCCTATCTTCCTTAAAGGGATTGAAAACTTTACGTTTCCCAATGACTTACAAAAATTGGTCAATAAGCTTGTCCAATCCATTCAATTGAGATTGAAAATATCTCCATTGGGAAGTATGGCTAATCTAGTCAATATATCCATTAAACATTGGCCCATTAAATCTTGTTAAAGGTTCAACACAACTAGTGAATTGAGGGAGAGAAGAAAGAGGACCATAAATCCATTTATTCCCCCAAAAAGTTATTCTTTTGTCATTGCTCATCCTCCATCTCAAACCTTATTTTTAAAATACTTCTTGTTTTCTACTAGCTATTTCATATAATAAAACCTTTGCGGAGACTAAGGGTACTAAGAAAGTTGCTTTGATCCCTATTTTCAAGGTACTTAGCCTTAAACATTAAGGCCCAATTTGTTTCACCTTTTAATAAATTCCACTTAACTTTAGGTAGAAGGGCTTTGTTAAAATTTTGCATTCTTCTAATTCCCAATCCACCATTTCTTTTTCTTTTACATATAATTTCTTAATTAATAAGGACAATTATTTTCCTTTCCTCCATCTCTATCTAGAGAAACTTATTTCGGATTTGTTCAACTCTTCCATGCATAAATTTGGGGATTTTAAAGAGGGCTAGATAATAGACTAGAATATAAGAGGTTCCCTTTCTATTTTGCAACTAAGTTATTACCTTAAGAGTATTTTATGTGGGTGTGCTTTTGGTATTTTCGGGTATGTTTAGTTCTAGTTTGGATAACATTTAACTACCTTTAAGAAGCAACAAGTTGTAATGAAGTTCTTTCCATTTGTGGCCCCACTAGTTTTTTGGAATTAATAATTTAAAGTTGTTAAATTTTTTATACTTATTTTAATAATAATTTCATTTACGTTTTTATCTTAAAGGTAAATTATCTTTGTTTAAGTGAATTCATATTTTACTTATCACATCCAACACTTTTATTTTTCTTAAATTGTTTGTTCCTGTTTCCCTCGTATAAAAACAAAGAGCTAAAGTACCCTATTTATGTCTTATTTAAATTTTTTGGTCTTTGATTTTCTTTTGTATGCTATTATTTTACCTCAATAGATATTGCTATCTCATCCATCTCTTACATAAAAGATGCACGAAAATAAAACTCAATTCATACAAATAAATTAGTTGTAGTGAATATTTGAACATATTCAATCAAATATCTTTTAAATATAAAATTCTCTATATTCACAAAATCATAAAAAAATCCAAAGAAAAATTATCATTAATAAGATAAGAATATACCCTCATAAACACAACCATAAAGAGCAGATACAAAGAATTCAATATATATGGTTATCACAGTGATGATATCAGACCAAAATGGTAGACATTGAAGCAGATATGGAACATTGAATTGTTCCAGGTGTCCCTCTTTCTACGGCAGAAGAAAATTATTAAGAAACTTACCATATATGTCGACAGAAATATTTGGCACTATCTTCATTTGTCAAGGTTGGACGTCATCTACTTGATTTCCTAAATCTGAAAGGAATAAATCCACACTACCATTGAATCCAAGCATGACGTATGTATGATGGAATGTAAGGTGTGATGAAATTTACAATACTTGTCCTTTGACTGGTTCTCAGCTCTTGGATTTCCCCACCAGCAACTTTCTTTTCCTTCCTGCTGTTCATAATAACTTTTTGAATTATCAACTATACCAGAAGTCACAATCTCTTCAGAGATTTACTGCCCAACTCAAATGGATTCCATATTCTATAGAAAGTGATAGAATTTGATGGTATGTTGCTTTATTAGAAGAGTGTGCCATTTCACCAATTACTTTGTTTATTTTAAAATAAAATAATCATGTAAACTTTTTCCATCAAACTATCAAATTATGTTGATTTATTGAATATAGACTGTGGAAATCTAATGTTTCTAACATTTAGTATACGAAAAATCTATTTTATTTACATTTTGGTGAACACATCTAATCCTACACCACATAGTCTTCTCTTCAATTATAAGATCTTTCAAATCTATATTTTTTAATTTTCACATCTTATTTTCAAATTTGATTCTCATTCTACTCTTGCTTTATTGCATTTCCATTGGCACATTTTTTCTTTAAGGTTTTGAGCTCCCCCATCCTACCCACCTTTGGCTATACTATTAGAATTTCAATTTCATTATGATATACCATTATATTTTTTACTTTTTAGATCTAAAAGTACATCCTTGATCTTCATCTTCTTGTTTTTTGTTTATGTTACAAGTTACTCATAATCATAATCTTCCCATTGAGAAGGAGAATTCACATAAACCCTAACATGGCCATTAAATCTTATAAAACTAAAATCTATTCTAGCATTTATATTGACAACACATGAGAATTATGATTGTGGTGCCCACACGGACAAAAAAGATTTTGCAAATGAGCATGTGAATTTGGTTACTATAGAAAATCCAACACAACTATTTAATATGAATCACAATACATTCATAAACAAACATTTTGGAATAGAGATATTGCAAACTTGGTTAGTGTTGATATTGCTTCATTAGCCATGACTAACTTGCATCAATTATCTCTCCTACTTTTACCATTACTCCTTTTAGAATCACTACTCACTCCCATAAGACCACTTATACTTATAATAGGATCCCTACTCATCCCATAGTTATTGTGGACTCAAGGAACACTGAGAGGGGGGGAGTTTGAATCAGTGTTCAACAAATTAAACTTTTAATTCAGATCTTAAACCATTTACAACACATAAACAAAAATAAAGATGCAAGCACATGAACAAGATGACCAAAACACCATAACACCAATACTTTTATGTGGAAACCCTATTAGGGGAAAAACCACAGTGGAGATTAATCCACAATTTATACTTTGTTAAAAGTATGAATAAAAGGGAATGCACTTGCATTCAGGTACACTGCCTAGAGCTCACTGCTCAAAATACAAAAGACTCACTACCTTACAAAGTGTTTGTGATTACAACAAAAAGTTGAACTGAAAAGATAACATCTACAAATGCCTGGATCTAGTTCCAATGAAGCACATGGATCTGATTTTGAACCTTCTGTCTGATCTTGCAACTCGCTCTGCTATGCTCTTCCTTAATTCACAATAATCTTCTTCTAGTCAAGCAAAATTTACTCAACTGATCTTTTGATGTTCTCTCATACATCTGTTCTGCTCTTTTCACACATTCACACCTTCTTACCACTTTTTCCTCTCTTCAAAAATGAATTACCGATCTCATATATATATTCGCTAGCAAAGATTTTAATCACTTAAGTTGGCTTCAACAAAAACATAAAATATTCTCCAATAGTCGGCTCAGATCATGAGAAATCTTTAATGTGCACCCACACAAGTCGTCTAAGACATAGATGGGACCCAAAACAATATTTTCAAACTTAGAAAAAATTAAACAACTACTCTTTATACATTCGCGACACGCTACATTCATTGAGTCGGCCACAATGAGCAAATAAACAGAAAATCATTCTACCGAATCTCTTGACTCATACACCAATTGCTTCAACACCAAAAAACTCACCAATAAGGTAACATACATTCTTAACAAACTTTCCTGGGTATCCACAACACAAAATGATGATCTGGTGAAGCATACAAATTGACTAACTAACCGGATACCTTGTTCTTCATGCTTTTTGTTGGTAACACACTGTCTTCTACATTTCTTGCCAATATAAGTAGATCTTGATCTGCACACTGAGATAATGACTTCAGATGCCATCAATGACAACACTAGAAGCCATAAAAAATCTCCCCAAGCCATATGCCAACAATCTCCCCCTTTGGCATTGATGGCAACATTTAGTGAAAAATGACTAAGTATCGAAACCAAAACTCAAAATTTCAAAACACAACAAAACACTGCTCCCCCTTAGAATGTCAAGACATTTTTCATTGCTCTCCTCCCCCTTTGACATCAATGGAAAAACTTTACTGCTTACTCTCCTTTTGCTAAAATTTACACTGCACTCTCTCACCCTTTATTGATGCAAAAATTGATCAAAATTTGAGAAATTTCAATTGTTGCACAAATCAGAAAATGATTTTATACTTATCCTTTATCTCCAGAAGAAATTTCTTCCAAGCATCTATTGCAATCCCAATAATTATTAACAAATTGTTGTTTTTTGATGTTCAATTGACAATCTAAATGAGGGATTCTGGAATTGTAATCACTTCTTCTAACTTCTCTCCTTTCTTCAGAATCTCAATTTGCTGCTCCATTCTACATTCAGTTAGACCCTTCACTTTCTAGGAAGTGTTCATAAGAGTGTTTTTGATAAAGTGAACCTTTGCATGCTCAGCTTGTAACTCATGAATCTTTTTCTTGACTACTCCATCCTAGTCCTGAAACATGTTGTAATCCTGACCAATTCTAATCAACTCACTCTCAATTTTCTCCAGCTTGTCCTTGTATTTACCAACCACATGAGGCCACTGAAGACAATAATTGTAGACCTTATTTGTTGAGTCAATGCATTGCCTTAACACATTCATTTTCTTTTACAGTTTGGCGAGAGATAGCCTAAACTGCTCCTTCAGATGTATAATTACTTCTTCCTCTTTCATGTCCTGAGGCACAAAGGCCATCGCCTCCCTAATGCATTCAATTGATTCTTCTAGAAGTACATTCTGCAAACTTTCCAATTCAATTTTGTTGTGCACAAAGTATCTTTCTAGAGTGTTCTCAATGAAGTCTTGTTCATATGATGGTCCATTTAACCATATGTCAGCAATCTTTTGCATTCCATCTTCCTCCTGAATAATCTACAGTATCTTTGCTTTGAATAAAGCACCTTCTTCATCGCTTTCTTCTACTATCATCACATCTGATTCAACCGATTCTGGTTCATCTCTTGGAGTGTAATCATCAGAATCTTCATTTGGTATATCCACAATTACTTGATCTTTTCCTTTTTCTTTAGTTCTTGGAGATTTGTGTGCTGGAGGAATGTCATCAAAAAACTCTAGAGCCCTTTTATGCTTCTTCTCCACCTTAATGGAAGAGGACCCAACTTCAACTTCTCTTACCGGGAGGGAGATGCCAACTATTCCAAACTTTCCCAACAATTCTGTAAAGAAATTTTCATGAACTTGCTCACAATTTTCCAAAGTATTGAAATGTTTAAAAAATTTCTTACAAACAGTTTCATTTTCTTTCCATACCACATTATCATTCTAAGGAAAGCAATTCAGAAAATACATCATAATGCATATAACTAGGGTACCAAACCTGAAGGGGTAATCTGCATCATTCGTCAATTGCACATTTTCCATCAACTGATCCTTCAACAATCCACACAGATCAAAGTCTTCACCTTCCATTATCATTTTGTGAGCAATATATATTGTGCCTGCCGAGGTTGATCCTTCCATGTTTCTAAAGAAAATTTTATATGAAATTCCATGTAATGTACCTCGTTATTGGATCTTTGATTGTTGAAATTAATAGAGCTCTTTGATCTCCTTTTACTCTAGTTAGGGTTTCGACCACTTGATTCCGAATCGACTTCTTTTTCGGAACATCTCCAATATTGCATAATCCTGTTAGATTTTTGATCACCTCTTTTGAAATTTGATAGGGTTTGTCCAGAGTAAGGATATCATCATCCAATCTATTCAAGATAAACCTGACCACTTCCGTGTTAATGAAATAAGGAAACTCATTCCAGATGTCCAAATTCTTATGTTTGGCACGTTCAAGCCACTTCAATTCACTAGCTAGCAACAAATTTCTTACATCCCTGATCTTCCTACTACTATATTCATCCAAAGTCACTGTTCCTTTGATTTGCTTCATTTTCCTTTTCGTACATGGTTTTCTATCAAGCACAAAATTTTGAAATTCTACAAGCAACTGAAATACCTAAAGAATTCTCTGCCAAATTTGTTTTACTCCTTTGAGATTTCACTGCAGAGGATCTCCTTTTTTTCTTCTTCAATGCAAAGTGACAAATGAGGGTTCCAAATGCCCTTTTATGTCTTCGTGCACCTAACCTTTTTAGCTGCATTAAATACTTTTCCCTAGGAGTTCTGGCAACTCTGTTTTCTTAGACAGCAAAAGAAAAAATTGTTTGCGAACCTTCTACTTCTCATGTTCCTGCATAAGTGATCATTGGAGCATTTTCAAACTTTTATCACAACTATTGACAATTTTTTGCATTTCGATGCTAGCTACCGACAGGGGGGCCAAAGGATTTTCCTTGAAAAAATACCCCTAGGCCAATGGCTTGAGATCAATTTCCAGAGGAATTATTGGAGGTTGCTTCCAGTACGAGCTTATTTCCTTCATCAGATCCACTCTTCTTTACCCATGTTTTCTTCATCTAATCTCTTATCTCTTCCACAGTCACTTTTCCTTTTCCTTTGTCATCTTTTTACGAAATTCTTCCTCTATACATTGGACCTCTTCTGTCCATACTTATGTTCCTACAGAATCTTGTAATGTGACCAAATTTTTTGCAATTGTAACACACCAGATTTCTTTGTCTAGACCACTCATTCCACTGATTTCCTCATGATATGCATTGATTAGTAACATGCCCAAATCTTCCACAAGTATAGCATTTAACATTTCTTAAACTAACAAACATACTTTTGCATTCAATAGACTTGTGACCAAGCTTTTTGCAATTAAAACACTGATCAAGAAATGATGGACTGCTTGAATTTATTTTACTCCTACACTGAGAAGCCATATGACCAAATTTATTACAAGCAAAGCAACAACCATTAAACTTATGAGCATTGGGTTGTCTTACCAGATACCTTCTGCCTTTATTCATCTAATTTCTTTGTCTAGAATCCTTATGTTTAGATCCAGAGCTTTCTTCCTTCTCTTATCCAAGACCTCGCTTATCATTTGCATCCTTCTGTCCTTTAGTCAGCTCATCAAGCTTAGTAGAACTGATCCTAAAATTCTCCTTGTACTCATTTGCAGTAGTGAGTTCATCACTGAGAATAACTATATGTCTTTCAAGTTCTTGTTCATTGTTTCTGGATTGTTGCAATTCAATCTCCAGCTGAATGAATCCACAATTTACTCTACTGCATTCTTCAGATTTTTCTTTTAAGGATTGGGCCAGATTCTCCTCATTCTTCTTCCTTTCTTCAATCTCCTTAGCTTTATTTCCATAGATTCCATCTCAAGCTTCAGAGTAGCATTATTTCTAGCAAGTTTTTCACATTCTTTAGTTATCTCTTTTAGGGTTTGATTTAGGTGAACATCTTCCAAGTTTTTATTTTCTTCCTGCTTCAACTGATCACAAAGTTCCTTCCTCTTTTCTCTTGACTCATTGATTTTATCCTTCAATGATTGAATGAATTTCTCAGCATCCACAAGATTTTCTTTTAATTTCATGACTTCTTCTTTAGACTGATCAAGATCATCAAGTGCCACCATAAGCTGCTGTTGAAGACCACAGAGTCCATTGTATTCCAAGATCCACCTCAAGTTGTTAAACTTCTACAGAGGAATTTTTCTCTGATACCAATTGTTGGACTCAAGGAACACTAAGAGGGGGGGCTAAATCAGTGTTCAACAAATTAAAATTTCAATTCAGATCTTAAGCCATTTACAACACATCAACAAAAATAAAGATGCATGCACATGAACAAGATGATAAAAACACCATAACACCAATATTTTTACATGGAAACCCTGTTAGGGAAAAATCACGATGGAGATTAATCCATAATTTATGCTCTGTTAAAAGTATGAATAAAAGGGAATGCACTTGCATTCAGGCACACTGCCTAGAGCTCACTGCTCAAAATAAGGAAGGCTCACTGCCTTACAAAGTGTTTGTGATTACAACAAAAAGTTGAACTGAGAAGATAACATCTACAAATTCCTAGATTTAGTTCCAATGAAGCACATGAATCTAATTTTGAACCTTTTGTCTGATCTTGCAACTCACTTTGCTTTGCTCTGCCTTAATTCACAATAATATTCTTCTGCTCAAGCAAAATTTACTCAACTGATCTTCTGATGTTCGCTCATACATCTATTCTGCTCTTTTCGCACATTCACACCTTCTCACCACTTCGTCCTTTTTCAAAAATGAATTACTGATCTCATATATATATATCTGCTAGCAAATATTTTAATCACTTAAGTCAACTTCAACAAAAACATGAGATATTCTCCAACAGTCGGCTCAGACCATGAGAAATCTTTAATGCGCACCCACACAAGTCAGCTAAGACATAGCTAGGACCCAAAACAATATTCTCAAACTTAGAAACAATTAAACAACTACTCCTTATACATCCACAACACACTACATTCATTGAGTCAACCACAATGAGCAAATAAACAGAAAATCATTGTACTGAATCTCCTGACTCGTACACTGATTGCTGCAACACCACAAAACTTACCAATAAGGTAACATACATGCTTAACAAACTTTCCTGGGGATCCACAACAAAAAATGATGATCCGGTGAGGCATATAGATTGACTAACTAACCGGATACCATGTTCTTCATGCTTTTTGTCAGTAACACACTGTCTTCTACATTTCCTATCGGTATAAGTAAATCTTGATCTGCGGACCAAGATAATGACTTCAGTTGCCATCAATGACAACACTAGAAGCCATAACAATCTCCCCAATCCATATGCCAACAAGCTATACCCCTCCTATTATACCTACCCACCTTAAATGGTGTACGATGCTTCTATGCCCATTTCATCCACTACCACCTATACTAACTAATAATACATACTTTGTAATTCTCATTATTGTGTTTTACACCCATTTTAGCTTATTTTCCTTCTATATACTTTTTAGTCATTTTGATTTATTTATTCCTTAAATATTTTCCTATCCTTTCTAGATGTCATCATTATTCATTTTCATATGTAATTTCTCTTTTATTTATTTATTTTCCCTATTTTCATGTTTCTTTACCCCTTTCTTCCAACCAAAAATTTACCTTTTTACCAAATTGATCAAATCATTAAATAATTTCAATATACTAACATATACATATATGAAAAATATTCTTCTTTGGATCCTAAAATATCTCATCTTCTATTTCATCTTGATCGATAACCATTGCTTTTAGGTGGTAGCCTTTTGTAAGTAGATTTTCATTGAAAAATGAGTTTTGTCATGCCTCAAGACTAAAGTGTAACCTAGGGAGTTTGAGGAATAGGTTGGAATTTTTTTCAATAAAATCCAAGACTAAATAAAATATGTATTTCATAAAGGTTCTTAGGACCAACTATGTTTTCTTACCGATTTCCTTTTGAAAATCCATAAAATAGGCTTCCCTTCCCCTCACTTTAATAGAAAAATTATAAAATTTTCACTTGATTGATATTTTGGAGCCATTCTTCTAAAAGAAATGAGGATATATTCATTAATATTGTATAGTATTATAGTGTTAGCTTTCATCTTAGGTCTACAATAGTATTTTGGATCATCATGGCTTTCTCGAAAATGAATCTCTTCATGATATGTCATTATTTAATGGTTATGCACAATGTGAGATATGTTTTTTCTTAGCTATACTTGGTTTTCACTCTATTTTTTTCTCTAATATACATTTCATCTTTCCTTATCCATCTATCATCCCTCTCCATCCATTTTCCTTAACTAACAAAATAATTTCTCTTCCCTTTTCTATGTCATTATCTTTCTTAGACACCATTTCTCTTTCAATTGGACTTGTTATTAATGATCTAATATCTTCCATATTATTTTCACCTCCCATATTAGTCCTCTTCATAGCCATGTCAATATTATCTTTTACAATGTCATAAATTTTCACCCTTGACAATTTCACACTATGTTTAGCTCCCCTATGTGTCTAGACCCAATTGTGCTCTTAATTTCCCGTTTTATGATCATCTTCAAAAATTAAGATTAAATTAGGAATTAATATTTATTATGTATTTCATGACATTCAAAGACCCAAAGTAGGCCTAGTCTAAGGTGCCACCACCCTTGACCAACCTATTTTGGCCCCAATTTAAAAATGTTATTGTCGGTATTTTAACATTTGAAAAATTAAACTCATTTGTCAACTTTTGATAATTGTTTTCATAAGAAAACAAATTATTGCATATAAATACAAGTACTTTTCACCATTTTAAATCCTAATGAATCCTAGCATTTTGGAATCACAATTGTTCATCCTAAAAAGTAGTTAAGAGAAAAATTAGCAAAGTTTACAATAATTATTATCAATCAAGATTCATGTTTGCAATGCATCAAGTTTTCATGTTTATTTGTTTATGTTTTATGTTCATTTATTTTGTGAGTACTAACAATTGCAGGACCTTTAATCAAGTAACAAATTATCCTTGCATGAGATGAGTACAATGACTTCAGTCCATCAAGGAAAGTAGATCTAAGTGGTAAGTTGCAACACTTGTCAATGATTTATCATTCTTTTTCTCATTTTCCTTTTCCCGACTAAGGGTAAGAACTCTTTTACATTATCATAGCCATTATAGAGGTAGAAATACCAAAACGGGGTTTGACATATGCAAGCCCCTATACAACATAACCCTTTCTCCCCTCTCTTGTGTGCAAGTGACAAATTTGAAGTGGATTTGGGAAATGATTGAATACCCAATTGCAAGATCCACCATTCAATCCTTCTACCTCAACAAATTAGGGAAAGTGGAATTAATCATCGACAAATAAAGTCTCAAAGATGAGTCTAGAAAGGAAGAACCTATAGACTATGACCATCCAAGATCTAGTTTTTTATTTTTTAGATCTACATTCCTAGGTCTAGGGCACCAACACCTCTTTCCAACAAGTTTGAGCCCAAATTCATATGTCAGGTTCCTCTGCCTCTACATTTGAATTATCAAATCAAGTTAATTAATAATTAATTAATCAACAACAATCTCCCCCAAGAAAGAACCAAAACCATGATCCACCATTCTAGCTCTTCCAATTGAGGTTAGTAGCTAAGTTGGCGTTTGTGATCATTTTTGGTTCCTTCCTAATATGATGTAGGAGAAAGTGTGTTTTAAACTCTAGGTTCCTTTTTTACACATCACATTTTAGTGAACCCGACACTTGTTATAAATTAAAAACCTTTTGAAATCTTAAATTTTCATTTCAAAAATTGAGTGCAATCTTAAGTTGTTTGAATTGGTCAAAAGTGCATGTGTAACACCTCTCTGACCCTAGCCTAGGTAAGATAGCATTTTGATTTTGATTTGATATTTAAAATGTTAAATATTATCATAATGAGATTAAACATTGATGATTAAGGGAAAGGTTATCATTATTAGTTATTATGTTGGATTACATGCTTACATTTTTATATGCTGTTATCATTGCTTTGGTATTATTATGGATAGGAAAGGGATGATGTTGTAACATTCGTATCTGAGAGGCTTATGATATCATGACCCTCTTCCTAATGATTGATGTTGCTTCGACTATATGATATATGTTATATGCACATGTATTTTGATGCGTGATTGGAGTGATGCAGGTACTGAGTATCGACTCCACCTAGATCCACAGGCCTAAGTGTACTCATATTCCCTGATGGTGGTTACTGGAGGTAGTCACAGGACAAACATCCCCTACCCTAGCCCACTATACCCTATCAGTGTAGTGTTTCCGTGTTAATGTCATATCGCCCGGTTACCTAACGGTAATGTCTGGAGCACCTTTCGGTCGTATGTGGTTTACCAGTATGTCTTGTTGAGGTATTTTGTTATGGTTTTCGTTAATCTTTTTATGTGACTATATATTTTGGTTGTCGATGTTATGATATGGTATTTTATTGTGTTTAATTAATTGGAGATTTGAATGGTTTTATCCATGAGGTTTTAAATAGGTTATTTTAAGTGATTTTTTATTGATCATTCGAGAGAATGATATATCTCGTTTAGTAATTTTAAATAATTTTATTAATCCATTTTGTGAGCTCTCATAGTCTTATTTAAATCTTATTTGGGGAGCATTGCGCATTTTAGCAATTGAATTTAAATTATTATTTTTATATGAAATAAAGAATATTGTATATTTAGTGATTTTAATTAATTGCTTTGGAGAGCTTTAATGGCTTGTTTAATAAAATGTTTTATTTCATTTTATTGTGTTGAAGAGTTTAGTTAAAAGAAAATGGGCAACCTTGTCTTATATATATATATATATTCTTTTTTGTTTTGGGGGAGAGTTATTCTTTTAGAGGAGAAGATTTTTTTTGTTTTTGGAAGGAGAAGGAAAACCCCACGAATTGGGCAGCAGAGCTGGGGAGAAATGTGGAGAAGAAATTTGTGGTCATCTGATTGTTGATTTTAGCATGCCATTTCCTCCTTGCTGTCCTATTTTGGAACCGAGTCGTGCCTTATACTTAGAGCATTCTCTCATTTCAGTTTTGGGGCAACATTGAGGTATTTTTCTATGGTTCTTGAATCCCTTGGATTTCTGGTGGTATTGAATGTGATTTAGCTTGGGAATGGTAATATTTGTACTTCCTTATGGCAGATTTATTCCTTTGTTCTATTTTGTGAATACTTTGGGGATGGATAATGTTTGTTTTGGATTCGATTTGTTGTTATGTAGTTTTTGTTAAATGGCAGATTTTTGTGCATTCTAGTAAATTTGAAATGGGTCTTTGTCAAATCTAATTTCTAGGCACTTTATTTTATTCCTCTTTTTGCCCAACTTGTTAAAACATATTTTTCATTGTTTCTCATTCAAAACTATTAAAAATGCAAAATAAAGGTGGATTCCATGTAGAAACGCCCATATCTCAACTTGGTCTTTATCCGATTTTCAATCCAGGCACTTTCATTTTTTATGTTTATTTTGCCCAACTTGTGTAAACATGTTTTTTGGTGATGCTCATTAACCACCTATTATAAATAAAAAATAAAATTGGATTCCATGTAGAAATGTCCATATCTCAATTGGGTCGTTGTCTGATTTTCAATTCAGACACTTTCATTTTTCATGTTTTTGCTCAGCTTGGCTAAAATGACGTTTTTTTGAACAACACCTTATTTTTTGTCATAAAATTATAAATCAAAGGTGAAATACATCTAGAAAAATCAAAATATGAACTGGGTCAAGCTCCGGTTTTAGATCTAGGTACTTTGAATTTTTATGAAGTTTTTTTTGCCTCTTTCTCATTCGTTTGAATAACAACTAGAACCGTGTTTTGTGCCACTGTCACTTAGTTTGCTCTTGTTTGGATTTTCTCTGGAGGTCAAATCAGTTTGTTCCTCTTGGTAGTGCATTCGGCTATGCTTGGAAATGTATGTTGTCGATATATCAAATCGACAACTACTTTTTGTGTATGATATTCTTCATGTTTTAAAAAAAAATATCTTTTCCTCTTTTGGCTCTTACTCTTCAGGCTTGCGTAGTGGGATGTTACATCTGGTATTAGAGCCCATGTTCACACTGGGAGCTCTGGCGTACTTGAGCCTTCTATGTTATGTTGTGTTGGCATGTGTGGTGTGAGCTTGTTATATTGTGTTTCATAGTATTGTTGTTTAGCCTTCATGTCTTAGTATGGTGTATAGACTGTCCTTGTGATGATTTGTTTTGATGTGTTCCTTGTTTCCTTAGGATTCCTCCTAGGGGAAGAGCAAGAGGCATAATTAGAGGTAGATCCCATGTTGAAACATTGGGATCTCTACATAGGGTTGTTACCTGCTTGGTGTGTTGTTTGTGGTGGATAGCAACAAGTGTTGTTTTTCGCCCCTTGCATGTCCTATAGAAGAATGCTTTTGTGTGAGGGTTAGTTAGACCCTCAAGCCTACCAAGAAGTGTATTCTGATTGGTTTCCTTCTTGATGTGTGGCTCTTTCATCGTTTAAACTGTTGTGACCCTTGAGTGGTTCCTGAGTGTGGTTGTAGCCTATGTCATTGCAATGTGCTTGACGTGTGTGTTCCAAGTGCTTGTTGTGGTGAGATAGTCATAGGACCTCTTGCTTTGAGTGCCTTCATATCGCGTTTTAGAGGGTTGAGTTTCCCAACCCTGGCTTGTGTTATTGGAAGGTCTATTTGACCTTGAGGGTGCCAAGAAGTTCCTTTTGTGTGTATTCTCTTCTTGAGTCTTGTTGTTTTTCATCACCATGCAAAGTTTCTGACGCATGTCTTCTTGTGCTTTAACTCCTTGTGTTAATGATTGCTTGATTGACCCTATGTGGTTTTTAAATTTCTTTTGCATGTTATATTGTATTGAGATTATAAATATGGTAATAGAAAATGAATGATCATGTTGTTAGTTCATAGAGATTATTGCATGCTCTCATATAATTGATGCATTTGTGTGAAAGGGATTGTGTGATGATGAAACCATGTTTGCTTTCGTACTTGAGTTAGAATTGTAAATCTCTCTCTCTCTCTCTCTCTCTCTCTCTCTCCCCTTCTCTCCTTCTCTCTCTCTCCCATTGGTTTAACGAAGATTCCTATCTTTGAGTGTATGGTGTATTGAAATCCATGGTATGCTCGTCTCTTATGAGCAAATGTTTATGGATTCATGAAGGTTTGTTTTATTAGATCAACCTTGGGTGGACCTAAGTGCCCAAGTTGCATTCATAATCATGGAACATGTATGAATATGAATAGAAAATCATTTTGCATTAAGTAAAAGTTTAGAGAAAAATGGAATAGTGAAACCATTTGTCATGTTAATGGTAAATGCAAAATGTTAAATGTATGTTGAAGTGATAATGTTGCATACTCTACATATCAACCAGAGTTATAGGCTCTTTATTGTAGCAAGAGGTAATCATCCTTGGATCATGCTATCATTACATTGTAACCTGTTAAACATGAGTCAACTTGAATGCACCCAATGATTATTGACACCTAATTATGATGACAGTGATTAATTTGTACATGAATTGTGCTCATATGAGTGCCTCCATTTCTATCACAACATAGCCACATTAAACTTGGGTCACACATGAATGCATCTTGTATTTGTTATAGCACAATTGTGCCACATGATGTAGCATCCCTCCATTTTGCTCTTTTGATCGATCAGTGTTTTTCTATGTATGTTTCACTTCTGTTAGCACTCTGACTTTGGAACTTGGTTACTTTTGTTCGCAATTGTTAAACAATGTGAATGTTATATTTTGATGTGATGTTATTTCATTCTGATGCTATCCTTATGGCATGTTTTGGATTAACTTAGAAGATATTTGATTTAATGATGTTTTATGCTGTTGATCATATCATTGATGTTATAATCATCAGTTAGTAATTTTGTATTGGTGAAGGGGACAAGATTGTATCACTCACTTGTGAGTGCCCTATGATTATGAGATTTCCTCTTCATGGTGTGTTTGATCATATTATATATGTATGCATGTTTGATGTACTTCTTGTTCATAGGTTGACAGGTACATGACATTGACTCCACCTGGTTCACAGGTTTGAGCGTGTCCATTGACCAACGGTAATCGATTGGGAGATAGTAGCTAGGTTTTCCGTGCCAAGTCGTCACCCTAGTCATAGTTGTCGTCGGGTTTAGCGGTTTTGATTTGGTTCATTCCTCCTTGGTTAACTATTTCATTTCTTATTTTAAAGGTTATTAAATGGTGGGTATGGTTAAAATGATGATTTAACATATGTAGTTTCAAGGTTGAAATGTTATTTATTTCATGGATTAATTTGATTTAATTAATAAAATAATTTTTAGTTTATTGATTCACTAGGTAAATGGTGCTAAATTAAATGAAATAGTTGTTTTGCCATTATTGTATATTAAGATTCAAATTTAAAATGAAAATGGAAATCATGTTGGATATTTAAAGTTAAATTAAAATAAAAATAGAAATGTGTTTTAAATTTCACCTTTTGAAATTTTGGATAAAATATATTCTTTGCAACTTTGAAATGCTTTTGTTTTGTATGAAATTTTGAAAAATGCATGAAATATCATTTAGAAAGAAAAATTGTTTTAAATTTTAAAAATGGAAATATCTTCCAAATGTTCAATAAATTTAGTGGGTGTGATATTTTTAGGGGTTTGACCAAATTTGGGGAAAAAAAAAACTCTTTGTAATGAAAATGGAATTTCATTTTAGTTTTAATTTTGAAATTGTGGAGGAAAAAGAGGAGCAAGGATTTGGATTTGGTTCTAGAAATTTTGAAGAAGCAAAGGGGATTTCTAGTGGAGCTAAAATCAGAATAGGGATCAAAATCTCCATTGTCAAATTTTCAAGCTTGGGGAGAAAACACCAGGTTCTTCTATGATTTTTGTTTCATTTTGAAATAAGTTTCAAATATTTGTTTTGTTGTTTGAAAATCTTTAAATGCTATTTAAATTCAATGCAAACCCATGTGAAATTTGTTCAATACTTGCAAACTTTGTTGAAATTTTGGGAAAGGAAATCAAAACAAGAATCATGTACAATGGAAAATTAAAAGGAAATCAACAAGAAATTTGCATTTCAAACTGAAAACAAAACCTAGAAGTTGTGTTTACAATTTTATCTTCATTTCAAAATTTTGTTGTTGTGCATTTGCAGCTAGAAATGGAGATCTTGGTATATATCTATAAATATACCAGTATATATATATATATTTATATACATACATATATATTTGTAAATATATTGTGCTTTTAATATCTTTTTGGGAAAAATTTTGAGTTTCAAGATTGCACAAGAAATTCTTATTTTTCTGTACAGGGTTTGCCTTGTTTTTTTCTATTTAATGCAAATTTTCAAAAAATAAAATTTATTAAATTTTTGTTAGGGGAGGGGAGGCCACAACTGCCCCATGAAGGGGCGTTGTTACTGTGGCAGTGCTCCCCACTGTGTGGGGAGGGCACTGCCACATGCAGCACCGACCTCCATAGGGAGGCTGGGCGCAGCCTATGGCTGCGTCCCCTCTCCCTTGGGGGCTGCAGCCAAAGCTTTGGCTTTTGTTTTTTTTTTGTTGTTTTAATTTTTATTTAATTTATTTTATATTATATTTTATTTAATATATATAACATTTAATATTATATATATTATATAAAGTATAATATATTAATTTAAATGAATATTATTTTTTGTTATTATTTAAATATTTATATATATTTTGAATAATGTGGATTTTTTTATTAATTGGGATAAAAATGTTTTTTTTATTTTTTTTAAGGATATATTTATATATTTAAATAAAATTGAAATATTTAAATATATGAGTTTTAAAATGGTTATTTTTCTGATAATTAATTGAAAAGGATTTGTCTTTATAATTAAATGGTTTATTTAAAGATTTGATTTTTGACTATTGAATAATCGGAAAATTTTGGAATATAAAAATGATATTTTAGAGGCATATATTTAAATGATGTTAAATATTTTAAATAGGAATTTTAAAATAGTTATTTCATTATTATAGTTGAAATGAAATTGGCATTATAATAAATGATTTTGTTTAAAAAGATTGTTTTTAATCATTATGTATGATTGGGAAAATGGAATTAAATGATTTGTTTAAATTCCTTAAGTTGTCAATGTGTTTTGATTTACTTAGAGTATGTGCAAATAACGCTAATTATTTAATTAATTTCATGTACCACGTCATTGCTTGGATTGGGTTTAGGAAACCCTAACATTAGATATTGAGTTATCTGAATTGTTTTCTAAATGATGTTTCGTTCTTTCTCAATGTTGGGCAAATGGGGTTATTTGTCTAGTAAGTCTTCCAGAGGAGTTCTCTAGGTTGGGATGTTTCATGTGGTGGTTCGATTTGCGAATCGCCTTGGGGAAATGCGTAGAGTTGTATCATATTGTCTCACTCGGTTTTCATGAACGGGGATGGTTTGTGCCTCCTTTGGATTAGGAGTGGCTTATGTGGTTTGTGCCTCCTTTGGAAGGATTGGTTTATGTGTTGTTGCCTCTAGTGTTTGGAGAGGGTTTTGACCTTTGTAGCTTCTAGTATTGGAGAGGGTTTTGTACTGTTGTTCCCTCCAATGGTTGGAGTGAGTTTTCTTTATTTGTTGCCTCCTTGGTTTGGAGAGGTTGTCTTCTCTAGTTTACCCATTGGATTGTGGTTTTTGTACCATATGTGTTGTCGATAGGAGAGTGGATCTATGTGGGGGTCTGACACACAGAGGGGCACCAGGGTAACTTACTTAGGGTTTAAGTAAGTGATAACTTAAAAATAATTAATGAAAAACTCTCAAACTAATTAAGATAAGTAAGGCCTCTCTCATAACTCATTCGCTTTTAAGGTTTGAGATGAGACGAGAAGCATAGTTGGTATGAGGGTTCGGCGGCTGGTAGAGTTGAGCCAGGGTAACCCAAGGTGGGGGTCTAGTTGCCTAAGATAGTTGAGCCAGGGTAACTCATAGAAAATGTCATGTGAAACTCTCTCTATGTCAACCAGAAGTCAGTTTGTTGTACTACATAGATGATCATTATTCTCTGGAAGCATTGTAACCTTTGTGTTAAGTGATGTTGTGGTTGTATTTGATTCAGTTCAGTTATGCTTTAGCTTGTGTCTAGAGGTTGATGGTTTTGTGTAGGAATCCTTGTTACTATCTCCTAGCACGAGGGGTGAACCTTTGGGTATCACACGGTTGGGTGGAATGTGCACCTTAATCTGTTGGTTCGTCTTTTTGTTCGTGTGGACGAGGTTTCTAGTTGGAGAGCTCGTGGGATCTAGTTCATTTCTTGTTTTATTCATTTCAGTTGGAACTTGTAATTTATTTCCCCTCATTTGTATCAAGGTGGAATATGTAATTTGTAACCATGTTTATTGGATTTACCTCATTCGGGGAATGAGAGTTGTAATCGTGTTGTAAATTATATTATTGGGATCAAGTGGTATCTCATATTCTTTGATGTAAATTATTATGGATGGAATGTATGTGAACTTAATTGTTAAGTAATTAAATGTTATGGTTATAATTCATGTTTCTTGTTTGGGTTTAAGTAACCCAGTCTCATAACCTTAGGGGATTGGTTGGCAATGGTTAGTGAACTTGCATGTTAATTGTCCTTAAACAAAAAAAAAAATAGTTCATTTGTGTAGTAAATTGCAACTTCCCCTAGGGTTGCGTGGTAGGGCATTACACATGACCAATAGAGTTATGGATCACATAGTTACAGTCACAAGAATTTTTTCCTTGGTTGTGTTCTTATGGTGATTCCATTACCATTACTTTATAACCCTTTGGACTTATATTGCTCAAATCCTTACATTGCTTATTTTCTCTTTGGATGGATGGAAATTCAATGGCAGGGATTTGTATACAGGTCATGCTCATATAAGTGCCTTTGTCACCATTACACAATAGTACAATGAAATTTCCTTTCTTGAACCTTTACTTCATTTTTTATTGTTAGGGTTTCTTACTGATTATTCCATTTCCACGTGGCATATTGATAAAAGAAACCAATAAAAAAATCATTATGCTTTTAGTTAACTCCTGCTAACATACTTTTGGAATAAATGTTTGACTGCATTACTTTGAGTGTGAAAAATTTTGTTTTCTGGTTATAATACATTCATTGAGAGCTATAGTAGAAAGCTTCTTATGCTGAAACCCATCCTGTAAACTTGCTTTAATATACCTTTAGGAGGCTTCATGGATTTTTTGTGATTTATATAGCTTTTTTTTTATAGTAAATGACATCGGATTCTTTCTAAAACTGAAATGATTTATTAATTATGGTTTTATGATGATTAAATGTTTTATTTAGAAGGGGTTAATATGTGGCATTTTTATGTGCAAGAATAATAGATTGTGATGCAACATTCAGGTATGGATGGTTCAAGAAAACTTGGATTGCTATAAATGAC
This sequence comes from Sequoia sempervirens, assembly GCA_007258455.2. Taxonomy (NCBI): domain Eukaryota; kingdom Viridiplantae; phylum Streptophyta; class Pinopsida; order Cupressales; family Cupressaceae; genus Sequoia; species Sequoia sempervirens. Next base: position 182,533,739 of record VDFB02000015.1, read on the forward strand.
ATAACCAGGTTGGAGAGTACTCTGAGCCAGTCTGAAACACTTCTAGGTGTTTTCTCTAGAAAGCAAAACCTAAGTACAAGAACAAAAACATCGATGGATAGATAAAATCTTAAATATGTTGTTCCAATTTCAGATCCAATTTGAGGCCATGAATATTAGATAGAGAAATTTCCTACATTCTAAAGATAAAACCATAAATCTGTTGGTCGAATTGGAGATCTAATTTGAGGTCGTAAAGCTCCAATAGAGAAAGTTCCTACATTCTAAAGATAAAATCATAAATTTGCTTGGTCCAACTATAAGGATTTGTCTTTTTAATTATACTTTCTGAAATTTGGCTTGATACAAATTGTTACTTTAGAATTATGGTATTTCTTTTCTTCTAATGTTTTCAACCCTCATTTTAGGGAAGAGCTTCGAAGATGGTTCCATCTAATGGAGACTACACTTTTTTGCTATAAGTTCCATTTAGAAACTCCAGAAGCTCAGGTATTGTCATAATTAGAGCAAAATGATGAGTCATGCAATAACGCAATACTCATTTTAGGAGCTTTGGTTAATAAATTTAAATGTTTGGCTATGTGCATAGAGAATGTTCATGGAGTGCAAACTTCCTTGCAAAGCAATTACCACAACAGAGTTTGGGGTGAATTGCACCTATTATTTTATGTTGATATGGATATGTTCTAACCTATAGTTAATTATTGTAGCATAAAAAATAGGCTAAATAGTTATTCATATACCATTGTTTCTAATTCAAAATTGCTATACCTTATTCTAGGAGAAAATCATAGGGGGAGTCTATACATAAGACACCATTGTTCCAAATTCAAAATTGTTGGTTCTTTCACAATTATTTGCTTCATTTATTTGATCAAAGACAACCTGCTATATAGAAGATGCTCTCAAAATCACAGTAAAATTCTTTATTTTAGGAAGACTGTTTAGAATATTCCCATCATAACAATGAACAAAAGCATCAGTCATTAACCTATACTTTGCAAGAGTTTCATCAAATTATACTTTTCCAATCTCTTTTCCATTCTGAATTTTATTCCCAATTTCATCCATATAGAAATTCCTTGACCTGTAGATCTTGCTATTAGCCATAGCTTTACCACGTGTCAAGGATAGCTTGAGTTTTTACCCAAGCAACAATTGAAAAAAATCAGCCTTACCAAATACAATGTGTTGAAAATCTCTTTGAAGTTATTCTAGAAAAGATTTCCTGAGAGTATAATGGGCGGTTTTGAATTAAATTTTTGCATGAATTTCATATCTTTGATCGACTATTTTGAACTTGATGACCTTCATCAAGAACGAGCATACCTGGGCTCTCTAAAAGAAATTTTCCAATATGCTTAGCCTCTTCAGGAAGACTCACATTTGTCTCACAAGTCAGGTATACAAAAATATTGTAGCCAATAACAAGCACACTTTTTCTTCTATGCCACCCACTTGTGAGACAAATGTGAGCCTTCATGAAGAGGCTAAGCATATTGGAAAACTTATTTTAGAGAGCACAGGTCTGCTTGTTCTTGATGAAGTTCATCAAGCTCAAAATAGCCGATCAAAGATATGGAATTCATGCAAAAAGGTTAATTCAAAACTGGGCATTATACTATCAGGAACTCTTTTCTAGAATAACTTCAAAGAGCTTTTCAACACATTGTATCTAGTAAGGCCAATTTTTTTCAATTTTTTCTTGGGTAAAAACTTGATGCTATCCTCAACACCTGATAAAGTTATGGCTAACAATAGGATCTACATGCTGAGGAAGTTCTTCAAGGATGAAATTGGGAAAAATTCAGAATGGAAAAGAGTGGAAAAGTAGAACTTGATGAAACTCTTGCAAAGTTCAAGTTAATGACTGATGCTTTTGTTCATTGTTGTGATGGGAAGATTCTAAACAGTCTTCCTAGAATAAAGGATTTTACTATGATTTTGAGAGAATCTTCTATACAATAGGTTTTCTTAGATCAAATAAATGAAGCAAACAATTGTGAAAAACCCAAAAAATTTGAATTTGAAACAATGGCGTCTTATGTATAGACCCCCCCTATGATTTCCTCCTAGAATAAGGTATAGCAATTTTGAATTAGAAACAATGGTATATGAACAACTATTTAGCCTATTTGTTATGCTACAAAAATTAACTACAGGTTATAACATATCCATATCAACATAAAATAGCAGGTGCAATTCACCTCAAAATCTCCTGTGGTAATTTCTTTGTAAGGAAGTTTGCATTCCATGAACATTTTCTGTGTACATTAGTATGTTGGTTATTATCTTGATATCCTTTGTGATCAAAAGAAAAGTGAAGTTTATTGCATAACACATGACCATCTTACATTGCCATTATCCAATTATCTTTTACTTCTTACTCACTGTGTTCTCAATCACCATGTGCAAATGACTTAGAGGACAAATATTTTTCACCATTTGACAGTAACTTTCATTATTTTTGGAGTGTTTGTTATGATTCAAGCACTGTTTGATAGTGTTCTTCCTTTCTCATTCCTATAGGAAAAAAGACAATTCATAGTTTGCAACTCTCTAACGATGATATTCCTTTCAGTGATCTCAGTCACCTAATTCAATGTGTTATCTTCTTCATTTCTTAGTGCTAACAATTCCTACATAGTGTTTTCTCAGTCACAGTTATAGTGCTCCTTTATTTGAAGATATTATGTTGCTTAGACAGTAATGTTTCAGTGAATTCATATTTTGTCTTGCAAATGTCTTGTTGCACTTGTAGAGTTTTGTTGTGCATAATATGTAGTCAATATGCCTTCAAATTGAGCTCTTTTGTAGAGGAAGTAGGATAACAGTGTCAATAAAAAATAACAGTGTTAGTGGGAGGTATGACAGTAGATACAATAAGAATGGAAGGTATAATGTTTTGAAAGTAAAATCTAATCATTTATCTGCTCAGATCTTGACACAAGTTTCCCTGGTACATAAGATAGTGTATAATGTACTCTATTCCATGGTATCCACCTAATTCCATACCACCCAAAGAAGCAATGGTTGAGAGTATATGTGCCCTATATTTTGCAGCCCAAATGTGTCTTTCTAATGGTTTTCCACAATTAGGAAGAAGGTATGTCATGAAATGTTTGTTCCCACCCAAAAATAAGCCTTACAAAAAATGTCTGCACCTATGCAAAATACCATAAGCTTCTTCAAAATACACATTGGCATCTTTATGATTATATACACAACATATTTTTTGCCACAGTTTCAAAATACACATTTATGGACTAGCTTCTTGAATTGCACTCACATTCAAGGAAGGTTCTTTCAATATTGTTATTGGTAACTAAGCATTCATGCTATCTCCTATTTTTCTTCCAACTAACTAGTTATATGAGTGATTATTTCTCATTAAGGCATAATCATATTTGGAAGTGGATTTTTATCAGATAATGTAGTTACAAGTTCCACTTTGGATCACCAAAATCCTTCACAAAACCTATTGTACAAACACCACAACACTGTATGACTGTTGTTGGGCCTTCACGGTGTTGCGGGGAGCTTTCCCCACAACACTACAAATGCCCAACAATAGTCATGCGGTATTGCAGTGGTTGTGCATAAGTTTTTGTGAAGGCTTTGGTGATCTGAAGTGCAACTTGCAACTACAATATTTGATAAAAACCACTTCCAAATATTATTTTGATGGATGTTCATATCCACATCCATTGCTCCAATTCACACATAGGTAAGAAGGATGCTTTCAAAGGTTGAGGAGTTGGGATTTACACCCACTGGTTGCATTTTCTTAAAAAAATTGAAGGACTTTCCAAAAAAACCCGTTTTGAACATATCCTTCAATCACGACATTCCATGATATCATATTTCTTTGAGGCATTTTTTGAAACAGTTTGCTTGCCTTGTCTATGCTTCCACATTTTCATGTATGTCTAGTAGGGCACTTGTAACTACAACATATGAAAAAAAAATCCTTGTTGTTATGCTTTGATGGATGTCCCTTCGTTATTACTGGATATCTGATGTAGTACACATTATTATAGTGCAAGCCTATTTTTCATATTATTTCATTTAGCATCACCAATATTCTCCACAAGAACATTATCCCTGTTTAAAATGATGGAAATGGACCACACCTCTCAAAACAATTTCTTTTGCAACAATCTTGGAGATGAATTTAGATGCAATGTGAAAATTAGAACATACTCGAAGGTTCTTAACAATTCTAATAGTTGTACCATGGGCCATGTTTAACAAACCAAATGCAATTGCTAAATTTTCACTATGGTGGTAGATAAATGATTCTTTTTTCTTCTATTACATAGCATTAAGTAAAAGTCTTGAATCTGGAAATACCCTTCTACCTTCATTTCCCAAGCCAATTTCTCCAATTTTGCATAGCTCTCTCATGTTTGTGGATGTGATATGTCTCCTACAACTTTTTAATTGATTTATCTTTCTGTTGTGTTTGGACTTACTTTTGTAAACTTACAATATACAATGCACTTTTATTCTTTCTAAATTGAGACTAATAGTAATTTTGTTGGTTGTATTGGGGCACAACTTCATTCATGGTGGAAAAGGCAGACCTTGTTGCTCATATCAGATGGTACATTGCATATAAAGGAGGAAATATTGTAGATGGGTTATTTTTGATTGCATTGAAGGAGAGAGCTTCACATATGGGACACGATCAACACTCTCCTTCTTGGAGTCTACACGTTACAGCTTGCTCCAAGAAGATTTCCCATGTTGTAGAAGTTTTAAGAGATGAAAGGCACATGTGCTCACATAAAAGGGCTCCAAGCATGCATTTCCATCATTGCAGAAGTTTCTTGGAGAAGTTTATTTCTTGCCATTTCTATGCATTGTAACTCAGATTTTCAGTCTTGTGACTGAAAATAAAAATTGTAATACTCTATTTCTAAGCTGTAACTAGAACACCTTTCTTTTATTAATAAACTTCAACAATTTTTCCTTCTCAACGGGTGTATTATTGTGTGCAATTGATGATTGATGTGTATTTCTATGTTTTATGTTTAAATCCTCAAATATCAGTCAATTAAATGACTAAATATACTACTAATTGACGTCAAATAATAATTAAATTGACTAAATATACTACCAATTGATAGAAATCAGTGAAAAGTGAATAAATATGACTAAATATATGACTTGTGAAATAAAAATGAATAAATATACTACCAAATTGATCAAAATGATGATTAAAATTAATGACTAAATGCACTACCAATGGACAAAAATTAGTGAATAAAAATGACTAAATAAGTGACTAGATTACAAGAATCAATGACTAAATATATCAGTGAATAAAAAATGACTAAATAAGTGACCAGATTACAACAATCAATGACTAAATCAACAACTAAATATACTACCAAATTGATCAATCAAAACAACCAATAAATGACTAAAAATGGTTTAGTCATCAATTTGATCATGTTATATATGACTGGAAATAAACTACTAATGGTTGTGTGACCATGTTCAGTCATTTATAAGTAGTTTTTAGTGTTTTTTCAATCATATATTGTTGTTTCTATACTAGTGTTTTGAATATATTGCATTACTTCAAAAACACAAAATTTTATGCATGCTTATGTGTTTCACATAGAGAAATTAGGGTTTGTATATTTCCAGAACTTTGTATGTTTCCAGACCTAAACCTCTGTAAATTTGGATCCTCAAACACTATAGATCATTTCTAGATTTTGAAATCAATCAAAACTTGCATCTCTTGTCTAGGGTACCATCACCCTTTTCAAGTTGATTTTAGGTCAAATTTGAATCACAATTCTATCTTTATGATTTTTGTGCAAATTTATGTTATATTTTTTAAAATTATTTCAATTTCTAACACTATAAAGTGTTTTTCTTCAATATATGAGAAATTTATGGGCTTCACGACCCGGTGTACCATATCTAATACCCATATGAGACTTAGTTTCAAAATTATGGATTCTCATGTTACAATCACATCCGATGTTGAGCTTTAGTCCTATAACTATTTCACTCAAGGTGTTACATCTACTCAATCTATATTTGATTCTCTTCTTAATGCTATGTTGCCTATTTCTCTTCATTACCTAACATTCATGTGGACTTAGAGGTTGATGTTTCCCATGTCCCTAAAGATAAACTTAAACAAATGGAAAAATATTTGAAAGCCT
>VDFB02000015.1:182540026-182674591 GCA_007258455.2 Sequoia sempervirens
CCTCCATCTCAAACCTTATTTTTAAAATACTTCTTGTTTTCTACTAGCTATTTCATATAATAAAACCTTTGCGGAGACTAAGGGTACTAAGAAAGTTGCTTTGATCCCTATTTTCAAGGTACTTAGCCTTAAACATTAAGGCCCAATTTGTTTCACCTTTTAATAAATTCCACCTAACTTTAGGTACAAGGGCTTTGTTAAAATTTTGCATTCTTCTAATTCCCAATCCACCATTTCTTTTTCTTTTACATATAATTTCTTAATTAATAAGGACAATTATTTTCCTTTCCTCCATCTCTATCTAGAGAAACTTATTTCGGATTTGTTCAACTCTTTCATGCATAAATTTGGGGATTTTAAAGAGGGCTAGATAATAGACTAGAATATAAGAGGCTCCCTTTCTATTTTGCAACTAAGTTATTACTTTAAGAGTATTTTATGTGGGTGTGCTTTTGGTATTTTTGGGTATGCTTAGTTCTAGTTTGGATAACATTTAACTACCTTTAAGAAGCAACAAGTTGTAATGAAGTTCTTTCCATTTGTGGCCCCACTAGTTTTTTGGAATTAATAATTTAAAGTTGTTAAATTTTTTATACTTATTTAATAATAATTTCATTTATGTTTTTATCTTAAAGGTAAATTATCTTTGTTTAAGTGAATTTATATTTTACTCGTCACATCCAACACTTTTATTTTTCTTAAATTGTTTGTCCCTGTTTCCCTCATATAAAAACAAAGAGCTAAAGTACCCTATTTATGTCTTATTTAAATTTTTTGGTCTTTGATTTTCTTTTGTATGCTATTGTTTTACCTCAATAGATATTGCTATCTCATCCATCTCTTACATAAAAGATGCATGAAAATAAAATCCAATTCATACAAATAAATTAGTTGTATTCAATATTTAAACATATTCAATCAGATATCTTTTAAATATAAAATTCTCTATATTCACAAAATCATAAAAAAATCCAAAGAAAAATTATCATTAATAAGATAAGAATATACCCTCATAAACACAACCTTAAAGAGGAGATGCAAATAATTCAATATATATGGTTATCACAGTGATGATATCAGACCAAAATGGTAGACATTGAAGCAGATATGGAACATTGAATTGTTCCAGATGTCCCTCTTTCTACGGCAGAAGAAAATTATTAAGAAACTTACCATAGATGTTGACAGAAATATTTGGCACTATCTTCATTTGTCAAGGTTGGACGTCATCTACTTGATTTCCTAAATCTGAAAGGAATAAATCCACACTACCATTGAATCCAAGCATGACGTATGTATGATGGAATGTAAGGTGTGATCAAATTTACAATACTTGTCCTTTGACTGGTTCTCAGCTCTTGGATTTCCCCACCAGCAACTTTCTTTTCCTTCCTGCTGTTCATAATAACTTTTTGAATTATCAACTGTACCAGAAGTCACAATCTCTTCAGAGATTTACTGCCCAACTCAAATGGATTCCATATCCTATAGAAAGTGATAGAATTTGATGGTATGTTGCTTTATAAGAAGAGTGTGCCATTTCACAAATTACTTTGTTTATTTTATAATAGAATAATCATGTAAACTTTTTCCATTAAATTATCAAAATAAGTTGATTTATTGAATATGGACTGTGGAAATCTAATGTTTCTAACATTTAGTATATGAAAAATCTATTTTCTTTACATTTTGGTGAACACATCTAATCCTACACCACATAGTCTTCTCTTCAATTATAAGATCTTTCAAATCTATATTTTTTAATTTTCACATCTTATTTTCAAATTTGATTCTCATTCTACTCTTGCTTTATTTCATTTCCATTGTCACATTTTTTCTTTAAGGTTTTGAGCTCCCCCATCCTACCCACCTTTGGCTATACTATTGGAATTTCAATTTCATTATGATATACCATTATATTTTTTACTTTTTAGATCTAAAAGTACATCCTTGATCTTCATCTTGTCTTTTGTTTATGCTACAAGTTACTCATAATCATAATCTTCGCATTGAGAAGGAGGATTCACATAAACCCTAACACGGCCATTAAATCTTATAAAACTAAAATCTATTCTAGTATTTATATTGACAACACATGAGAATTACGATTGTGGTGTCCACGTGGACAAACAAGATTTTGCAAATGAGCATGTGAATTTGGTTACTATAGAAAATCCAACACAACTATTTAATATGAATCACAATACATTCATAAACAAACCTTTTGGAATAAAGATATTGAAAACTTGGTTAGTGTTGATATTGCTTCATTAGCCATGACTAACTTGCATCAATTATCTCTCCTACTTTTACCGTTGCTCCTTTCAGAATCACTACTCACTCCCATAAGACCACTTATACTTATACTAGGATCCCTACTTATCCCATGGCTATACCCTTCCTATTATACCTACCCACCTTAAATAGTGAACCATACTTCTATGCCCATTTCATCCACTACCACCTATACTAACTAATAATACATACTCTATAAGTCTCATTATTGTGTTTTACACTCACTTTAGCTTATTTTCCATCTATATACTTTTTAATCCATTTTGATTTATTTCTTTGGTTCTTAAATATTTCCTATCCTTTCTAAATGTCATCATTATTCATTTTCATATGTGATTTCTCTTTTATTATTTATTTTTCCTATTTTCATGTTTCTTTACCCCTTTCTTCCAACCAAAAATTTACCTTTTTACCAAATTGATCAAATCATTAAAGAATTTCAATATACTAACATATATGAAAATAATTCTTCTTTGGCTCCTAAAATATCTCATCTTCTATTTCATATTGATCCATAACCATTGCTTTTAGGTGGCAGCCTTCTATAAGTAGAGTGTCATTGAAAAATGAGTTTTGTCATGCCTCACGACTAAAGTGCAACCTAGGGAGTTTGAGGAATAGCTTGGAATTTTTGTTCAATCAAAGCCAAAACTAAATAAAATATGTATTTCATAAACGTTCTTAGAACCAACTACATTGTCTTACCAATTTCCTTTCAAAAATTCATAAAATAGGCTTCCCTTTCCCACTTTAATAGAAAAATTATAAATTTTTCACTTGATTGATATTTTGGAGCCATTCTTCTAAAAGAAATGAGGATATATTCATTTATATTATATAGTATTATAGAGTTAGCTTTCATCTTAGGTCTACAATAGTATTTTGGATCATCATGGCTTTCTCTTCATGATATGTCATTATTTAATGATTATGCACAATGTGAGATAGGCTTTTTCTTAGCTATACTTGTTTTTCACTCCATTTTTTCTCTAATATACATTTCATATTTCCTTATCCATCTCTCATCCCTCTCTATCCATTTTCCTTAACTAACAAAATATTTTTTCTTCCTTTTTCTATGTCATTATCTTTCTTAGACACCATTTCTCTTTCAATTGGACTTGTTATTTATAATCTAATATCTTCCATATTATTTTCACCTCCCATATTAGTCCTCTTCATAGTCATGTCAATATTATTATTTTTTGCAATGTCATAAATTGTCACCCTTGACAATTTCACACTAGGTTTAGCTCCCTTGTGTCTAAACCCAATTGTGCTCTTAATTTCTTGTTTTATGATCATCTTCGAAAATCAAGATTAAATTGGGAATTAATATTTATTATTTATTTCACGACATTCAAAGACCCAAAGTAGGCTTGGTCTAAGGTGCCACCACCCTTGACCAACCTATTTTGGCCCCAATTTAAAAATTTTATTGTTGGTATTTTAACATTTGAAAATTTAAATTCATTTGTCAACTTTTGATAATTGATTTTGTGGGGAAACAAACTATTGCATACAAATACAAGTACTTTTCACCATTTTAAATCCTAATGAATCCTAGCATTTTTGAATCACAATTGATCATCCTAAAAATCAATTAAGAGAAAAATTAGCAAATTTTACAACAATTATTATCAATCAAGATTCATGTTTGCAATGTATCAAGTTTTCATGTAACTTTGTTTATGGTTTATGTTCATTTATTTTATGAGTACTAAAATTTTTAGGACCTTCAATCAAATAACAAATTCTCCTTGCATGAGATGAGTACAATGACTTCATTCCATCAAGGAAAGTAGATCTAAGTGGTAAGTTGCAACACTTGTCAATTTATCATTATTTTTCCCATTTTCCTTTGCCTGACTAAGGGTGAGCACTCTTTTACATCATCATAGCCATTATGGAGATAGAAATACCAAAATGGGGCTTGACTTAGGCAAGCCCCTATACGACATAACCCTTTCTCCCCTCTCTTGTGTGTGGGTGACAAATTTGAAGTGGATTTGGGAAAGGATTGATGACCCAATTTCAAGATCCACCATTCAATCCTTCTACCTCAAAAAATTAGGGAAAGTGCAATTAATCATTGATAGATGAAGTCTCAAAGATGAGTCTAGAAAGGAAGAACCTACAAACTATGACCATCCAAGATCTATTTTTTTTTAATTTTTGAGATCTACATCCCTAGGTCTAGGGCACCAGCATCCCTATCTAGCTAGTTTGAGCCCAAATTCATATGTCAATTTCCTCTGCCTCTACACTCTATTATTTTGTACTTCATTTCTAGGTTTTTGTTCTCTATTTTTTTGTAATCTCTTCAATTTTTTGTAGCTTCATAATTGATCTAGGAACACATTTGAATTATTAAATCAAATTAATTAATAATCAATTAATCAACACCAATCTCCCCCAAGAAAGAACCAAAACCATGATCCACCATTCTAGCTCTTTCAATTGAGGTTAGTGGGTTTTTGTGATCATTTTTGGTTCCTTCTTAATATGATGTAGGAGAAAGTGTGTTTTAGACCCTAGATTCCTTTTTTACACATCACATTTTAGTGAACCTGACACTTGTTATAAATTAAAAACTTTTTGAAATCTTAAATTTGTATTTCAAAATTTGAGTGCAATTTTAAGTTGTTTGAATTGGTCAAAAGTGTATGCATATTATGGTAAAAAGCATTGAAAAAGTAAATATTTGCATGGTATTTTTAGTTCAAATTATAAAAAAAAAGTGTTAATTTTTAGATGTTTCAAGATAGATTCAATCAATTAATCCATTTTAAAATCTGAAAATTATCTTTTGAATATATTGCATTACTTCAAAAACACAAAAATTTATGCATGCTTGTGTTTCACATAGAGAAATTAAGGTTTTGTATATTTTTAAAACTTTGTATGTTGCCAGACCTGAACCTCTACAAATTTGGATCCTCAAACATTATAGATCATTTCTAGATTTTGAAATTAGTCAAAACTTGCATCTCTAGTCTAGGGTGCCATCACCCTTTTCGAGTTGATTTTAGGTCAAAATTGAATCACAATTCTATCTTTATGATTTTTGTGCAAATTTGTGTTCTATTTTTGCAAATTATTTTAATTTCTAGCACTATAAAGTGTTTTTCTTTAGTATATGAGAAATTTATGGGCTTCACGACCCGGTGTACCATATCTAATACCCCTATGAGACATAGTTTCAAAATTATGGCTTCCTGTGATACAATCACATCTGGTGCTGATCCTGAGTCCTATAACTATTTCACTCAAGGTGTTACATCTACTCAATCTATCTTTGATTCTCTTCCTAATGCTATGTATCATATTTCTCTTTATTGCCTAACATTCATGTGGACTTAGAGGTTGATGTTTCCGATGTCCCTGAAGATAAACTTAAAAAAATGGACAAATATTTGAAAGCTTTCAACTTTTCCTAAGCACTAAATCCTTGGAAGGATAAATGAGTCCTCTTATGAAGGATAATCCTTGGAAAGGATAGAAGTGTTGTGTAGCCTAGCTCATTTACTAGATGTAAATATTACTATGGTGGCTAGTTGCACTCAAGCCTTTACTAACTCTAAAATTCAATTAAGAAAACAAGTTTCCTCTCCTATAACCATGCCTTCTATTCCTACCTTTTCCCTTCCACTCGTGGCATCAACAACGCAATATAGTAATGGTCTAAACTCAAGCTTAGGGTTTTATTGTGGCAATACCTACATTTTTTTCCCTTGACCTACAACACCTCCATGTTCATCACTGTTCCTAAATTTGTAAAACATTAACCCACCAATCATTAGCAATAACCCACTAGTCATCCATAATAGTTCACCATATTCAACTTATTCTCAAAAAATGTCACCAAATGATCCTATGATAAACCAAATTTTGCAAAAACATGTCATCATTACAACAACAAATTTCAAACATAAACCAAATTCAATCCAATGGAAATCCTCCAATATACCTCACATGTAATCCATTTTCATTTTCTATCTTAAAGACACTCATCCCATAAAACATTGAAATACCTCACTTTGAAAAGTACAATGGAAAAGGAGATCCTAACAACCATGTGTCAAATTTTATTACCTTGTGTAGTGACTTCATTTTTGAAGATGTGCTCCTAGCGAAACTCTTTCCTTGATCATTGAAAGATATGGCCTTGGATTGTTTTTTCTCATTTCCAAACAACTAAATTACCTCCTTTACACAACTCATTAATGAATTTATTCAACACTTCCAAGAAAACATTGGACCCCAAGTTACATTGACTAACTTGGTCCATTGTAAAAAAGGACCTAAAGAGAAAATAACATATTTTATAGGGAAATACCAATCTCTTTACTCATAAATCTCCTACAGCCTTCCAGATGCTGGCATTCAAAGGGTATTCATAAGAAACTTACAACCTAATACTAGAGATGAGATATTATTGATGAAATATCCATCATTCATGCATTTGTGAATAACCCTTCATGATTATTAGATATCATTTAGTCAATATGAATGTATACCTTCATTGAATCCTATTGGTCAGTCTAAAACCATGCCCCAAAATAATTATCAATCATATAAGAAGAAAAAAAAAAACTTCATCAAGATAAACAATCCCCAAGATGCTAATAACAGTGAAACACAAGTTGTTATCACAACCACAAAACCATATCAATTTAGGCCAAGAGATAGGAAATTTTCACAATTTCCCAATTCTCTCCATGCAATCATGTTGTAGTTGCTAAAAAAGAACATGATTCAAATTCCTCCAATTATCTCTATTGATACAACTAAACCATTACCACTAAAATTTAATGCAAAATCCTCTTATCAATATCATCATACACCTAGACATGATACAAAAATATGTGTGTTTCTTACGCACCAAGTGTAGGACCTCGTTGATTCTAATCTCATCCAGTTGGATGGTGTAAATGACAAAGGAAATAAATTTGTTTCACCACCTAATCAAAACTTACAAATATTTACAAACCCATTACCAAGTCGTTCAATTAATTTTTTATAAGAAAGTGATAATAAAGAAGATGTTAATGAAGTATTCAATGATATAAATATGATTGAAGTTCAACCTTGTAAGGGTCAAACCAATCTTTTTCCTAACATTTTTTTCACACATATTGATGCTTATATAACTACACCTGATGGACCTCTTTATATCATGAGTAAAATCAATGATAAACCCAAAAAGGGAATACTCATTGATCATGTGTCTAAAGTGAAGATGATCACTAAAGAATTCTTATATGTGCATGAACTCTATAAAGATAATTATGAGCAATCAAAAGCATTCTTAAAATCTCGTGATGGTTCTATTCACCTTAGGATTGGTTCTATAACTCTTTTAGTAAAAGTTGGACCTAAATAGTTAGATGTAAAACATTTACAATAATCCTAACATCAGACCATTTTTATGTGAAATTAGATCATCCATGGATAAGCTCCATGAATGAGGTCCCATCAGTTATTCACAAATGTCTTAAATTCTTATTCGAATAAAATATGCATACCATATACCATAGAAAATTTAAGCCTTTAGCCTCTCTTGGAAATTTTTTGCTACATTATTTTTTGCCTCAACCAACTCAAATTATTAAACCACATGAATATTTTTAATTTTTGTCATATCAAAATTTTAAAGCTAAGAGTATAGCTAAATTATCCCATACCAATATCTCACCTAAGGTTCCTCAATCTCTAGTGACTTCAGTGGTTGTTCCTCCTATTCCATAGGTTGTGAATAAATCTTTGTCTGAATTGGGTATCCTCCCCTGACCACCTTGCATTTATGCCTTGGTTCCCCCTTCGTCATCCTATAAAGGACCAAGAGATAACTATATAATTAAATTTTTGACTCTAAAATAAAAATAATTCTTTAGGCCAAACTCAGTGGTCTCTCAGTTATCAATAGTCCCTTCAATTCCTCCTACAAAGGAAGAAAAGAGACCAATGTTGGAGAACACCTCAATTACCCCTTCACAATTTGAAACTCATGTAAGAATAAATAGAAGTACAAAAGAGTGTAAAACAAGACATCATAGTATGGCTCACCAACTCACTAAAACTAAAAAACCTTTAACCAATAACCTTCCATCTATACAAACAAATTCTATTGAAATACCTCTAATAGATCCATCCTCTTCATCTCCCGACTCAACTCTACCACCATTGCTGAACCATGAAGTTGAACCTTATTTATCCCAACATAAACAAAGGATGAAAGAGACTCATATAAATGATATTTCTTGCAATCACGATGATGGCACTAATATGTAGCCTATTGGGATACATTCAGATAGTGAAGTAGAAGAGAATATGGAAGAACAAGAAGATCATAATGAATTATCTCGTATGCTTGCAAAATCAGTGAATCTAGACGGGGATGACCATGATGATCCTCCTAATGAGATTGATCCACTAAGTGTTGAACTTGGGACTTCTACTTGTACTACACTTGATGTAGTTCCTTTAGCTTATTGTTCACCTATTTATGATGAGCAACATTGGGATGCATATAATTTACTTTAGATCGAATCACATGTTTACTACCATTTTTTGTCTTTTTATGTTTGATTGCACGTAATAAAATCTCTCGTAATGTGTTTCTTGGCATGTATTTTTGTTTGTTAGTTTTCTTTGGATGGCCCTTTTTGTTTCTATTGGAAAAAGGATACAAAGAAAGCGAATCTATTGTGACTTTCATCTATTTGTATATGTATTTGTCTTTATATTGTGAATGTATTTTATTTGTTCCTTTTGGGAATGATGCGAAGCGTTGAGACATTTAAGTATCTTCCATTTTAACCCAAAAGCTTTGTTATGTTGATGTGTTGTTCCTCCATTGTATTCATAGTTCCACAAGTATTTTGGAATGATGCCAATTCAGAGCATTGATCATATTATACATTATCTTTCATTGATAGTAACCTTAGATTGTGGATCCCTTATGTGTTATTTATGTCTTTTAATCATGTGTCTTTGTTTTGGGGGAAACCCCTTGTCATGAGTCAACTTTTTGGGAACATATTGTTGGCATAGGGTTTTCCAATAAGCTCTCATGACCTATTATTTTATTCTACCTTAAAGGAAATTTCTCTTGATTTCCTTTAGCAATTAATTTAAGGTGGGGGCATACATTCCATTATGTGCTTCAATTTGTTCACACACATTGAAATTTATGATGTGTTTTTGGCATATTGATCATTTTGTAGCACCTTATCAAAATTATTGGGACTATAATTCTTGGTATGGTTGACATGAGAACACAATTATTGAATATCGGACTTCACTAGCTTGTGATGCTGTCGTTCATGGGTCACCTATCAAATATTGGAATTTATTAGCTTGTGACTCATGAATTCCTTGGGTATAGATCCAAGTAATAATTTTGTGAAGCTTACTATTTTGTGATTGTCATACCCCCTTTTCATATTTGCATTGTGTTTGCATTGTGTTTGCATTATGTTTGCATTATGTTAGTTTAGTGTCTTCTTCATGTATGCTTCATTTTTCTCATGTTGCATTGCATCTTATATGTGTGTGTTCCTTTATATTTTCATTGTTGTACCATAGAATATTGAGCCTAGGGGCTTACACATCCCCTTAGATTCAATGTATCCTACCTCTCCAATTTTTGGATAAATAAACCCCTCTTGGCTTATCCTTACTTTAGTGTGAGTATGAGCATAAGTTCATACTCTTAATAAAGTGGGGGCTAAAATTAGCATCGTCGCCCTTGACAACTTCACACTAGGTTTAGCTCCCCCCTATGTGCCTGGACCCAATTGTGCTCTTAAATTGCTAATTTTATGAACATCTTTGGAAAATCGGGATTAAATTGGGAATTCATATTTATTATTTATTTCATGAAATTTGAAGACCCAAAATAGGTTTGGTCTAGGGTGTCGCAACCCTTGACCAACCTATTTTGGCCCCAATTTAAATGTGTTATTGTTGGCATTTTAACATTTGAAAATTGAAATTTATTTGTCAGCTTTTGATAATTTATTTTGCATGGAAATGAATTATTGCATATAAATACAAGTCTTTTTAACCATTTTAAATCCTAATAAATCCTAGCATTTTTGAATCAAAATTGAGCATCCTAAAAAGTAGTCAAGAGTAGAATTAGCAGAGTTTACAATAATTATTATTGGTCAAGATTCATGTTTCCAATGCATCAAGTTTTCATGTAAGTTTGTTCATGTTTTATGTTCATTTGTTTTGTGAGTACTAAAACTTGCAAGACCATCAATAAAGAAAAAAATTCTCCTTGCATGAGATGAGTACAATGACTTTAGTCCATCAAGGAAAGAAAATCTAAGTGGTAAGTTGCAACATTTGTCAATTTATCATTCTTTTATCCATTTTCCTCTACCCGGCCAAGGGTAAGCACTCTTTTACATCATCATAGCCATTGTGGAGGTAGAAATACCAAAATGGTGTTTGAATTAGGAAATCCCATATATGGCACAACCCTTTCTCCCCTCTCTTGTGTGTAGGTAATATATTTGAAGAGCATTTTGGAAAGGATTAAAGGTCGAATTCCAAGATCCAACATTTAAGCCTTCTACCTCAACAAATTAGGGAAAGTGGAATTAATCATCGACAAATGAAATCCAAAAGTTGAGTCTAGAAAGGAAGAACCTATAGAATGTGACCATCCAAGATTTGGTTTCTAATTTATAAGATCTACATTTCTAGGTCTAGGGTGCCAATGCCCCTATCCAACCAGTTTGAGTCAAATTTCATATGCTAGGTTCCTCTGTCCCTACACTATGTTGCTTTGTACTTCATTTCTAGGCTCATATTCTAAGTTTTTTATTAATCTCATAAAAAATTTGTAGCTTCATAATTGATCTAAAAACACATTTTCATTATCAAACCAAGTTAATCAATAATCAATTAATCAACATCAATCTCCCCCAAGAAAGAACCAAAACCTTGATCCACCATTTTGGCTCTTCCAATTGAGGCTAGTAGCCAAGTGGGTGTTTGTGATTATTTTTGGTTCCTTCCTAATATGATTTAGGAGAAAATATGGTTTAGACCCTAGATCCCTTTTTTCCACATTACATTTTTATTTCCATATAGTTTCCCTTTTCATCTCCAACTCTCTCTTTCTCCTACAAACCTTAATTTTCCTAGTCTTAGGTTTTCTTTATAATTGATCGATAAATACAAAAATCTTCTACCTAAACCATTATTTTCTCTTGCCTTATTCAATCCCCTTTCAATCCCCTATTAGTTTTCATCAAATTTTATATATTGTTGTTTTTTCCATACCAATCCTCTCCATTGAGGAGTTTTCTATTTTTCTACATTCCCTCAATGCTTCTTTCCTTTATTCTATTTTTATTATCTTTCTTTATCTCTATCTGCTTCTTTCTTTGGAGCACCTCCTAAAATTCTATGACCTATATCTTTCTCCTCTTTCTATCAATTTAGTCTTCTAATATTTCTATTGAGTTCATATGTAAATGCCTTTCCCATGCTCCTACTTTTTCCAACTCTCTTAACACATAATCTAGTGACTTAGATACTTATATATTTATATGATCATTTCTCCACTAACCATTATTCTTCACAAAAAAATGACTTATATGACAATATAGGTCCAATTTTTCTCATTTTAATCTCTTCTTATCCTCTTATTCAAAAGCTTTCACCTATAGATAATGATAGCACTATCATTTCTCAAATTGTTGCTCCAACTTTCATAGATTCTTTACCTAAAGATAATCCCAAAATATCTATAATTAGTCACTTTTTCTACCTTCTTACTCAAAGGTTCTTATACTTCCCTTGATAATGTATATTTTGATACACTTTTTGATTCATCCTATGGTGATGATATAATCCATAATCCATATGGAAATCTAATTTTTCCCCTTTACTTTCTCATGTGTATTACCATTATTGTGTTTATAATACCCACATATATGTCATCAAACTTAAATAATTTATTTCATGTAATAATTTTACTCACTTATTCGATGAGCCACATATTGACATTGGCATGTCCCCTTATTTTTCCACTTTTGATATAAATGCACTTCATCCCTTTTTAAAACTATCACTATTTCCCTCACTATTATCATTATTCCACCTATCATACCTATGATTCCTATATTATATGAATTACTCCTTTATTATCCCACTTCTCATGATGTCCTATATTTTTCTCCATTACACTTCATGCTTCCTTCATCTATTATGTATTTACTTTCCTATGAGTCATCATTTTTCTTCCGTTCCTAGTCATGAAATATCTTTACCTACCTCACCTCATAAACCATTTGAAATATTTCTTCTTTAATTCAATATGTCACCTCCATCCTCTCTTTTATCATATATTTGACTAAGTGTGATAGATTGAACAAATGTGATGAGCATGCAACATTAATGAATTCTTAGATAACACATTAGATGCATGTTATGATGAAGGTTTGAAGGTTTATTTTACTTTTAATAATTATTGTAATCTACATGATATCTCTTATTATCCCCCACCTACAGATCTATGACATTGTATACATTATATAAATAAAAAAATTATAAAGTGCATGTAAATGAATTATGTTTTCATGAGCCTCTTATGATGTCCTATTTTCATTATCCTTTAGACGATAGCATACTTAGTCAGTATTGTGATATTTTAAGCATATTTATCATTCATCCTCCCCCTCTTTATTTCATTTATACTATACCACAATATCTTTGTACTTTACATCCTATAGTAAAACATTTTTATTCTACTTCTCATATAGTAGAATATTTCCACAACTCGTAATTAGATCCATTAAACTTATCAATGTCCAACTGAGATACGGATGCAGCCATGATTCCTATAACCACAAATTTTCAAAACAAAACTCCCACTGTAGCACAAAAAACCTTCCCAATTCCACCCAATAGAAAAATTTGGTCAGGTTCTAATACCCAATGTTAGAAATGAAGGCAACCACTACAATATGGAAATTTTATTTAACTTGCAAATCTGAAATATAAACTTATAGAAATTAATGGAGAAATGATTTAAAATAAAAATAACTCACACAAATCAAGAGCCATACACATAACACAAGGATTTACATTGAGAAAACCCTTTCGGTTAAAAAAATCCACAAAGAAAAGAGGGAAAATTTGTAATCTTCTTCAAGAAGATTACAATACAATATAGAATTTCCTCAATCTTGACTCAATATATAGACTCATGAGGGCTCAAAATAACACCATAAAACATTACCATGGGTCAAAATAAGGTTTAGAAATATCATGGTAAAAATCCATATGACCCCTTACATGCTAAAAATGGTTTCTTACATGGCATTACACCCTCTTACAAGTTGTCATAAGAATCCTTAAAAGATAGGAGATGCTCTTACATGTGTAATATAGCATCAATAGCTTATGCAAAGATTCTCTTACGTGTGTGATAAATTATTCTCACATCCAAAATGATATTCCCCACTTTTAGCCCTTATAGTTGTCATATAATCCATCATAACATCCTTAAAAATAGGCTTTCCATGCTAGACCACTAAATGGGAATCTTTTGACAACTAATAACTTATTTTTCAAGGCACTGACATGTGGCAAAAGTGTCAACTCAAAATCTCATGCCCCTTTTGATAGAGTACAATTATTTAATAACATAAATGATATTTATCCATGGGAAAATATAAAATAAGAATAAATAACTTAGGAATTGCCAAGGTTGAGGCACCTTGATTCCCAACAAAAATATCTAGTAATACTAATTTGATAGTAAGTTGAAAGTATGTTGAATTAATAAGAGCAATCATTAATTATGGATGCTTGCCTTAATTGTCACATTTATAAGGGTTTTCACTTAATTTCTACATATATTGAGAATAATATTTGTTGTACAAGATTTGATTGTGTACTAAGTCGAAACATTTATGTTGATTGGAATTCAATCAAGTATAAATCATCTAATATTCCCATTAAGGATAGTACGTGGAGGAAGAAATATATACGACACATCCTAAGCAATATGTGGTAAAAGATAAGGGGTCATTGGTTTGTAGATTGAAGAAATATCTATACAATATCAAACAATCACCAAAACATGGTACCAAAAAATTAATTCATATGTTTTGAGGTTAGGATTTATAAGGTTTAAAAGTTAGAGATCAATCTATGTACTTTAATAAAGGTGGTTATAATTTATTTGCTATCATTTTATATGAAAAATAGGTTGACATTTGGTAATAGTAATGGAATGATTAGGGCTATGAAATATCAACTCTCTTTACAATTTGATATTAAGAACTTGGGGGTTACTAAGTTCATCTTATGTGTGTATATTAGAAGAGATAGAGCTAACAAAAATATTTGGCTAGGGCAAAGTATGTTTAATCTATGTTACAATGTTTTAGCATGGTAAATAGTAGACTAGTGAGTATTCCTACTTTAATGAGAACTAAATTATTAGTTGAGCAATGTTTGTCCTCAATAACAGAGATGGAAGATATGTCTCATGTTCCTTACATTTGTGTAATCAATAGTCTGATATATGTATGGTCTACACCAAACCAAAGATTGTATAAGTAGTATGAGCCAAGTGAGTTGGTTTATTGCTAATCTCGATAGAAAACACTAGGAAACAATGAAAAGAGCATTCTAGTACTTGTAGGGAACTATAAAATATTTTATTTTCTACGAAGGTAATTTGTAATATAGTGAAGTCCACTTGGGTTACTTACAACATAGTGAGGGTCACCTAGGTTACTTGTAACATAGTGATGGTCACTTGCAATAAAGCAAGACAGGTGGCACTTGCAACAAATTTGATGATTACTCACAACTCTTAGATATCCAAGGGTTTGTTCACTTAAACTAGGTAAGAGATGTGGATAGCATAAGATCTACTAATGGCTATTTTTTCAATTTGTGTGGTGGTGTGATCAACTGGATGAATAAGAAACATGCTATGGTTGTTTTATCTATGACAAAGTTAGATTACATTATATTAATTCATGCTTGTAAGGAGGCAATGTAGCTCTAGATATTGTTTTTAGATATTAATCTAAATCAAGAAGTAGTTTAAATTCAATGTGGCAGTCAGAGTGTCATAAACTTGGTAAAAACACCACTTTCCATGCATAGATAAAGTGTATAAATGTTTGTGTTGACAAGTATTGTAATCTCTTATAAAAAAATTGTATCCTACTCTAATATAGTAAATCTTAGCAAATCCTCTATATCTTGCCTCTGAAGTTGTATTTGCTTCCGCTCTACAAATTCTTTGTATCTTGCTCTAAGGTAGTGAGTCTTAGTTTTCAAGTCATTTTTGGTAGTGAGCCTTTATATTGTGAGTTAACTCTCACCCTGTTTTTTCCCTCATTGTGTTTTCCATGTAAATTTGGTGTCTCCTTGTGCATGTGTATGTTCTTTTTTTATTTCTCATTGTCGCTAATCATATTAAGGATAGAATTGATATATCATTCATTAGGGTTTAAACTACTATATTTGTTTAAGGGTTTTGGTTGAGTTAAGAAGTTTGTATTATGTTGAAGAGTTTCTAAGTTATGGAAAGGATTAAGTTTTTAGTAAGATTGATTCACCCCCAACCTCTCAGTCTTCATATGTGTTCAACAATTGGTATCAAAGCCAAATTCCTCTAAATATGCTTAACTTGAGGCAAAGATCTGGGATGGCACATGATGGTTCATAAAAGGGTCCTAGGTTTGATGGGACTAATTATTCTTTCTAGAAATTGAGAATGGAAGGTCACCTGAACACTCTAAGGTTTGTTGTTTGGAAATTATTCAAGGATGGTTATGTTTCTCATGCTACTCCTCCAACGGATCCAATTGAAATCAAATTATATGAGTGCAATTCCAAAGCTAAGTATCCTCTCTTGTGTGGATTGGTTGATTCAGAGTTTTTGAAGGCAATGAATTGTAGCTCTGCTAAAGATGTTTGGGAAAAGCTCAACAACATATATGAAGGAGATACTAAAGTGAAGCAAGCCAATATGCAAATCTTTAAGAGTAGATTTGAGACTTTGAGGATAATAGAGGATGAAGACATTGCAAGTTATATGCTTTGGGTGCATGAAGTTATTTTTGGCATCACTGGTCTTAGTGGAGAAGTAAAAGAAAGTGATATTGTAAAGAAGGTTTTGAGGTCTCTTCCTAAAACTTATAGTCATAAAGTGTCTGCTATTTAATAACCCAAGGATTTAGATCATTACTCTATTGGTAAAATGTTTGGCGCTCTTGGGTAAACCCACAATAGTGTTTTTTGCATAAAGAAAAATTAGAAACGCCCATCAAAAAAATTAAAATGGCTTACCCCTTCTAATGAACTCACCTTCAAATGAAACCCCCCCTCCCCATTTGAATGAACCCCCACTTGTGCCATATAGGGGGTGTTCATTCGAAACCCACCTTCTAATGAAGGGGGTTGGAATGAACCCCCTTCATTAGAAGGGGGATTTGAATGAACACCCTTTTTTTCACTTTTCTCCTTTAATTGCAAAATTAATGCATTTTTTACTTTCAAATCTTGATTTTGAGGTGCAAATGGAGTCAAATAAATTAACCAATTTGGAGAACCCTAGTCCTCGAAACGAGCTTCCAACAACTATAAATTTGATATATTTTTCTTTCATTTTTCTATTTTATTGTTTAGTTTTAATGAACATAGGTTTTTCATTAAACATTAATTTCAGTGAAAATCCATTAAGGAAAAATAGTAAATTAGTGGAAAAGAAATTTGAAAAATGTATACGCACTAGGTATTTATGTCCTCGTTCAAACAAAAAAAATGAATTTCAATACACAAAAAAAAAAGTTATGCTATTGAAAGTGAACCTATGTCTAAATTTTAATTAGTTTGACTTTAAAACTTAATTAAAAGAAAAATATTCAACAAAACATTATGAAATGAAATAGAAGCACTATATTTCAATGTTACCAACCTAAATTCAAAAGAATCATAATTTTATCCTTTGTAGAAAAAAAATTGTGATTGAAAGTACACATCACTTTTTAAAAATGTTGCTTACTATTAAAAAACTAGAAAAGGAGATAAAAAAAAAAAATACAATTTAATTTCAATTAAAAAAAAATCTAAAATCTACAAACAAAATCTCACAAACCACTAGTTTGGATCATATTCAAATTCCTAACAGTTTACCTGCTATAGGTGTCAGAAAGTGAAGATTTTGCTCAAAATGTTGTTTTCAATGTCAAGTTTGGCCAAAAATTGTAACCCATTATTGTGGGATGACCCTCTTACTTCCTTTGAAATGAGAGAATTTGATAAAGATGCTTGAAAAAGGGAAGCTACATTCAAATCCAATAAAAATATTGAAGATAAAGCTATTGATCAAAATGAATTCTTTGATGAAGTTGAAGCAAACTTTGTGAGAAGATTGAAGAAAGGCACTAGCAAATATAAAGGTAAGTTACCTTTCAAGTGTTTCAATTGTGGAAGAATTGGTCATTTTGCATCTAAATGCCCCTATAAAAAATCTATTGATGATAACAAAAGAGAGGGAATCAAAAGAGGTTTCTATTCCAAGGAGAGCGTTTTTTCATCTAAAGATGAAGATAATGATTCAAATGATGAAAACCTATTCATGGCTTTGGAAGGAAAAAAGAACAATATTGGAGAATGTAAGAGGTTTGGTAGCTTGTAGAGCAATAAGGTCAATGAAAGATCAATGGCAGTATGGACTACCTTTCATGCAAAGGAAGAGGAAAATTCTTGGGTGATTGATAGTAGTTGCTCTCACCACATGACTGGTGACAGAGGAAAGTTCATCAGTCTCAAGAAGGTTAATGGTAGAGCTGTTAATTTTGGTGATGGTAAGTCAACACAAATCTGTGGATAAGGTGATATAACAATTGATGGAAAGAATAGAAGTGAAGATGTCATTTATGTCAAAGGTCTAAAGTATAATATTCTTAGTGTAAGTAAGATGTGCAACAAAGGGTACAACCTTACCTTTTATGCTAGTGGTTGTGAGATCATAAAAGGTGGGTCTGGAAGACTAGTTGTTGAAGGAACAAGAACAAATGGTAATTTTTATCATCTAAAGGAGGGTAATTAAAGGATATGCTTATTAGCTCAGTCTAGAGAATGTTGGTTATGGCATAAAAGAATGGGACGCATCAATTTTAATAATATGGTAAAGATCAATTCCTCTCATGCCTGGTGAGAGATATACCTAAGATAACCAAGCTTGCAAACACATTATTCAAAGAATGTCAAATGGGAAAGCAAACAAGGACTAGTTTTACAAGAAAGGAGTACTTTGTTTCAATGGAATTGGAGCTGATTCACATTAATCTATGCAGACCTGTAAGGACAAGGAGTCAACAAGGTGAAAGGTACTTTATGTTGCTTATAGATGTTTACACTGGAATGACTTGGGTTATATTCTTAAGAGAAAAATCAGAAGCCTTTGATAAGTTTAAGATTTTTAAAGCAAAAGTTGAGAATGAAATGGATGCTAAGATCAAATGTTTAAGTTCAGATAGAGGAGGTGATTTTACTTCATAAGAATTTGAATTTTTTTTTAATATCATGGCATTATGAGACATCTTTCTGCTCCTAGAACCCCTTAGTGGAATGGCGTAGTTGAAATGAAGAATAGGACAGTGTAAGAGATGGCTAGGGAAATGATGAAATATGTTGATCTATTTGATATGTATTGGAAGGAAGCAGTTCAAACTATTTTCTATTTTCTTAACATAGTGCAATTGAGGATCAATAGCACTAAAACCCCATTATGAGTTGTGGTATGGAAGACCTCCCATTGTTAAATAATTCATAATTTTTTATAGTAGATGTTATATTAGAAGAGATGAAGGAGGCCTTGGAAAGTTTGATTCAAGGTGTGATGAACGAATATTTCTTGGTTACTCTATCAAGAGAAAGGCATACAAATTCTATAACAAGAGGTTGGGAAAGATGATTGAAAGTACAAATTTCAAAGTAGATGAAGACTTATGTCAAATCTTACAAGAACTAGAGATCTATGGATCTGATATACCTCCTTGGATTGAAGAAGAAGAAGAAGAAGAAGAAGTAGAAGTAGAAGAGAAAGAGGAGAAGGAACTAGAACTAGTGAAGACTCTCAAAACTCCAACAAAGTATGTCCAAAGGAATCATTCTATAGATTATATCATTGGAGATAAGGATGAAGGTGTGGTGACCAGGAGAAAGTTTGCAAGAGCTAGTGAAAAAGTAAATTTATATTTGTTGTCAAAAGTTGAGCCCAAGAACTTTGTTGATGCTAGAAAAGAAGATAACTAGATAAAGGAAATGGAGGAAGAAATGCATCAAATAGAGAAAAATAAGACTTGGTAATTAGTTCCTAAACCATTTGATAAGAATGTGATAGGAACAAAGTGGGTGTTCTGAAATAAGTTGAATGAAGATGGTGAAATGGTAAGGAACAAAGCTAGATTGGTTTATAAGGGCTATTCACAAGTTGAAGGAATTGATTTTGAGGAGAATTTTACTCTGATAGCTAGAATGGAAACACTAAGGATGTTTCTTGCTCTTGTTGCTCATAAGAACTTCAAATTATATCAAATGGATGTTAGTTTTCTTTCCTGAATGGAAATCTAGAGGAGAAGGTATATATTGAGCAACCAAATGGTTTCCATTTATCAAATGATCTAGACATGGTTTGCAGACTCAAGAAAGCTCCCAAAGCCTAGTATGCTAGATTGGATAAGTACCTACTTCAACAAGGATTCGAGAAAGGTAATGTAGATAGTAATCTATACATTAAGGTTCGAGAAGTTAAATTGTCGATTATGGTAGTATATGTTGATGACGTCATCTTTGGTGGAGATGATAATATGTGTAAGAAGTTTGTAAAAATAATGTAAAAATAATTTGAGATGTCAATGATTGGTGAGTTTTCCTTCTTCCATGGAATTCAAAGTATTCAGCAAGATGGTGGCATCTTTATTTCTCAGGTCAAATATGTAAATTAAATACTAAAGAAATTTGGGATGGATGATTCCAAACTAGTGGGTACTCCTATGGTGACGGTTTGTCACCTGAGAAAATCTAATGAGTCTCTAGAAATTGATTAGACTCTTTATAGGTCTATGATTGGAGGTTTACTATACTTAACTACTTCTAGACCTAATATTATACATGTGGTATGTTTGGTTACTAAATTTCAAGCCAATCCTAAGCAATCTCATGAAAAAATTGTAAAAATAATATTCAGATATTTGAATGGAACTATGGATTATGGCTTTTGGTATAAAAATGATAACAAATTTTCTTTGAATGCTTATACTGATGTTGATTGGGTAGGTTTTGTGGATGACCAAAGAAATACAAGTGGTAGTGCATTATTTTTGGGAGATAGATTGGTATCTTGGTTCAATAAAAAGAAAGAATTGGTGTCTTTATCCATAGCAGGAGCTAAATACATTGTCACAACATCTTGTTGCACCCAATTTCTTTGGATGAAGAAAAATTTGAAGGATGTAAAGGTTGTATATGAAGAACCCATTCCAATATTGTGTGACAATACAAGTGCAACTAATATTTCCAAGAATCTAGTAATGCATTCAAGAACTAAACACATCTCTATATGATATTAATTTTTGAGAGAGAAGGTTGTAGAGCATGAAGTTAGAATGGAGATATGACTACCAAGGATCAGATTGTAGATATCTTCACAAAGGCACTTTCAAAGGATACTTTTGAGTATCTCCAGTAGAAGTTAGGGGTTATTACCCCTCCTTTTCTAACTAGATGCAGATGGTGCATATTTCCAAGGGGAGAACTTCATGCCATATCCTTTTTCTCCTAGATTGATGTATGCTACCACTCATGGGGATTTGGTAGTAAGGGGGAGTTTGATGTAGTTGTGTAGATATTGAAAAGAAGTGTTGTTCAAAGGGGGAGTATGTGTTGTTGTTTCAATTGAAGATCTTTGGCCTTTTTCCTTGAAGATAGATAATGTGTTTTTTCCTTATATATGCAGGTGTGTGTTGCCCTTTTTCCTTGACGTCAAAGGGGGAGAGTAAGAAGATGTGTGTTTCCATTAATGCCAAAGGGTGAGATTTTTGGCAGTGGTTTTCATTGATGTCAGCATTGATTGTTGGTTGTCTCTGATGTCAATACTTGATGAATATTGTTGTATGTTCGGTAGTGGTTGTCATTGATGTCAACACTAATGGTTGGTTATCTTTGTTGTCAATGCTTGGTGAGATTTCTACACATGTTTGTGAGCTTATTGGTAGTAGTTTGTGACAACACTTGGTGAACTATTTGTGGTTGTTATTGTTGTCAACACTTGAGAAGTAAGGAAGATTGTTAGCATTTGATGTCCCTGATGACAAGTACTTAGTGAGATTGTTGCAATGATTTTTTCTTGGCCTTGGTTTTCATTTGGGTTGTCATTGTTGTATGGTGGTGTTGTTGAAGTTCATGGTTGGATGTCATGCCTTATTGAGTATAGTTGTTGTCAATAGAGTTGATTTCATAATGATATATTAAGATGAGGATTAGAAGTGTTTTTTATGGTGGAGAGATTTTGTTGAAGGTCTACAGTATGTCTTATGCTCTCTCCTAATATTCCTGGTGAAGCATGTGTTGTTGAAAGAAAGCTCTTGTCTTTGCAAGTTTTTGAAAGGTTTTGTTCCTAGAAGATGCATTGAAGTCTGTTTGGCAAAATGCTTTGTATTCCTTTATTGTTGAAGATATGGTATTGTGGCTTGGGATTCAATTAGTGTTCTATAGATGTTGTACTCTTATCCTTTCAGGTCACCAATGTTGTCGAGGATATTTATGTGAATTGCAAAAGGTTAGCAATGTTGTTGGGTGTCTGGATTGGTCTAGAAAATGCTACAAATTTCTCCACATTTCTTCACATTGATGTCTTTGCTCCTGTGGTTTGGTGAATGTGGTCTCAATTTATGTAGTGTCTCAGTTCTAATTTCATGAGTTGAAGTGGTCCACAAGTTGATATGAACTAATGTTATATCTCTTTAATGAATTGTATGTGCTTCTTTGATAAAGTATTTTGTTCTTGTTTGGTTTGTAGGGGTTGTTAGTGGCATGACAGTATGAAAGAAGTGTTTGGAAGTGTTTTTGGATGTTCATGAAACATCCCCATGTCATCTCCACACTGTTGGTTGGCCTCTTTGGTGTTGCATTATGTCTTGAGTTGGCTTTCTGGGTTAATTATGGATATTTGGCCGACAAGGCTTGTTAATTTCCTTGTGTTATGTGCTTGAAGGTCTGTGCCAACATTTTTAGAGGTGTTATGATGGATTTAGGTCTTGACCTATCTTTTGGGGACCACATTAAGTTAATTCTATTGGAAGTATATTTTTTGGTTGACTGGTTATGTGTTTCATGATTCATCTACACGGTTCCCTGTTGTCAATTTAGGTTGATGTGCACCAGCAAGTGAATTTTTTTGGATCACATTGAAATATGTAACAAAATTATTGTTGGTCCTCTCTATCTTTGGGATAGGATCGTATTATGTTATTGTGGCTAGCCTATTGAATTTATTGTTTGTTTGTATTCTCTCCTGGATTACCTAATTGAAGCTTTGAAGTGTTGCAGTGGATGTAAATGAAATATAATTTCAGATGTAAGAAGTATGGAAGTGTGAACAAGTGTGAAGAATTATAAATGTGGAATTTATTGAATATCCAGTAGAGATATTGCTAAAGAGTGTGGAAGAAAAATATCAAATGTGTTTTAATACCTCAATCAACAAAGTGAATTATTGAAAAATAGTCTAATCTCTTATAAACCTTTTGTATCCTACTCTCAGATAGTGAATCTCATTAGGTCCTTTGTATCTTCCCTCTGAATTTTAATTTTCTTCATCTCTATAATTCCTTTGTATCTTTCTCTAAGGTAGTGAGACTTAGTTTGCAAGTCCTTTCTGGTAGTGAGCCTTTATATTGTGAGTTAAATCTCACTGTTGTTTTTTCCTCATCGGGTTTCCCATGTAAATATGGTGTCTCCTTGTGCATGTGTGTGTTCTCTATTTATTTATCATTTTTGTTGATCAAATTAAGGATAGAATTGCTATATCTTTCATTAGGATTTAAACTACTATATCTATTTAAGGGTTTTGGTTGAGTTAAGAAGTTTGTATTGTGCTAAAGAGTTTCTAAGTTCTAAAAAGGATTAAGTTTTTAGTAAGACTTATTCACCCCCCTCTCAATCTCTAGGTGTGTTCAACATTTAGTACCATTTTATTCATGAGATGATGGAGGGTGGAAGGGTGTGATGGAAATTCTAAAAAAAAATTGTGGTTCTTGGTCTTAAACCCCACTTTTCTAAGCTTATAGGTGAGTTGTATTGGTTAAGGTTTATTGAAACTATGTTTTAATCTTGGCTTGTAAAACCCTACAGAAAACTTAACTCTTTGATTGTTTTAATCCTTTGATATATTTTCATGTTGACTAGTTGAGTTGATTCCCATTTGGTTAAGTTACAAATTGAGTCCCTATGTTCATGTGTTAATCGACCCCATTTACCTTGTATTACCAATTAATCCTTTTCCTTGAAAATCCTCTTAATATTTCATTATATGAGCCTTTGAAATATTTTGGGCTATGTCCTTTTGAAAACCTTTCATTTTATTAAAATATTTGGTCGGTGTCCAAAGTTTGAGTTATGCGAATGCCTTTATCAAATGTTATTCATCTAATGCTACCTAGATGATGCCCCCACCTTTAAAACAACTTATTCTATATGTATGAATTGTCTTCACTTAAGTTGTTGCATCCATCACTCTGCTTGAGCCATATGGAAAAATCATATTGTATCACTCGCTTCCCTTGCATCTCTCTTTCTTAATCCCTACTAGTCCCCTTTGTGCAATATGTGATGGCTCCATTGATCTTCATCCTGAGGATAGGTGTAAACATCTTATCTCATCGCTCAATTCCTTCATATCATAAGTTTCATTATTGGGCACCTAGTGATAAATGCACTGTGCACGGTTGGACACGATTGAGACACGTGGTCACATCTTGTTTCATCACTTGGTTCCTTTGTATCATAGTTGTGAGTAAGTAGCATAAAAGCTAAGATGTTATATGTAATGAGAACATAGAAGCACAAAGGGGATGAGAATATACTCAGAGAATATTTTTTGGATAGGTGTTTGTCTCTCATTTCATTGCAAGGTTTCTTTATATCACAATTTGCATTTCTTAGAGGATGGAGGAAAGTGTAATATGTGTTAGGCATCTCAGATCTCAACACATCTCATCATCTTACTACATTGCACAACCTCAATGTATCATAGTTATGCATTATAAAGTAATAAGAAGGACTTCAATGTGTGATGAACAAAGGGAAGAAAAGGTATATAATAGGAAGAATATTCTATGCTAGGTTTCAATGCTTGAGCTCATCGTGAGACTCCTTTGCATCAAATTTTCAAATCATTGAGCACAAAGATAAAATTTGATGTGTGATGGACATAAAAGAAAAGTTGGCAGCAAGGTTTAAAAGGTCGGGGTGATATATGGAAAACTCTCGACTCATCGTGAGACTTCCGCACATCACAATTTTATGAAGTGTCTTTTAAAGAAAAAAGTGATATGATGAAGACATGTGATGAACATCAATCTTGTTTTAAAATAATTTGATCAATAGTCTCCATTCAAATAGAAACAACTAACTGAAAAATTTATTTTTTCATTCACGCTCGAGCAATCCCTCTACAATTAATGGTGTATCAGTCCAATCCAAAGGAAATAAAGTTGAGAATTATTATTTTTTCGTCATCTTTGCAAGTGTATTCGAGCATTCAGGTGAACAGAGCTTCAAGCCAACAATTTCAAGTGAAATAACAACTAGGCTTTTCCTAGGTAAGTGAGTTTTCTTATCCTTCTATGCATAAATTTGATTACGCATAAAGGAAAAAGGGTTGTGATGGTGTCTGGTGTTAATTGGAGTTGTTAAGGTTTTTTGTGTTGAATTTTTCAAAAGGAAATCGTTAAACCTTAGGCTTATTTGAAAATAAATTTGTAAAGTTCTGCATAATTTTAGCAAGAATTATATAGAACCCTAGAGGAAAATTAAGCTACTATAAAACCCTAGTGTTAAGGAAAATTGTGAAACCCTAGTTTGTCAAATTCTATGAAAATGAGTCAGGTCAATGATTCATCAAAGGAAAAGCCTAAAACCAAGGGGGTCAAGAGGGACTTTGCTATATTTATGGAAGATGAACTCATGCAATTATTCCCAGGTGCCAAAATGGTTGGAAAAGGGACTACTGGTGAAGGAATCTTAACTGATCATTTGCAAGGCAGTGCAAGGAAAGTGGGGGATATTGTAGTTCCACATATTGGATGGGAATTGTTTCAATAGACATAAAAAAGGTTAGACTACCCTCGTTCATCTTGAAATTTGGGGACATGTGATTTGGGAAAACTCATTGTACTAAATGTCTTTGTGGAAGTTGATTTAATAAAGGAAATTGTAGAATGTTATGAACCTAATGCAAGAATCATCAAAATTAAAAAGGGGTCTCCATTGATTAATACCAACAGGAGTCAAATTGTGAAAAAAATTCAATTGAACCCCTCTACCATAGTGTCCATCAACTATAGTGTACTTTTCCAAGAGTATGAAAAGGACAAGTATGGATACAAAAATTATGTATTTCCAAGACACAAAATGAAAGATATAGGAAATAAAGAAGGTTTTCCCCAAAGGAGTTTGAACCTTTCAATTCTAATGAGTTCAAAAACTACTTCAAGAATACATACTTTGTCCTGGGCCAAGTATTGGGGAAAACCTATAGTTTAAGGATGCTAATCTATTTGATGATGATGGTAATAGACATTGAAAACAAGTATTCCAACTGGGATTTTGATTATTCTTCTTATTTGGATGAGAAAATCCACAAGCAGTTGAAGGAGTTGAAGGAACCTAATGCTCTATTGAGGTTTACACACTATTCTTTGTTGATGCATATGTTTTTGTGGAGTGGACAGAAGGCATGGTCCAAATTCATGGACCTAAGGAAAAAGGATGAACAAGGCAAGGACTTTCCTGTGCAACTATGGACACATATTTGGGACCAAAATTGCCTTGATTCCAATTACACATCCTTTCGTAATGGACTAGTGTATGGTATCTTGGATAACTTGGGGTGTAAGATGACATACAGAATCTCAACAAGTATAAAGGAAGTTTTGAGGCCCCTGTAATTCAAGGCTAACACCAAATTAGACCACAATTGGGGAGATTGGTGTCTCCACACTACTTGTACGATTTTTAGAGTTTATGGTTCTTTGGTGCAGCCACACTACCTTCCAATTTATGTGTCAGAAACACTTACATTCATGGAGATCATGTCACAACTTGATTGCATGGATAGGGAGCACTTTAGGGGTGCTAGGAAGGGATCTTTTATCTCAAGCCAATTTGTTTTTTCCTATTTCAGAGTAACATCGAAGGAGGGGTTAGAAAACTTATCTAGTATGTTAAAGGCTTATAGAATGAAGGTTGAAAAGGTGAGGAATTATGATCTAGAAGGCTTCATTGACAAATAAAGGAATAATATAAGTAGGTCTTGTAACATGTCATACATAAATAACACTTAAAATGAAATAGACATTATGAATAAAAAATTAAGATAGTCAATTAGCTATTTTCCATGATAGCACCATATGTGAAAACAAATGATTTTATATTCATTTCCAAATGTCAAATTTACAAGTTACAATATTTGACTTAGGCCATCAACGCCTCTTAGTCAACTCAAATTTATATCATGAAGTATAAATTCAATGATCAAGAATATGGAATTCCATGTGATTCCTCTTCATTGCTCACCACATCTGGTGGATGAGAACATGGTTCAGGTACTTTTCCACCCAACCATGAAGCTACGCTTCCTTAAAATTCTTCCTAACTCAAATAATACCCAAGCCTGCATGAAACACTTCGTAAGAGACACAACATGCAAGGTGGAATTTGGCGCGTCCCTAGCATCCACATGCATTTCTATCTACATTTAGAACATGCAAGATCTATGCTAAGAAATGGCAAAGAGATTACAATCATAAAAGTTATACCATTCAACATAATGGACTACAAATGCTTGGCCAAGCATATGTTGTATACAGCTAAAAATATAGATTTTGGAAAAGAAAAACCTATCTCTCTGTTAGCCCATTTTTGGTACCTATCCCAAAAGATAACCTCCCACAACATAAGATAACATACATCTTATCCAAATATCACAATTTTTAAACAATCAATCTGGTTTCTAGTAGTTTCCATCTAGCCAATCATTTCATGTTTAGGAATCAATTATCTAAAACATAGTTTACATAAAACTCATTTGGCTATATTTTGTTCAATAGGCATATGAAAAAAAACATAACCAGATTTAATATCTATGCAATCATATTTTTAAACATAATGCATTGTTCATTTCATCAACTTGATAAGAATATCACAGAACGTGCACCAATAATTACAAATTTCCAATAAGACCATGATTCCTTCTTACTTGGAATGCAATCTACATTTCGGGAAAAGAAAAATATAAGAATTTTAGAGAAGGTATATTGCATGTATGTGTCATGCATAAATAGAAGATTTATGCGTGTACACATATATGGCATTCTATAATAAAAATGTGTATGCATATTCGTTCTTTGAAAGGAAAGATCTAATATACATACATATTTCCATTTTCATCATATGCACAAATAGTTTTAGTTTTAACACATAAGCCAGGCAGATTCTAGACTTGAATGAATATGAATATTTAACTAAAAATGACTTCATAATCATTTTATGTTCACTCAGAACTAGAACAATCATTTATGTTTTGTTTAAAATCCTTGTCACAAGGTTGAATTTTCAAAAAAATAAGCTTGTAAATGATAACCATTCAATCTGCATAGTAACTAAATCCATACAAACTAAATTGAATTTGACTTTCTCACAAATGTGACAATTTATTAAACAAACAATTATCAGAGTCACCTTTTATTCATTTTTCTCAAATTATTTAACAAGACATTCAAATTAATTACCTTTCAGGTCTTCATTTCTATCACAGGAAGGAGGATACACCAAATGGTTATAGGCAACATATAAGGGTCAATGGCATATATATCTAAGTATTTTTGTTCAACTTTTAAAAATTCTACTTGCAACAATAAAAGACATGATTCATGCTTTGTTCAAAACATAGGTTTCAAATTGATAACTCATTCGAAATTAATAGAATTGCTTGGCCCTTTTCAACTTTTAGGGCATCAACCTCCAAGATCAAACATTTACTATGGTTTCATTTGAAACAACTTTGAAAATATTTTCTTCCTTTTGGTTTGATATATAGAATATCATTCTGGTGATTCTTTCATATAATCATTTTTTATTGAGTTGGAATGAATAGAATGTATCGTTCAATCGATAGCATGCTATCGTTTAGCATATTGGTCTATAAAGTACACTTGATGTCGTTTAATCAACATGGTAGTTGTCATCTAGAAAACAAAAACCAACATGAAACAGGATGTGGAAACAGTGATAAATTTATACACGACACTATTATGGGCTCATACCATTTGTTTGTACATATATATTGTTACCATTATTTTGTTCCCCACCTCATTAAGTCATCTGCTTACTTGAAAAAATCTCATTTTAATGTGGGCAGTGTTTTCTTAAGTTCATCAAACCTTCCACTTTACCACCCGGGCCCCTTTTTTCTCCTTCCTATGTTCAAACCAAGTGGTGTTTTGTATGTCTTGCCAAACCTTACTACTAGCACAATGATTATTGGTCTAGGCAGTATTTCACCGGGACATTTGGACTTGGGTACATATTTATAGGGTTCTTCGAACCTCTTTTGTTACCACCCATAGACGTTTGTTTTTAAATTTTTTAAAGAGTGTTATGTGGGGAATAGTGAAAGCGACAGCTACCACATATCATAACGTAAAATTAAGACATTAATGTCCATCTACTTCCATGTTTTTCTGTGAAGCCGAGTTTAATGAAATAAAAGGATGGGAAAACATTCTTGTCGTGGCAATTTTTGAGGATGAGCTAGAGGAGATGCACAATTTAAATTGTAGGGCTATCCATTAGAGGTATTTTCAGTTTCCATTCATTGCAACTTGTTTTCTAAATTATTTATTCTTGCATTGAATAAAACATATATTTTCAAAAGCCATTGGTGCCCATGGCAAGGGTTAAATACGTGGGCTATGAATATGTGTTCGAGTTAACCTACGAAGGACATGAAATTGGTGATACTCAGCTAGGGCCCATTAATCTAGATGAATTACAAAATAAATTTAACAAACCCGACCCTCCACCTATCATTGAGAGACTAGTGGGTAGTGGTTTGATTGAAGTCGCTACATTCCCAATAGTTGTACAATGTCTCGAACTAGTGTTGGAATGTATCAAACACTATAATTCATAGACATGGGAAGTTAGGACAGAGGATAATAGACTTGTTCTAAAGATTCAAAGGTCTACCTTCATGTCCTATTTCAAAACTCCAAAAAGGGATGAATACTCACCAATGGACATGACAAGCTCTTAGATTGAGTTCACTGCCAAGAAAGGGGTTTATAGAAATGTAATCACAAAGAACTGATTGGTCAAACCAAAGAAGGACAAGTCTCAATTTCCCTGCAACCTACACAGGAACCATTTTGTGGATGAGGTGGCTGATATTGTAGTGTTGTTGCATAGGGTTAAGGGAAATGAAAATGCTCATAGCTTCGAAGAATGGATGTATTTCTTCATCCAAATCATATTGAGTGGGGAGAAATTCCTAGACTAGGAAAATATTATTAGTGACCGTCTGCATGAGTTGATGTCATTCTTCACCCTGAACAAATTCTTCTTTATGTCATCTTATTTAATATATGCCCTTGCTAGCACTCGACCCTAGCCTGGATTAAAGCCGAGTGATTTTACTCTAGAAAAAGTGTCAATTTATGATTACATTGACAAACGCCAAATTCACAAAAGCTTCTTACATTTTAGAAGAATTGCTGACACTTTTACCATGAGGATGGTTAAGGAATTGCAGGGGCATTCTGCAATGAGATTATCTCCAGAGGCAATGCAGTTTGTTGATTTTTATGGCAGCCACTTTATTCAATTTCAAAGGTTTTTATACATAAGAGTAGGTGGATATGTTGGTTTCCGTATTAAATTACTAGAGTACCCTAAAGAAAAATGGGTGATTATTGAGGTGAGTAGACAATTGGCTGATGTTAATAGACTATGTCAAGGTAGAAAAAGATTGACGGTCAGTTTTCCATTTCATTTTGGTGCATATAGTTGCCAATCAATGTCTGATGCTTTGAATATTGAGAAAGAATGGTCTAGATATAACATTCCCTCATATGAGGAGTTTGTTTCTTTTGATCTTAAAGATTATATTAAGAACAATATGAAATTGGGCCCTACCTTCAATCACCAATCCAACCTTGAGGATTATTGGGCCAATTCCTTCAATAAATATGAGGTAAGGAGAAGAAGCTGGATGAGATTAACAGTAGAACAAATCATCATTTATGATTTGAAATGGGATTTGCAAGGCATTGTTGAAGATGGGTCTGACATGGTTGACCCAATATATATTGAATTAATAGAGAATTGGCCCATTCCTGCCATGGATTGGAATTTTAAAGAAAAGGAAACCATTGAAGTTAGAACTGTTGATGTTCTGACTAGACCCAGAGAATGGGTGACTAAAAAGAAAACTAAATGATCTTTCCCTTGTACTAAATCCAAAGACTCATGACCTGCTGAAGGTACCTCCCAAGCCTCTTCCAGCAAGCGATCAAATGGTAATGCTCCCCAGTCCTTATCATCAGGTGCTCAAGGAGGTGGTGATGGAGACCCACCAGAAAAGAATGTGCATTCACAAACCTATGGGGATGACATTTTCAACCTACCTACTTGGGAGAAGGATAATGAAGGAGAGGAGAAAGAGGAAGGATTAGAAAACTTGAATGTTGATTTCCCTCCTCAAGATGAATCACTTGTCAAAGAGGTAAGCACCTCTCAGGGGCCAGGAACAACCACACCTACCAAAGATACTCCTCCAATCACTCAGACGTTGTTTGAGTCCCCATGTTTTAAGGAAACTAAGGTCACAGTAACCCCATCCCAGTTGGAATATTCACTGTCATGAAAAAGGAAAGCTATATAACCCAGCTTTCCTAAGCAAGACATGGTAGGCTAATTGTTACAGAGGACTTCTACTCCTAAACCTAAGAAGTTAAAGACTACTGCTAGGCTTATAGATGACACAGAATCAGGGACACTCCAGTTGGAAATTGCACACCCTTCAGCGCAAAGAGATGTTTCTCAAGCAGCAGCAAGTGACTTTGAAGTGAATAGGGTCAACCTTGATCCTCCCTCTAGGGATGGGGATGCTCATATTTTTCAAGTGTCAGTAGCCAGGATGGTTGAGGGATCAAAGAAAGATAAGGAAAGAAAATATGAACTGAAAGCCTGGGTTTAGAACTTGACCAATTGTCTAAAATCTATTTTTGAGGTCATCTCGTAGCTTATCTCCCAAGTAGATGCTTCTATTGAATCTCATACTGTAGTTGGAAAAGAAGCCCTAACTAAAATTAAAAGTTGTCAAAGTTTAAGTCGGGCTGTTGATGATTGGAATGAATCCCTCATCAAGAAGGGAAACTTTGTCATTATTGAATCCTTTAAACACTTCTAAGAGATGAGTTCTCTAAAAGCCACCTTAGGGGATGAAGCCATTGCTATTGAAAAATAAGAGAAATTGTGAGTTAATTATCAAAGTGAATTGAAGTTATTGATGAGCTCAGATATGGAAAGACTAGCTACAGAGAAATTCATACCTAATGCTTTAGATACTTGCTACCTGTCATGGATTAAAGGAGTAGAGTGGAAATTACAGGTTTCCAAACAAAGTTTACAGAAGCTTAAAGAGATCATCAATGAATGTGCTACCATTTCAGATGAACCACTGAGCACCATGGTAGCTATTCGTCTACTTCAGGATAAAGATGGAATAAGGAATGATGTAGACGTTAGAAGCTTGGCATATGATTTCAAGAAAATGGTCAAAGAGTCTCTTGACTTACCCACTCTTAATGTTGAATCCTTACAAAAACTAAGTGAATTGCACCTGGTATCGTCACAAGCAATGGATCTTATGAAGGCTTGCGAGCAACACATGGAAATGGCTAAAGATCTTCATTTGACATGAGAGGTAAGGATGAAAAATGTAACCATTCCCCAACATAAGGACCTAATGCACATCCTTAAGGCTTTCCAGGCATGGTGGAAGAAACCTTTGGTGATCCAAGAAGTAGGAAATGAAGCGACACCGTCGTAACAACATGGCTCCTCTTTATTTATTTTATGTGTAACACCCCTCCGATTTGCTATGTTTTCTCTAACAGTTTTGATTCTTTGATAGACCTTGTTTTATGTGATTGTTATTCTATCGCTGACAGTGGAGTGATGATAGACTATATTGATGTGATGATACATTATATGCATGGTGATTGTGTTTGACATACTTTATGTTTGCATAGATGCTTAGTTGAGATGACATTGCTATATATGCTCATTGTAGTTTAATTGATATTTTATCTTGTCAGTTGATGTGACATTGTATTGGTGAAGAGAATGGTATTGCATCACTTGCTCGTGAGTGCCCTGTGATTTCCGTTATTCTCTCTTCACGGTGTGTATGAATTATTATTTGTATACATGTACGACTTTTTCTTTTGTTGTAGGTTTGCACGTACATGACAACGGCTTCACTTGGTTTCACAGGTCTGAGCATGTCCACTACTCAACAGTAATATTGGGAGATAGTAATGGTTACCTTGTCATACCTTTACCCTAGTATAGTGTGTTGTCAGTTTGAGTTTTGGTCTTAGCCTTATCATTGTTGTTCTGGGTATTTTATTATTGTGCAAGTTTAATTTGGTAGATTAAATGTGTATTTGATTTAAATATTTAATTAATTGAATTATTGTTGTGAAGGCTTTAGAATAAATAAATAAATAAATTTAATTTATTTATGTTATTAAAAACTTTTAATTATTAAATTATATGGGAATTAAATAAATAAGATTATTTAAATTTGTTGAAATATATTAATTGTTTTATTTTATTTTAAATGCATGAGGTTGGAAAATATCTAGGGTTGTTGAGGGAAAAGATATTTTGTTGGGATAACTATGAGTTAAATTTTTTTATCTTATTGTTGTAAATTTATTCTCGAGGAAATATTGGAAAAGGAAAGAAAGTTGTTTCACGAGAGGAGTTTCTTTTTGGGGGTTGGAAATTGGTGAGGAAATTGTGGATCTCTCTGAGGATTTTATTTTAGAATCTTCTTGTAGAATTCTTGGTTGTGGTATTGTTGTGTTTTTTGGAAGTGGAAAATTTACTAGAGGAAGCTTTGGCAACATTGGCATTTTGAAGCTACAGAGAAGCTCGACAACATTTCTTGAGGCAACAGTTCTTCTGGAACAGGTTTCTTTACTGGTTTTGTGAATTTTGAATTGAAAAGTTATTTATATTATTGTAATGCAATTTGGAAAAGGATAAGAAAATATTTTCAATACTGTAGAAGTTCTTGTTTCTTTCATTTTTAAAAGATTGCATGAAAGGGGAACCTCTGTAGAAAATAATTAAAAATCCTCTGTGCAATTTGTTCATTCGAAATAGATTGATACAAAAGGAATTATAGATCTCTGTAGAAAATCATTATTCTGTTTGGTTTCCTATTTCTTTTAATTGTCTAGGAAAATGAAATCTCTGAGCTTTCCTATAGAAAACTTCTTCTGTGAAATTTATTTGCTCAACTTGAACCAGTGAATGATTAATTTTATATAAATATATATATATATACATATATATTGTAATATATATGTGCATATACATATATATATTTTTATATAAATTATTTATTTAACTTAGTATTGAAAATTCCCTGAGGAAATTTTATTTTCAAGCGAAATTATGCAAAATTGTCGTACGACGAATTAAATTCATTGTTGAATTTATATATAAAATCATAGATATGGAGGGGGCACTGGGAATGAATTTCCATCGCCACCTAGGTATTGTAGGTGGGGACGGCCTACTGTAGCAACGCCCTCCACACGTATGTGATGAAGGTGTTGACACAGTCAGCATCTCCCATAGTCTTCTCTGCTGCGCAGTCTGTACAATGTGTACGCTGTGAAATTCGTATGCGGGCTTTCTTTGTTTAATTTAATATATATATGTATTTATTTATTTTATTTTGGAAATTGCATTGTATTTATTTTAAAATGGAATTTAGGAAAAATTATAATTAATTTTATAATTAAATAATATATTAATATGTATATATATAATTATATTTAATTATATATATATATATATATAAATATAGGTATTTGAAATGTTTTATTAGAAGTTAGTAAATGAATATTAAAGGAATATTAAATGGTTAAGTGCATGCAAGCACCAGTTGTTATTTATAATGAAGTGATTTTATTAGTAAGATTGAGATTTATTTTTATCTATATTTGTGGATTTGGAAGCTAAACTTTTGTTTTAATCGCTATGGATTTATTGAATGGAATTATGTTTAAAAGGTTTATTTTAAATATGCGATTTTGATTGATTTGGATTTAGGAAATCCGAATGATATCATTTGTTAATTGCTTGAAGTTGTATTTATAAAAGCAAGTGTTTTTTAATTGTGTACTGAGGGGAAAGTATTTGTTAATGTGAAAATCTAAGTCTTCCAGAGTGGTAATTGTGAAAGGGTTGTTGTGACTTTAGTTCACCCTTTGAGTTTTCTTGGGTAGTGCACGTATTGGGATTCAGTATTGGACATCTGTAGAGATGTGTTACCTTTTGAGATGTGTTGATTATGTGTGGTCACCTTTAGTGCAATTTCTACCCTTGGGTTGTAGTATGAGTTATTGTGTTGTCGATAGGGCAGTGGCTTTCAACGAGGGTCAGGACACAAAGGGGTCCCAGGACAACTCATGTGAAATTCAGTTTAATCAGTGGAAATTAAATAACCTATATTAGGGATAGAATAGTTTTATACATTAACAAGATAATTAGCCT
Organism: Sequoia sempervirens; assembly: GCA_007258455.2. Taxonomy (NCBI): domain Eukaryota; kingdom Viridiplantae; phylum Streptophyta; class Pinopsida; order Cupressales; family Cupressaceae; genus Sequoia; species Sequoia sempervirens. The sequence goes on from VDFB02000015.1 coordinate 182,575,463, forward strand.
CGCTCATGGGCTCAAGGGCTTGTATGAGACTTGAGATGAGTCGGGAAGGCCTAGAATGGCAAGATCGTTATCTTGTCTTCTCAAAAGATAATCGATTCCGCACTGGTGTGCATGTGGGGCCAAGTTCGTGAGAGGTTACCAGGATATCCCAAGAGGGGGGACAGGACCTAGGAAGATCTCCTTTGGACAACCAATGCAACCTTTGTGATGACACTCCTCCTATGACAACAGTCGATTTTTTTTGTATGGTGATTGTTCTTAATTCAGTGAATTATGGAAGCAATGTAACCTTATGTTTTGTGTTTACTAGTACCGTGTTGTTTTGTGTTTGTTGGTATAGTGTTGTTATGTATTTACCGGTATAGTGTTGTTTTGTGTTTATCGGTACCATGTTTTTTTGTGTTTGTTGGTACAGTGGTGTTATGTATTTACTGGTACAATGTCGTTTAGTATATTTCATGTGTCTAGAGGTAATAGGTTTGTCTTGGTTACCTTTTACTATCTCCTAGCACAAGGGCTAGGCCTACGGGTACCATATGGCTGGGTGGCATGCACCTTACACTGTTGAGTTTCTCTTCCTGTTCGTGATGGTAGGATCTTCTTGTTTGAGGAGCTCGTGCGGTTCTCTGGAGTTGTTCTTCTCTTTCTTCATTGTAACTGTGGATCATTATGTATAATTGTAGTACCTTATTTGTATTGAGGTGAACCTTTGTGATGTAATTGTAATAATATTTATGATCTATTCATTATTGGATTTAATGGTGTATTGGATGTTATGTGGTGTTGTATCTGTGGAAATATGTTCAATATATTTCTATGTGTTAGATTTATCTTGCAATGGTTTAATGCTTTGTTGTATGTTGTATCTTGAGTTTAATATTCATATGCTATGTTTGGTTTAAATTTTATAAGTAATGGTGTTCACATGTAGACGCATTGTGTAGCCTAGAGGATGTATGTGGTTAGAGTAGGATACTTTACTCGTTTTGTTTTACCTTTTAAGAAAAAAAATTAGTTGTGCTTCCGCAGTGTTTCATTGTCCTCTAGGTTGCGGGACAGGGTTTTACATTATGTGTCTTTTTTTTCATTGGCTATAGACATGAAGAGGCAGGACTCATCCGCCTATTTAAATGTAACCATCTTTATATGCTCTGTCTAGACATTTTTTTTTGCAAGTTTACTCAGTACTATTGATGAATGAAATTACTATTTTGTCTATGTGCAATCTAGTAGAGTTAATTTTATTTCTTAAATCTTTGTGTTTAAGAATATCTTATGCATATCTTATCTTGGTAAGAGCAATGCAGTTCTTATAACCGATTTCATTTCTCATATGGTATTGAGTAGATGTTCTTGTGATCAAGTGTTTTTTACCTACTATAAACCATGTAAAATAGAATGTAAATGAATGAAACAATTAACACCTCAATGATTAGGCTACGTTAAACTTAAAAAAATAAAATGAAAAGAAACTGATTATACCTTGTTTAAACATGTTCCTTGGTTGGCCCTTGATGCAGCATGATGTGTATGTTCCTTGGATGGCAATGTGATGAAAATGGGTGTAAGGTGAGTATGTGATAAAATGAGAAATGTGGATGCAATGAGGATGAGAGCTAATGCAAGTTCTAAAATGCAAAAGGATGGCTTCAGAATGGCTTGAAAATTTGAGAGCATAAGGATGCTAAAATGCCTGAGTTGTATAAATGCATTAAAAAGGGGGGTATTTATATAAAAAATTCAATTATCTAGAGAATTCAACGGTGAGGATTGAGCCACTATGGCCAAGATGAAGGGCTATGGTGAGTTGGGAACAAACAAGCCCTCACATCTTGACATGTGGAGGATGAAGTGTCCAAAGGACATGGTGAGATGGAAAGGGTACAAATGATGTGGATGAAGGACAAATACTTTGAAAGTACCTTGGGAGATGATAAGATTTCCTCAAAAAAGAAATTATTGTTCCCACATGAGAGGAAAGTGACATATGAGGAATTTTAGTATTCCTCAAAAATCTTCATGGGGAAGAAGAAAGTAATTAGAGAAATAAATGTGAATTAAAAATTCACATGATTGGGAATAATCTTGTGGATAAGACAAGGTTCCCAAAAAGTAGGATTTTGACACATGTAAGTGATGTGACAAGTCAAATATTCTAGAACTTTGCATGGGAATAAGGAGAGTCTTGGAAGGATAAATGTGAATTAAAAATTCACATGGGGAAGAGAGGAGTCTTGGATGAATAAATGTGAATTAAAAATTCACATGGGGAAGAGAGGAGTCTTGGATGAATAAATGTGAATTAAAAATTCACATGGGGAAGAGGGTTAATGCCAAATATGGAAAATGTGAAGGTTTACCAAAAAAGGTATGCTAAATGTAGCAAGGGGATTAGATTAAGGTTGTGCAAATAAGTGATTAGGAAAATTAATGGAGGATGTGACATTAATCTTGATTAAGGGTGTGCACATCCTAATCATGGATTAATTAAACTAATCCAGATTAGAAGAGAGTTATGGAGGATGTGACAAGGAGAGAAAAAAAGAAGAATTTAAAGTTGATTTAATTCAAAAGGTCAAATGACTAAATTAAATAAATTGATATGTTTATTTAGTTTAGAGAGGAAAGATGAAAGGTAAAGTATTTAATTTTTAAATTAAATACTTTAGGAACCTTAGGTATAAGGTGAAATATTAATTAAATAAATCGTTCAATTAATATTGATGAAATAGACTAATAAAGTAGATGAGTTTGACCATGTGGGAGTGGTCAAATTTGGATTCCTACATTTTTCCCCTCTTCAAAATATTGTTAGAATAACAGTGTTTCAAAGAAAAAAGAATGCAAATGACTCTATGGAGGAAGCGACTAGAAAATGATGCTCCAGTGTGGGAGGAGTTGCATGAGCTGCCCAAATGGAAGGAAATGAAGGGAGATGCCCCAATCTCGCAAGGGAATGACCATGACGGAGGGATGGGTAAGATTGGTAGGGTATGCCCCCTCAAGAGGGCAGTTGGGGAAGAAAAAAGGGGCCCCAGACGACATCTTAATATGAAGAAACGAAAGGCACAATTGGATAGAGCTCGAAAAACTAGGAAAAACTAGTTTTTGAATAGAGTCAAATAGACACACTGTTTGCAAATGGTGGCCCTGGGATGTTAGAGGATTAATGGAATTAAAAGAGGTTTAAATAAAGGGGAAAAATACCATTTACTTAAAAAAGTTTAAAAAAGGAGGGAAAAAGTTATATAAGGTAATTTGAGAAATTACCACTTCTCATTTGCACACCTGGCAGTTGAGTGAGAGAGAGAGAAGAGGAGAGGAAGGAGACGAGAAGATAGGATGTCAGAGGACTATGACTCGAACATTATCCACCGGGGCGACAAGGTATGGTGGTTTTATCATGAGCGCGCAGTTCCACGCCAGCTTAGATGCAAAACCCTCTTTGTGATTTTAAGCATTTTGGATGTGTTTTTTAGTGTGTATGCTTTTTTGAGAATATGGGTTTTGTTTTCAGATTGGTTTAGAAAAATGGGTTGGGGGCGAAATTTTGATTTCGTCGAATGGGTAGGAAAAACTGCCTGTTAGAGGCATGGGAATGGAGCGGTGGATTTTCCCAACAAGAGGGTAAATGCACCCAAGAAAATAAAAACAAATGTTTGAAAAGGGCAAAATGACAAAAGGGGAACATGGGCTTTCCCCAGGTTAGGAAAAACCCACAAAAAAGAGGGGAAGGGTCACAGTGGGGCAACCTCACACAGGAAATAGGCGACCCCGCCCGGGTGAGTTCGCATGTCCTAGGGCGGGTCCGCCCTGGTCTGGTCGGGTTCGCCCCACGCCGAGGCGGGTCCACCCTAGGCCAGGTAGGTTCGCCCTAGGCCGGGGCAGGTCCGCCCCAAGCCTAGGCATGCCAGAAATGTGATCAAATATTTTTTACCTACTCTAAATCATGTAAAATAGAATGTAAATGAAAGAAACACTTAACACCTCAATGATTAGGCTACGTTAAACTTAAAAAAAACAAAGATGAAAAGAAACTGATTATACCTTGTTTAAGCTTGTTCCTTGGTTGGCCCTTGATGCAGCTTAATGTGTATGCTCCTTGGATGGAAATGTGATGAAAATGGGTGTAAGATGAGTATGTGATAAAATGAGAAATGTGGATGCAATGAGGATGAGAGCTAATGAAAATTCTAAAATGCAAAAGGATGGCTTGAGAATAGCTTGAAAATTTGAGAGCATAAGGGTGCTAAAATTTCTAAGTTATATGAATGCATGAAAAGAGGGGTGTTTATAGAAGAAATTGAATTCTCTAGAGAATTCAATGGTCAGGATTGAGCCACTATGGCCAAGATGAAGGGCTATGGTGATTTGAGGATTCACAAGCCCTCACATCTTGACATGTGGAGCATGAAGTGTCCAAAGGACATAGTGAGATGGAAAGGGTACAAATGATGTGGAGGAAGGACAAGTGATGTGGAAGAAGGACAAGTACTTTGAAAGTACCTTGGGATATGATAAGATTTCCTCAAAAAGGAAATTCTTGTTCCCACATAAGAGGAAAGTGACATATGAGAAATTTTAGTATTCCTCAAAAATATCCATGGGGAACAGGAAAGTAGTTGGGGAAATAAATATGAATTAAAAATTCACATGATTGGGAATAATCTTGTGGATAAGACAAGGTTCCCAAAAAGTAAGATTTTGACACATGTGAGTGATGTGACAAGTCAAAGGTTCTAGAATACTTTGAAAAATGTGAGTGATGTGACAAGCCAAACGTTCTAGAACTTTGCATGGGAATAAGGAGAGTCTTGGAAGGATAAATGTGAATAAAAAATTCACATGGGGAAGAGAGGAGTCTTGGATGAATAAATGTGAATTAAAAATTCACATGGGGAAGAGGGTTAATGCCAAATGTGGAAAATGTGAAGGTTTACCAAAAAAGGTATGCTAAATGTAGCAAGGGGATTAGATTAAGGTTGTGCAAATAGGTGATTAGGAAAATTAATGGAGGATGTAACATTAATCCTGATTAAGGGTGTGCACATCCTAATCATGGATTAATTAAACTAATCCAGATTAGAAGAGAGTTATGGAGGATGTGACAAGGAGAGAAAAAAAGAAGAATTTAAAGTTGATTTAATTCAAAAGGTCAAATGACTAAATTAAATAAATTGATATGTTTATTTAATTTAGAGAGGAAAGATGAAAGGTAAAGTATTTAATTTTTAAATTAAATACTTTAGGAACCTTAGGTATAAGGTGAAATATTAATTAAATAAATCGTTCAATTAATATTGATGAAATAGACGAATAAAGTAGATGAGTTTGACCATGTGGGAGTGGTCAAATTTGGATTCCTACATTTTTCCCCTCTTCAAAATATTGTTAGAATAACAGTGTTTCAAAGAAAAAATAATGCAAATGACTATGGAGGAAGCGACTAGAAAATGATGCCCCAGCGTGGGAGGAGTTGCATGAGCTGCCCCAATCTCGCAAGGGAATGACCATGACAGAGGGATGGGTAAGAATGGTAGGCTATGCCCCCTCGAGAGGGGGGTTGGGGAAGAAAAAAGGGGCCCCAGACGACATCTTAATATGAGGAAAGGAAAGGCACGATTGGATAGAGCTCGAAAAATTAGGAAAAACTAGTTTTTGAATAGAGTCAAATAGACACACGGTTTGCAAATGGTGGCCCTGGGATGTTAGAGGATTAATGGAATTAAAAGAGGTTTAAATAAAGGGGGAAAATACCATTTACTTAAAAATGTTTAAAAAAGGAGGGAAAAAGTTATATAAGGTAATTTGAGAAATTACCACTTCTCATTTGCACACCTAGCAGTTGAGTGAGAGAGAGAGAAGAGGAGAGGAAGGAGACGAGGAGATAGGATGTCGGAGGACTATGACTCGAACATTATCCACCGGGGCGACGGGGTACGGTGGTTTTATCATGAGCGCGTAGTTCCACGTGAGCTTAAATGCAAAAACCTCTTTGTGATTTTAAGCATTTTGGATGTGTTTTTTAGTGTGTATGCTTTTTTGAGAATATGGGTTTTGTTTTCAGATTGGTTTAGAAAAATGGGTTGGGGGCAAAATTTTGATTTCGCTGAATGGGTAGGAAAAACTGCCTGTTAGAGGCATGGGAAAGGAGGGGTGGATTTTCCCAACAAGAGGGTAAATGCACCCAGGAAAATAAAAACAAATGCCCGAAAAGGGAAAAGGGACAAAAGGGGAAGGTGGGCTTTCCCCAGGTCGGGAAAAACCCACAAAAAAGAGGGGAAGGGTCACAGTGGGGCAACCTCGCACAAGAAATAGGCGACCCCGCTCGGGTGAGTTTGCCTATCCCGGGGCAGGTCCACCTTGGGCTGGGCGGGTTTGCCCCATGCCGCGGCGGGACCACCCCAGGCCAAGTAGATTCGCCCCAGGCCTAGGCATGCCAGAAATGTGATCAAGTATTTTTTACCTACTCTAAATCATGTAAAATAGAATGTAAATGAAAAAAACACTTAACACCTCAATTATTAGGCTACGTTAAACTTAAACAAAACAAAGATGAAAAGAAACTGATTATACCTTGTTTAAGCTTGTTCCTTGGTTGGCCTTTGATGCAGCTAGATATATATGCTCCTTGGATGGAAATGTGATGAAAATGGGTGTAAGATGAGTATGTGATAAAATGAGAAATGCGGATGCAATGAGGATGAGAGCTAATGAAAATTCTAAAATGCAAAAGGATGGCTTGAGAATAGCTTGAAAATTTGAGAGCATAAGGGTGCTAAAATGTCTAAGTTATATGAATGCATGAAAAGAGGGGTGTTTATAGAAGAAATTGAATTCTTGAGAGAATTTAATGGTCAGGATTGAGCCACCATGGCCAAGATGAAGGGCTATGGTGATTTTAGGATTCACAAGCCCTCACATCTTGACATGTGGAGGATGAAGTGTCCAAAGGATATGGTGAGATGGAAAGGGTACAAATGATGTGGAGGAAGGACAAGTGATGTGGAAGAAGGACAATTATTTTGAAAGTACCTTGGGATATGATAAGATTTCATCAAAAAAGAAATTCTTGTTCCCACATGAGAGGAAAGTGACATATGAGGAATTTTAGTATTCCTCAAAAATATCCATGGGGAAGAGGAAAGTAGTTGGAGAAATAAATATGAATTAAAAATTCACATGATTGGGAATAATCTTGTGGATAAGACAAGGTTCCCAAAAGGTAGGATTTTGACACATGTGAGTGATGTGACAAGTCAAATGTTCTAGAACTTTGCATGGGAATAAGGAGAGTCTTGGAAGGATAAATGTGAATTAAAAATTCACATGGGGAAGAGAGGAGTCTTGGATGAATAAATGTGAATTAAAAATTCACATGGGGAAGGGGGTTAATGCCAAATGTGGAAAATGTGAAGGTTTACCAAAAAAGGTATGTTAAATGTAGCAAGGGGATTAGATTAAGGTTGTGCAAACAGGTGATTAGGAAAATTAATGAAGGATTAGAGACAAGTGGGATAATATGGAGGATGTGACATTAATCCTGAATAAGGGTGTGCACATCCTAATCATGGATTAATTAAACTAATCCATATTAGAAGAGGGTTATGGAGGATGTGACAAGGAGAGAGAAAAAGAAGAATTTAAAATTGATTTAATTCAAAAGGTCAAATGACTAAATTAAATAAATTGATATGTTTATTTAATTTAGAGAGGAAAGATGAAAGGTTTATGAACCTTAGGTAGAAAGTGAAATATTAACTAAATAAATCATTTAGTTAATATTGATGAAATAGATGAATAAAGTAGACGAGTTTGATCATGTGGGAGTAGTCAAATTTGGATGTTTACATTTTTCCCCTCTTCAAAATATTGTTAGAATAATATTGTTTCAAAGAAAAAAGAATGCAAATGACTCTATGGAGGAAGCAACTAGAAAATGATTCCCCAGTGTGGGAGGAGTTGTGTGAGCTGCCCAAAAGGAGGGAAATGAAGGGAGATGGCCCAATATCACAAGGGAATGACCATGACGGAGGGATGGGTAAGAATGGTAGGGTATGCCCCCTCGAGAGAGCAGTTGGGGAAGAAAAAAGGGGCCCTGGGAGACTTCTTGATATGAGGAAGTGGAAGGCACGGTTGGATAGAGCTCAAAAAATTAGGTAGAATTAGGTTTTGAACAGAGTCAAATGGACACACGGTTTGCAAATGGCAGCCACGGGAAGTTAGAAGATTAATGGAATTAAAAGAGGCTTAAATAAAGGGGAAAAATACCCTTTACTTTAAAAAAAAAAAAAAAATGGAGGGAAAAAGTTATATAAGGTAATTTGAGAAATTACCACTTCTCATTTGCACACTTGGTAATTGAGTGAGAGAGAGAAGAGGAGAGGAAGGAGACGAGGAGATAGGATGCCGACGGACTATGACTTGGACATTATCCACCGGGGGGACGAGGTACGACGGTTTTATCATGAGTGCGCAGTTCCATGCCAAGTTAGATGCAAAACCCTCTTTGTGATTTTAAGCATTTTGGATGTGTTTTTTAGTGTTTATGTTTTTTTTTAAATATGTGTTTTTTTTTCGGGTTAGATTAGAAAAATGGGTTGGGGGAAAAAATTTTATTTCGCTGAACGGGTAGGAAAAACTGCCTGCTAGAGGCATGGGAAAGGAGGGGTTAATTTTCCCAACAAGAGGGTAAATGCACCTTAGAAAATAAAAAAAAATGTCCGAAAAGGGTAGAGGGACAAAAGGGGAAGGTAGGTTTGCCCCGGGTCAGGAAAAACCCACAAAAAAGAGAAGGGTCACAATAGGGTGACCTCGCCTAGGAAATGGGCGACCCCACCCAAGGAGGGGCAACCCCACCCGGGCAAGTTCGCCTGTCCCAGGGTGGGTCTACCCTGGGCTGGGCGAGTTTTCCCCACGTCGAGGTGGGTCCACCCCAGGTCGAGCAAGTTTGCCCCAAGCCAGGGCGGGCTCATCCAAGCTCAGGGCAGGGCCGCCTCGGGCTCGCCCCAAGCTTGAGGCAGGTCTGCCCGCCGAAGTGGGGCAAACTCACCCCGAGCCGAGGCGGGTCCACCCACTGAGCCAAGGCGGGTTCACCCCTCAGTCAAGGCGGGTCTTCCCAAAGTAAGGGGGTGATCACCCGAAGGGAGGTGGAGGAGAATTGATAGAAAAGACTGGGAAAAAATAGGCAAAAGATGGGCCAAAAGAAGGGGAGAGGAAAAATTAGTAAAATGATATCCTGGGGTCGGAGAGAGAGAAAAGAGAAAGAGATGAAAAAGATAAGAGGACTGACATGTGGGGCCATATGGATGCAAATTTTTGACTCACCGCGGACACGCGAGAGGCATTTAGAGGTGTTGGCGGCGACGAGGGCGGCCATGACTGGAGTGGATCACCATGTTTTGGCACAGGCAGGATTGCTTCATCTATTAGGATACCTGACGATTAGAGCGCATCGGGCGCTACTGACAGCATTGATAGAGTGATGGAGTTTAGAGACGTCGACAATCCATCTTCCAACAGGGGAGATGATAGTGACATTAGAGGATGTATGGTAGATTTTGCGCTGCCCATTGCAGGCCATTTGGTGAGTGTGACGACATCGATGGGGGAGGAGCTTGATCACACCATGTGGGTGTTGTTTGAGCGAGATGACCTACCTATGCATAGGGGGAGGTTGGATGTGGACAGAAACCTGTCATTGAGGGTGTCACCGTTACCACTATATTTGTGTGGGATGATCAGTGGATTACTGTTGCCAAACCGGAGCGGGTGCTTCTGCAATTTGAGGTTTATGGAGGTTACTTGACACATTGTTGAGGTGAGAGAGGGGTAGTTTGCATGGGGTACATGTGTATTGGCACAACTTTACAGAGACATGCATGTCATCTATTACCAAGAGGTGCTTAGCGTGACACATGTGATGTTGTTGTAGGTATGGGCTTGGGAACACATCCATGTCACCGGGCCAGGAGTGGTGAGGGCAAGACGGGTGGATGAGACAACACCTGTAGCTTGGTGGTATGATTAGGAGGAGAGCTGGGTTTTGCACCATGAGGGCTAGGGGGATCTAGAAAGATGTAGGAGGACCTTGGACGACCTATAGGAGGAGCGCATAGTGTGGCAACCGTACATGTTTTAGCGGTTTATGAGATGGAGGGAGGATGAGAGGAGACACCGAGGCTACTTCAGCTCTAGATTCTTTTTAGTCGGGAGGGAGCCCTGCATAGTGGAGGCACATAGGCTGGACAAAGTGGCCAGACAGTTTGGGATTGTACAGGATATTCCGCAGGGGCCATACATGTTTCGAAGGATCAGCCAAGAGTGGCCATGGGGAGATTTGATTTCACCAAGGTTTTCCATAGAGCACTGGGAGACATTGCAGCTATTCCCCTACCTGGGGAGGACCGGGGGGAGATAGAGGCAAGGGTGACAGATCGATATGCTAGGTGGTGTAGACATCACCGACCTCCACAGATTACTCCAGAGGAGCTGATTATGGGGGTCCTCGGGTTTGGATCAGAGGATGAGCAAAAATTGGCCGATCAAAGGAGAGGGAGGAGGGTTCAGTAGAGATGAGGACAGGAGGTAGCTAGGGCAGCATGGCAGCAGGAGGATGTGGGGGTTACAGGACAGCAAGATGGAGGGTAGGGTGAGGCTGAGGCCACAGGATAGCCGAAGAGGATGAGGAGGAGGAGAAGACAATGGAGGAGGGTTAGAGTGAGGATTGAGGAAGAGGAGGTAGGGATACCGAGGCAATAGAGGGATGGGAGAGGGCAGAAGGTAACTGAAGCAGCTGGGCAGTAGGAGAGAGGACAGATGGCGGTTAGGGGCGCAGAGTAGTAGGATGGAGTGAGGAGGAGGAGACCACAGAGGAGTGCCAAGGTGGAGATTAGGGGAGAGGATAGTGGAGATGATGTTGATGTGGAGATGATGGATGAGAGAGAGGATGGGGAGGTGGAGGCGATGGATACGGAGGTACATTATATTTCCCCACTATCGATGGTGCCACTGATAGGAGCGGATTCGACCATACTGCTGATAGGGGTCATGGCGAGATTACAGATCGCTGAGCAGAGGTTGAGAGATACAGAGGCAGTGAGATGTCAGCTAGAGGTAGAGGTGAGTGAGCTACTAGAGGAGGTGGCCAAGGTGCGAGCAGAGGGACAGAGGGATTGGGATAGCCTAGCACACGAGGCATCACAAATATAGGCGAAGAGGGATGAGCTAGAGGCCGAGGTGAGTGGACTACGAGCAGAGGTTTCTAGGGAGCATGAGGAAGTAGTGGTTGTGAGATGGCAGCGAAACCGGTTAGAGGTGGCGATGGTGATTCGACAGGTCAGGGGGCAGGAGGTAGTAGCAAACCCGATATCATCAGACGTTATGACACAGGCGGAGCAGGACATGGAGGACTTGAGGAGGCAGGTGGAGGGGCTGTTGAGAGAGAGGACTGAGTTGGGGTGGGAGCGAGATGATCTTCACATCAAGGTAGAGGTGGTCGATCAAATATTCAGAGATATGGGGCTAATGTAGGAGAGGGTGGATGTAGGATAGAGATAGGTGTAGACCCTACAAGGGGAGAGGGATGTAGCATAGGGACAAGTAGAGATCATGCAGGGTGAGAGGGATGCAGCATAGATATAGATGTAGACTCTGCAGGGGGAGAGGGATGCAACACTAATACAGGTGCAAAATCTATAGGGGGAGAGGGATACAGTGTAGGTACAGGTACAAAATCTATAGGGGGAGAGGGATGCAGCAGTGGCTCGAGCAAAGATTGCGGACAGAGATGTGGCATAGATTCGGGCACAGGCAGCAAAGGGTGGGGGTGGTGGGATAGGGCTAGAGGTGTAGAGATTGCAGGAACAGATACAGGCTATGTAGGCACAAATGCAGGATGAGAGGGATAGGCCACAAAGCAGGTATCACGACTGGGAGCATAGACAGATCAGCTGAGGTTGGTATAGGATGCATGGACTTAGGAGCAGAGATCCATTAGTGGAGATTGAGACAGATATAGACATGAGCAGAATGCAACCAAGTATTAGGATGTGGACATAGATGAGTATATGAGGCAGGCAACCTACTAGATAATCACTTATCAACATGTGGTTCTAGATCTGGCACGTCACAAGTTTCATTATGTTCGACAAGCTCCTCAGATGCCTGCACCATCCCAGTCACTAGGGACACGGACCCGAGGATACAATGACTCACAATGGTCCCTCGCAAAGGGTCGGTGCCCAACTCTCCACAGAGGTCAGACGCGGGCTACTCTTTTGGTAGATGACAAGATACCAGATTTTGACAAGTGCAGGGTGGACAATACAAAGTATTTGATTCATATCCTTGTACTTGTACTTTATTTTGTGATTATGATGTATATAGAGTCTATACGATGTGTATGTGTTTTGATGGTATTGATGGACATTATTATGGGCTATGTGATGGACATTTGATTTGGATATTTACATGATGTGTGACAACTCTTATTGACACCATGTTATGTATATGATGGGTGATTCTATTTATGCATATGTTTATGTTTATGATTTTATGATGGGTGATCATGATGATGTAATACATGTACATGTTTATAATGTTATATGTTGATATTTATATGGATGCAACCAACATGTGTAATGCAGGATGTGATGCATGTTTTATGATTTTATGTATGATGGATGTGGACTTTAAAATTTTTGTGATGCAAGTGGCAATGCATGTAATATGTTAATGATATAAACTAATATGTACGGATGTGAAAATGAATCTAAGATGCTTAGAATAACCAAATATGATTAACCTAACAACTTAATATAAGATGATAATGCACTTGGGATAAAATGTAATGAACCTATAATGCAACATGTAATAAACTTAAGCGTCAATAAGGACTTGCATGAGAATGTGGGTAAATGGTGTGAAATTGCACCTGTCAAAAACCATTGATATCCTGAGAAGAACAAGAGAGAGAAGGTGAATATTTGCACAACAAAAATCATAGGTTAATGGATAGGGATGAATGCAACATAATTGATTATGAAATGCAATCCTAATTTAATTTTCCATCTTCGGAGCACTAATTTTTGCTATAGCATAAGACACCAGGTGCTAAGGTATATGAAACCAAGGGAAGTTAGCATCTAATGCATAAAAGAAACACAACAAACAAGGTTATCCCAACACCTCAAAGTGACAAATACTTTGTTTGAGCCAGGCATTGGGATAACCACAAGCACAAAGGGATGTCCCAACGTAACACAAGATCTCAAATATCCTGGTGGGTACTACGGGGACAACCCAGTAGACAACAACAATAAATGATCAAGATATGCCCCTATGTTAACCAATCAAAACACGCCATAATATGATAGATTATGGCGACCTTGACTAGTTATAATAGGGAGCTCAAACAATAAACAAAAGCCAAAAGCATCAAAATATCACAATCAAGTTCAAACATCCTTTGCCATAGGATTGAGAGGATGAATGGGATTGATGAGGTCTATTCAGAAGGATGCATCATGTTTAGACCGATGATGGATACTAAACTAAGATGACCCACATGACATAGGATTTTTTACACTAATTAGATCTTGTGATACCAGAGGATCCCATAGGGACACACTTGACAACACAACACAAGAGACAAGATAAAAGACTGAGACATGACCGACACACCCCAACGACCTAGGGGCTCGAAGGCCGATCAAAGATTAACCTTTCCTACGTGAAAGCATAGAGCCCTCGTAGTTCAAAAAAGACCATGGATAAAAGTGGAAAGAGGAAAATGGAGACCGATGGTGGATGAAAACAAAGCCTCGGGGGTGGATCAAAAGATTGAACTTGCCTACGTGAAAGCACAGGGGCAACGTAGTTCGAAAAAGGACAAACAACGACTGACCATGGATAAGAGCGAAAAAGGAGCTGATGGAGGACTACAATGAGATGGTAAAAATTCCCTAGGGGCGATCAAATGATTAGCCTTGCCTATGTGAAAGCATAGGGGAAACGTAGTTCGACAAAAACCAAAAGAACCAACAAGACACGACGGGAACTAGATGAAACTGACATAAGCTCATATTAGGATGGAAAAGCTTAGGATTATGGATAGTTGATAATTGTCCAATGCTCAATCAAAACATACCAAGTGGTTGAGGATGAGATGTGAATGAAGTGATAGGATAGGATAGGATAGGATAGGATAGGATAGGATGTTAGGAATTGGATGTGAGGATAGGATGGATGGAGACATGCAACAACTAGGACACAAGGTAAATAATGATTAAGCTCTCTACGAATGACGCCTGTTACCAGGTTTTCACCTGCCATTCTTATCCAAGGTGCCACCAAGGGTGGTTTTCACCATAAGATGAATTTATTTCTCTTGAGGAGGCAGGTGGAGGGATTGTTGAGAGAGAGGACTGAGCTGAGGCGAGAGCAAGATGATCTTTGCATCAGGGTAGAGGTGGCCGATCAGATAGTCAAAGAGATGGGGCTGATGCAGGATAGAGACAGGTGCAGACCCTACAGGGGGAGAGGGATGCAGTGCAAGTATAGGTGCAGACCCTATAGAGGGAGAGGAATGCAACATAGGGATAGATAGAGATCGTGCAGGGTGAGAGGGATGCAACATAGATACAAATGCGAAATCTATAGGGGGAGACGGGTGCAACACAGATATAGGTGCAAACTCTATAGGGGGAGAGGGATGCAGCAATGATATAGGTGTAGACTCTACAGGGAGAGAGGGATGTAGCACGGATATAGGTGCAGAATCTACAGGGGGAGAGGGATGTAGCATGGATAAAGGTGTAGACTCTACAGGGGGAGAGGGATGTAGTAGTCGATCGGGCAAAGATTGCGGAGAGAGATGTGGAATAGAGTCAGGCATATGCAGCACAGCGTGGGGGTGGTGAGACAGGGCTAGAGGTGTAGAGATTGTAGGCATAGATATAGGATATCTAGACATAGATGCAAGATGAGAGGGATAGGGCCATAGAGCAGGTGTCACAGTTGGGAGCAGAGAGAGATCAGTTGTGGTTGGCATAGGATGCATGGATGCAGAAGCAGAGATCCATTAGTGGGGATCAAGACAGATAAAGACATGAGTGGAATGCTGCCAGGTATCAGGCTGCAAAGAGAGATGACTATGTAGATACCTAAAAATGACCTAGGCCTGCAAGCTTCATTTTTACCACTTTCGTCCTACCATAATTGTGACATTTAATTATGTCTTTGGTCCACATTCGACTATTGATTAAATAATTCATAATTATTTAATTAATTCATGTCCTTTTATTCTTCATGATTATTAAATAAATAAATCTTATTTATTTATTAAATACGTCATTAATTGTCTAAGTCTTCCCTTAATTAAATAAATTTCTTAATTTATTTAATTACCTTCTATTCACTTTATTCTTTCTAAATTATTAAATAAATAAGTTTTTATTTATTTATTTAATAAGTCACTACTTGTCATAATTAAATGAATTAATTAATTAATTTAATTATTAGTCTTATCTCCTAAATTAAATAATTAAATTTAATTATTTAATTGCCAAATTTGATATTCTTCTCATTTTAAATAAATTAAATTATTTAAAATGTCATCTCAATCTTAACTGTCAGTTCATTTTAGTAAATAATCTGAAAAATTGATTATTTATTATTTCACGAAGTTCACATTTGGAATTAATTTAATTCCAATTTGGTAACTTTCCTCCGGAAGTCAGGTGATCAGGCAGGTTTTTGGTCCTTCCAAAACTGATCTTCAGTCCACTCTTTATCTTCTTCATCTTCGAAAATCTTTATTTTCAAATTAATTTCCTCATTTATTCTCCACCGTTGATTCAATCTTCTTGGATGAAATCTCGACCGCTCGATTAATGATTTTTCCCTAACCCTAATTAGGGATTATCAGATTTAATCTGGGCCTCTCATTTTAGGTCTTGAGCAGAAGTTGATCTCATCCGTCCTTTCGAAATGACATTTTCTATAAAATGTCATTTTCCTCTCATTTCTCGATGACATCCAGACGCTTTGCATACTTACGCACTTGCACACTTAAATTATTCATAGCAATTGCAACAATTCTTAGCATATTTCATTAGGCTTTGGCATTTTTAGGCATGGACATTCTTAGACATTTAGGCATAGTCATAGGCTTTGGACTTTGATCAAATCCTTCAAGCTTGGTGTAGGACTTTGTCAAAGATTGCTCGCATATCGAATTTGAGGGCAATACGTCAACCAGCAAGTTAGAAGGTGTTACAAAAGTGAAGCATGGAGGTCTCGACGGTTTTCTGGTATAATCGTTCTTTGTATTTTCATTATATTTTGTAATTACTTTGGGTTTATGCTTTATTGATTGATGAATCTAATCCGAAATATTACCCTCAGTTACATTGGTGAACTCGACATTTTGTAGAAAAAATTATGTTTTCTTGTTTGTTTTCACTGTTTTACATGTTACAACCAAGAAGTCATACGAAATCCCGTCACCTTCTTTTGCACACAGAAAAATGGGCGAACAAAATATTTTTTAAAAAAAATTGGGTTTTGTAGAGCTCGATCTCAGCTTTCCAGAACTTTAAACGGTTTCAAATTTCATTAAGATTTGAGAAAGTTATGATCATTTTAGTGATTGCTATTTTTTTCAATTTAACTTTTAAAACCCGCGTTTTCTTTTGCCTATAACGTTTTTTTTCTGTAGAATCGTAGAAAAGAATTTTTAGGTTTTGAAAGTTTGATTTTTAGCTTTCCATGGATTCAAACGATTTAAAATTTCATTAAGTTTTGAGAAAGTTATCGTTGTTTTGATTTGCTGCTGTCATTAATTTTTTTTTTTTTTTTGTTACTAATATTTGTTGGCAGCATGTGGCGTTGAAGTTTTTCGTGGGTCAAAGACGTATATTCAAACTACTGACATGTGGTTTTGCAGCTACGTTTGTCAAAGATTTATCTCTCAAACCACTTGTTTGCATTTTTTAATTTAGGAACATTTCCTTTGGTGCTCTAAAATTATTTTTGTTTGCAAGTGTCTGATTGTGTTTGAACAAATGGTAGGTGATTATGCTCTCACCTTGTGAAAACTCGGTGATTAGAAAATCAGACCCATTTTATATGTTGTATACCCTCACGATTTGGTATATCAAAGTATCCTCTCCCCTTGCACACTTGTGCGATCCTGGGTGTAAAAGAAACGGTTACTAACTCTAGAATTTGGGTCTATTCTGGTGGGAAAAAGTAGTCACCCCAGGACGACTCAGACCGGTAGCACCCTGAACCCGAGGGACTTCCATCCAGTATATAAAAGTGGATTCTTGGGGAAAACCCAAGAATCATGTGTGGTTCCGACGAGATGGATCCGAAAGGGGACTCTCGCCGCATGGATCATGCCCCACAAACGGAATGCCCGTATTAAACACCTCTTGTCTTAGTGTCTAACCGTTATATTGGTCGTTGCTTGATATAGTGCAGGGTACAGTATCATGCCTAAAGACACTCACTACTGATCCCCTTGAGTAGAGATAGCAATTCTTGGGATGTCATTACCCAAAGAATCTGAATTTGGTGTGCTCAAATGACGTTAATGAGCCGTGGAGGGGATCCAATGCCACCAAAATTCTAAGCTATCTGCTCTCGAGAAGGAAAAGTGTTTATCACCAATCCGGGGTATATTGGTGGGCTATATCAAGTATACAAACCCTTGGCCTTTTGGCCTTTTAGGATTGTACTTGTCTTATGTGTGTTTTCTTACATTCAAAACATCGTGTTTGTCAAGTGTTTTCTAGATTTTCAAACAATATACACAACATTCACAAATCTGGACACAAACAATTGACCTTAGACAACCCAAACTTTTCAACAAAACATCAAAAAACAATCTCAGTCCTCATTTTGAACCTTAGGCTTTGCATTGTTCATCTTAGTCATCATTTTGAACCTAGACCTTGCATTTATAACATTAAGTCCTTAGTCAAACATCATCATCTTAGTCCTCATTTGGCACTTTGGCCTTGCCAACCTTGTCATCTTGCATTAATCATTTCCTTAGGAAAACGTCATCATCATCTTGCATTGTCATCCTTTATTCCAAAAATACAAAAAAAATTAGTGACATAACTTGTCATCTTAGTCTTCATTGTCCTTTGGCATTAGTCATTTTTTTTAGACAACATTGTCATATTGCATCCCTTATTGTCAAAAATTTAAAAACATAGTCTTGAATTGTCATCCTTTATCCAAAAAATCCAAAAAACATAGGCTAGTGTCATCCTTGCATTTAGTTGTCATTCTCATCATTCTCATTTGAGCAACCCTTTTTATTGTTGAGACTAGGCTTCAAAGACAAAGAGGACAAATGGCAAACTTTGGACAAGATTTCAATCCCAACATCAACAATAACACTTATGACACGAACCAACATTGGACCTTTTTTGACCCATTTCACAACATGAACATGCAATCTTCCATGAACATGTCATCTTCATCACAAAACATTTTTGAGTCATTAATAAAAAGAGACCAAAATGGACAAGTATATGTAGAAGACTTAGAAGTTGCAGCGCAAAATCCTGATATAGTCTCCTTCGTAGAAAACTCAATCTTACGCGACCCTCAAAGGTATCTAGCCATGCTTTTGGACCAAGGGGCTAAGTTACCACAAGGCTTTGACATAAATACTTTGCCACCTCCATTAGTCTACCCTCACCATCAACAGTCAATTGACACAAATCCTGCCATTAATTCACAACACATGTCTAGTTATCACCCTTATCCTAACTTTGACAAGGGAAGCCAACTGTCCACCAGTCCATTCCAAACCTCCATGTCATATTCTGACTCTTCACCTATCAATCTCGTCCAAGTCTACGTACCTTATCAACCATCTAACAACTCATGTCAAGTCCTCACATCATACCATATTAATCCAGTCCAAGACTCCATGTCCTATCCTTATCCCTCACATGCTAGTCCAGTCCAAGTCCCCATGTCCTATCCTAGTCCTTCATATACTATTCCAATCCAAGTTCCCATGTCCTATCCTAGTCCTTTGTTCATTAATCCTTTTCAAGTCACCCCCTCACAAGCCACATCTAGTCATGGAAATTTTTTAATTACTCAAAGGAACATCTCATTGTCTAAACTTGAGGATACATGTCAAAATGAAAGCCCAAAGCATGACCTTATAATGTCACCCTCATGCCAAGAACAAGGTAGTCCATCCCATGACCCTATCTTTCAGTCCATCCATGAAGTCCTTGAAGACAATCAGGACATCCAAAACACACCTCTCCTTAACAACCATTTCCAAATATATCATCTATGACAACCCCATCTTTGACCAAGACCCCATCATTGACCAAGAAGTCCAAATCTATGACAACCCCATCTTTGACCAAGACCCTACCATTGACCAAGAAGTCCAAAACGATCCACTCTTTGACCTTCACGCCATTCATGATAAACACTTGCCGACCCTATACATGCCTTGATTATCGACACTTCCCACGATGAGACACTTGCCTCCATGGGACACATAGACGATATTCCTCCAGAAAAAGAATCTTCCACTAGGGACATGCTTTCATATGATCAAGTTATAGCTAAAATCATTGGACTCTATGACACTAAACATAATGATGGCTTTGACATTGCCTTGGAAGCACCAACAGAATCATCTGAACTTGACATGTCACATGATCAGACCAAAGATATCAGTCAGGAATATGTCCAACATGACAATGAAGCTAAGACACTTTATCAACTAGGGTCATCTATCTTTGTCAGAGTAGGCTTTCTTGCAGACAAAAATATTACAAGTGAAGTATCCACATACCTAATGATGGGTTAGCATCTTGCTTTCAAAACAACAAATACCCCATCGCAAATAGAATCTGGCAAACATGCAATATCAAGGCAAAGGACTAGGCATACATGAGCAAGGCATTCTAGAACCAATACAGCTTTAGGGAAAATTATAGACATCAAGGTCTTAGCTATTCCCCAGTTAGTAAATCAAACAATGTCAATGGTACCTCCTCGATACTGGGGGAAACTTTGTCAGATACAAACATCAAAATGGAGTCCATGAGAAATCCTTGTCATAAGATTGCTGCCAACACCCCCTCCACCCACACCATGAACCGTCATTCAATCATAAATAAACCTTCCCTTTGGAACCAACAAAAACAAAAGTCTTACAAGTCTAAAGATCAAAATCAAATTTCAAAGGCCATTGAATCAAACAAAAGGACAAGTGGACAAATGAAATTAAAATGGATCCCAAAGAAAGATGGATCAAACAAAGACACCAAGTCAAATATAAAAGTCAATCACAATGTGGAGCCTACAAGACAAGAGGACTCCCACATATAACACATGTCCACCTCCTTCAAAATGGTCATCAAACAAGGCATCTAAGAGTGTTGGTTCCAAACACCATCCCTCCAAAATCCGTCATCCACTATCCCAAGTTCGGAAAATAAAAAGTCATTCATCCAAACGTCCAAACAATCTTTCCACGTCTACCATCATTTGTCATAACCCTACATCTCGTCTAAAGTCCAATGATCCCACATCACACATCCGTCACATCTTGGCAGTAACTCTTTCCTGCATGGACTCTCATGGAACTCTATCGCGATGTGCGTATTCTGATAAGGCCAACTCTAGTATCAGAAAGGATCATAATGACATCGATCAGTTGTATACAAGCGCTACAATCCTGACAAGACAACTACTTCAGACAGAACATTATTGGCATATCATGGCACCAGTCTCTACATCAGCATCATCAGTGAATTTAGAACAATCAGTGGTCATCTAAAGCATTCAGACTATCCACAAAATCAGAAAAAATTTAAAAAAATTAAAAATTATATAAAAAAAAAAAAAAAAAAAAATTAAAAAATTAAAAATTAAAAATTAAAATCGTCACCTGATGAAAAAAAAGCAAGCATCTTGGTGACACCAAAAAAGCAGTCAAGAAAATAGTAAAGAGAAAAATTTCATCCAATGGTGAAAACCGCAAACAGTGTGGATAAGTACCATGATGAAAACCTGGAAAATAGGCTCATGTGTAAAATAAATCATCTATGTGGACTCTTACACTTGGGGGCAAGTCATCTCATATCCTAGGCCTTCCTCTTGACATTGGAATCCAACCATTTAATCCATATCATTCCCACCTATCTTGGTCTTGACATAAAACTGGCACACATAAATCATGCTTTGGGAAAACTCTTGACATGTCTATCCTTTGGTCATACACGAAACATCATGTCATTGACCGTCATAGTCTTATTGTCCTTATACAACATAGTCCTTGAAAATCATATAATAATTCCATTAGTCTCATGTCTCCCGTCTATTACCAAGGCCACCTCTTATCCTTTCGTGTATGTCACCTATCTTGGCTTTCCCTTGTCAAACGGTCTAAGGACAATCATCATCCCATCTAGTCCTAACCAAGTCATTCCAAATGCAACGAGTCTAATCCATATAAGCACATTATCAAAAAATTTACTTGACTGCATTCCTGGCCCAGCTGTAGACCTCCATACTTTCGTCACATTATCGTCATCATCCTCACGTTGTTTCGGGATGCGTCCTTCCCACGTCAAACAACGCTGTCATCACCTATCAATTGGTATTTAGCTTGACTAAGGGCACAATCATGTTTGTCCTTCGATTCTCATGTGTAGGCATCAGTCATATGCATTTGTCACGATCCTCTTAAACGTCAAAATCCAAAAAAATCATAAAATGAAAAAAGACCAAAAACATCATAAGATGTCCTGAAGATAGACCAAAAACATCATAAAATGTCCTGAAGAAGGACCTAAAAATCATAAAATGTCCTGAAGAAAAACACAAAAACATCTAAATCAATGTCAAAATCCTAAAAATGGAGTCAAAGTCAGTCCATGTCATTGTCGAACTACGTTGTCTCTGCGCATTTGCTACGTAGGCAAGGCCATCAGTCGATGATTCCCCGAGACATTAGGTCAGTCCTTTTAGGTTGGTCCAAATAAAATCATGGCATTTGTCACAATCGTCACATCAGTAAAATAAGTCAGACATAGTCAAACTCAGACACAAAACAGTCATTCGAAATGTCAATGTCAAAATTGGTCTAAATCAGACAACACAGTCCAATCAATCATACAGTCAGCATCAATCAACTTGCCAAAACATATTAGTCAAAACAATGTTAGTCTCGTCACTCTTTGGTCCTCTTCAAGATGTTTCCTTCTTGGCTTTGGACCGCATCAAAATATTCTTTGCCTTTTTCAAGATGTGTCCTTCCTGACAATAGGCCCCGTAAAACTGTCAACACCGTCAAATTGGCAAAACTCTTAAACTGTCAAATCGACAGGAAATCAATCTTTGGCAAACAAAATAAAATGGTTGTTAATCTTTTTGGTCTATCTTGTCTTATCTTTTGACTATCTTGGCTATTTTTTCTTATCTTTTTACTGTCTTTTCTTTGTGATCATGTTACTAGCTACCTCGAGGATGTCCCATGAAGGATTTAGAGGTGCGATGATGTCTCCTGGCCTATTTTATTTTCTTTGATTGCTGTCTGTGGATTGTCTTGACAAAAAGACTGGGGTAACTTCGCCTTTAGTATGAGTTAGGACATTCCTTGTCTGTGACTATCTGTTTTTCAATTAGATGACCTTGCACACCTTGGTCTATGTCATATCATGGTGTTTGTTGTCCATTTGTGTCATTTTACCACCCAATGATGATTAAGAGCAATAAGTATTAAAGTCCTACTGCAAGTTTTCAAGGATTCTTTCATCTAGTCTGCATCTTCATCATCCATATCTTTTACACTAACATTCCTTTGTCTCTTCATATTCTAAGTCTTTTCATCAATTTCGAGAGCACACCCATGTTCTTGGAACCTGTCTGTCCTCTCGAGGGGGGATACCGTAACCCTCCTCGTCATTCTTCCTCATCTTATTTTGCACTAGGGCATATTTTTGACTTATTTTCTTTGTCACAATGCGACATGCGACATTATGACAAAGAGGGGTAAAATGTAGATACCTAAAAATGACCTAGGCCTGCAAGCTTCATTTTTACCACTTTCGTCCTACCATAATTGTGACATTTAATTATGTCTTTGGTCCACATTTGACTATTGATTAAATAATTCATAATTATTTAATTAATTCATGTCCTTTTATTCTTCATGATTATTAAATAAATAAATCTTATTTATTTATTAAATACGTCATTAATTGTCTAAATCTTCCCTTAATTAAATAAATTTCTTAATTTATTTAATTACCTTCTATTCACTTTATTCTTTCTAAATTATTAAATAAATAAGTTTTATTTATTTATTTAATAAGTCACTAATTGTCATAATTAAATGAATTAATTAATTTATTTAATTATTAGTCTTATCTCCTAAATTAAATAATTAAATTTAATTATTTAATTGCCAAATTTGATATTCTTCTCATTTTAAATAAATTAAATTATTTAAAATGTCATCTCAATCTTAATTGTCAGTTCATTTTAGTAAATAATCTGAAAAATTGATTATTTATTATTTCACGAAGTTCACATTTGGAATTAATTTAATTCCAATTTGATAACTTTCCTCCAGAAGTCAGGTGATTGGGCAGGTTTTTGGTCCTTCCAAAACTGATCTTCAGTCCACTCTTTATCTTCTTCATCTTCAAAAATCTTTATTTTCAAATTAATTTCCTCATTTATTCTCCACCGTCGATTCAATCTTCTTGGATGAAATCTCGACCGCTCAATTAATGATTTTTCCCTAACCCTAATTAGGGATTATCAGATTTAATCTGGGCCTCTCATTTTCGGTCTTGAGCAGAAGTTGATCTCATCCGTCCATTCGAAATGACATTTTCTATAAAATGCCATTTTCCTCTCATTTCTCGATGACATCCAGATGCTTTGCATACTTACGCATTTGCACACTTAGATTATTCATAGCAATTGCAGCAATTCTTAGCATATTTCATTAGGCTTTGGCATTTTTAGGCATGGACATTCTTAGATATTTAGGCATAGTCATAGGCTTTGGACTTTAATCAAATCCTTCAAGCTTGGTGTAGGACTTCATCAAAGATTTCTCACATATCGAATCTGAGGGCAATACGTCAACCAGCAAGTTAGAAGGTGTTACAAAAGTGAAGCATGGAGGTCTCGACGGTTTTCTGGTATAATCGTTCTTTGTATTTCCATTGTGTTTTTTAATTACTTTGGGTTTATGCTTTATTGATTGATGAATCTAATCTGAAATATTACCCTCAGTTACAAACTACATGAGGGAGGCGACCTACTGGATGGTCACTTATTAGCATGTGGTTCTAGATCTAGTACAGCACACGTTTCATTATGTCCAACAAGCTCCTTAGATGCCCGCACCATCCCAGTCACTAGGAACACGGACCTGAGGATACAGTGACTCACAGGGGACCCTCCCTCACAGAGGGCCAGTGCTCAACTCTCCACAGAGGTTAGACACAGGCAGATATTTTGGCAGATGAAATGATACCAGATTTTGACAGGTGCAGGGTGGGTGGATAGTACAGAGTAGCAGTGGTTACATTTGATTTACATCCGTGTACTTGTACTTTATTTTGTGATTATGATGTATACGATAGGCATGTATTTTGGTTCTATGATGGACATTATTATTATGGACTGTATGATGGACTTTGTATTTTGATTTTGATATATGATATGCGACGACCTTTATGGACACTAAATGATTTTCACATGATGGATGATTCTATTTATGCATATGTGTATGTTTGTGACTTTTATTATGGATGATCATTATGATATGATGCATGTTTATACTTACGATGATGTATGTGGATGAGATATATGATGTATATGACGACTATCATGTATGATGCAAGATGTGATGATAAATTTATGGCATTATATGCTATGTATGGATCTAATGATTTTTGATGTAGGTGGAGATGTATGCAATGTGTGAATGATATAGATTAATATGGAAATGAATGAATAATGCAATGAGTCTAAGATACTTAGAATAACCATGCATAATTAATCTAAACAACTTAAATTGAATATGAGGTAATAATGCACATGAGATGAAATGCAATGAAATTATAATGTAAGATATGATGCAATCAAATACCTTACAAACACTAATGGATAAATGAAATGCAATGTGGATGGAAAATGGATTTTATTTTCAATCACACTTGCTTTATCGTGTACAAGATAAAGACATGTGAGATCTACCATGAAATGCAATGCAACATGAACTTAAGTGTCAATAAGGCCTCACAGAGTGATGTTGGTAGATGGGTGTGAAACTGCGCCTGTCAAGAACCGTCGGTATCCTGAGAAGAATGGGAGATGGAAGGTGAATGTTTGCACAACCAAAATCATAGGTCAATGGATAGGGATGAATGCAATGCAATGGAATTGATTATGAAATGCAATCGTAATTTAATTTTCCATCTTTGGAGCACTGATTTTTGCTATAGCATAAGACACTAGGTACCATGGTATGTAAACCAAGGCGAATTAGCATATAATATGTAAAACAAACACAACAGACAAGAAGGCTATCCCAACACCCCAAAGTCATGAAGACTTTGGTTAGGCCAGGCATTGGGATAACCACAAGCACAAAGGGATGCCCCAGTGTAACATAAGATCTCAGAGATCCTAGTGGATACTACGTGGGACAACCCAACAGACAATAGCAATAAACGATCAAGATATGCCCCTATGTTAACCAATCAAAACACACCATAATATGATAGATTATGGTGGCCTTGACTAGTTGTAATAGGGAGCTCAAAAAATAAACAAAAGCTAAAGCATCAAAAGACCACAATCAAGTTCAAATGTCCTTTGCCATAGGATCAAGAGGATGGATGGGATTGATGAGGTCTGTTAGGAAGGATGCATCCTATTGAGACCGATGATGGATACTAAACTAAGATGACTCACCTGATGCAAGATTTTTTACACTAATCAAATCTTGCGATACCATAGGATCCCGTTTGTGAAGAACCAGCTAGATACGGACACACTTGACAACACAACACAAGAGACAAGACAAAAGAATGAAACATGATCGACACACCCTAACGACCTAGGGGCTTGGGGGTCGATCAAAGATTAGCCTTGCCTACGTGAAAGCGCAGAGCCCTTGTAATTTAGAAAAGACCATGGATAAAATCAGAAAGAGGACAATGGAGACCGATGATGGATGACAACAAAGCCCCGGGGGTGGATCAAAATATCAACCTTTCCTACATGAAAGCGCAAGGGAAATGTAGTTTGGAAAAGGAAAAACAACTGACCATGGATAAGAGTGAAAAAGGAGTTGATGGAGATAGATGATGGAGGACCGCAACGGGACAGTCAAAATTCCCTAGGGGTGGATCAAATGATCAGCCTTGCCTACGTGAAAGCGCAAGGGAAACGTAGTTCAACAAAGACCAAAAGGACCGAAAGGACAAGACAGGAACTAGATGAAACTGAAATAAGCTCAGATTAGGATGGAAAAGCTCAAGATTATGGATAGTTGATAATCGTCCAATGCTCAATCAAAACATACCAAGTAGACAAGGATGAGATGCGAATGAAGTGATAGGATAGGATAGGATGTGAGGATAGGATGGATGGAGACATGCAACAACTAAGACACAAGGTAGATAATGATTAAGCTCTCTATGGATGATGCCTATTACCAGGTTTTCACCAACCATACTTATCCAAGGCACCACCAAGGGTGGTTTTCACCATAAGACAAATTTATTTCTCTTTACTATTTTTTTGATTTTTCTAATTTTTTAATTTTTTTGTATATTTTGTAATTTTGGTAGGATGGGAGGACCTAGTTGATTTAGGTAAAAAACCTCTTCAAGCGCATGATGTTGATAGGCTCTTTGAGGGGCTCCCCTTCAAGTGTGGTAAGGTGGTACGCCCCTGATCCATACTTTGTTGTAATAACATAAGGACCCAACCAATTAGGTTCGAACTTTCCCTTCTTGTCTTAGTCCTGTTGGGTATGTTAATTCTCTTTAAGGACTAGATCTCCAATGTTAAATTGGTGGGGATAGACTTTCTTGTTGTAACTTCTCTTGAGATGATTCTGATACGCCTGAAGGTGATTGTATGCTTTGATCCTCTTTTCATCTAGGAGCTCCAATTGAGTGAGGCGAGCAACCCATGAGTCTTCTTCAATGATGAGATTCTTCAAAGATATTCTCAGAGATGGAATTTCAACTTCAATCGACAAGATGGCTTCATTACCATAAACAATGGAATATGGAGTGGCACCAGTGGGAGTGCGGATGGATGTGCGATAAGCCCAAAGGGCGGGGTGGATGTGGAGGTGTCAATCTTGACCAGTACTATTGACAACCTTTTTAAAGTTTTTGATCAAATTTTTGTTAGTGGCTTCCGCCTGTCCATTACCTTGATGGTAATAGGGTGTGGACCACCAATGTTGGATATGAAAGGTGTCACATACCTCTTTTATAGCCTGGTTTTTGAATGGTTTACCATTATCAGAAATGATGGTGGAGGGGATGCCATATCTGCAAATAATATGGTAAAGGATGAATTTGTATATCTAAGTACCTGTTATCTGGGAGAGTGGTATGGTTTCCACCCACTTAGTGAAGTAATCAATGGCAGTGATAATGAAGGTGTGTCCATTTAAGGATGGAGGATATATCTTGCCCACTAAATCGAAACCCCACTGAGAAAAAGGCCATGGTGCTATGATAGGTTGCAGATCTTGTAGACATGTAAAATATACCAATTGACATTGTGCATCTGATCTTGACTTACTAACATCGTTTCTTCCTGAATCATCCCTCGGTCTAACCATTTAATCAAATTCCCCTATCTGATTAAATTCATCAATATTCCCTCTTAATTAAATAAATCATTTTATCTAATCAAGTAATCTCTTTTGCTAATTAAATCAATCCATCTGATCTAATTATCCCTATTTAATTAAATAATCAATTTATTTGATTAAATCTCTAAAGTTTATCCATTAAATTAAATAAATTAAAACCTTATTTGATTTAATCTAACACCATCTCTTTTAATTAAATAAATCAAAATCCTTATTTAATTAATCTCTTGTCATATTCCTCTCTTATTTGATTTAAAATAAATCCATAAATTGGAGTAAAATAGGTCACATCATCTAACCTCTCTCATTAAATTAATTAACTCTTGATTAATTTAATCTCATCTCATGTCCCATCCTCAAGATAATGCAAGTTGCACATGAAAATAGATTTAATCCATTTATTAAATCTCTATTTTCCTCACAAGGCATCTTTTGGAATATTCTCTCAATTTGAATTCAAAAATTCCAAGTCAACATGTACATCCAACAAGGCAATAAATTCATCTTACATGTCCTTTTCCTTGAGCCAAGTGACATTTATTGCATTTTCCCTTCCCTCTTACATGTCATTTCAACAAATTTGAAATTCAAATTTATGCATTTATTGGCACAAACCCCAAATCTTGCACATCTTTCATCCATTCATAGATTGACAAGTGGCATCATACCATTGGATGAATGCTAGTCCCGCATTGCTCAAATTTGGACATTCATCCATCTTGGAATTCTATAAATAAAGAGCTCATATCCTCATTTCATCATCCACAATTTATACAAAGTTACCATGCTCAAATATCCATCAAATTTCATCAATCATTCTTGAATCATAGTTAGGTTTTGTAGATTTTAGCTTGGAGCACTCTTCAACATCAACAAAGTGGATCAAATCTTCATCAACACATCAAGTTTACATCTTAGGAATTGGGAAAGGGCCAATTTTCACATCAAATTGGCACCAATTCCCCCATGGGATCATGTGTTTGATTTTCTAATTAGGATTTAATCTTGGTTTTGCCATTTTCATTGTGTTCTTCACTATTTTCTTCCTAATTTGAATGTTGTAAATGGATTTCATGGAGAATCCTTGTTTGGCTTGCAATTCCTTGTTTAACTCGTTTACTCTTGTTGTTTTGCAGGTACTAAGGTTGGGGTTCACACAGATCTTGAGCAGGAGCATGTATCAAGTCTGCATGTTGTTGGCAAGGTAAGCATTTCTGCACAAAGTCACAAGAGTCATGCTCCAATGTAGGCCAATAGTAACCAGCCCTGAGAGTCTTCTTAGCTAAGGCCATTCCATTTGAGTGGGCCCCACAAACACTGCTATGTACATTTGTTAACACAATGTGAGCTTTAGCCTCGTTCAGACACCGAAAAAGAGTTCCGTCATATCCGCGACGATAAAGAGTATCACCTACGATGGTGTAATGGGATGTACGTTGGATGAATGAATTGCGTTGATTGTGGGTAAGGTTAGTGGGTCAGATGTTGTCATGAATATAAGCATAGATCTCATGATACTATGGGGATGTAGGACCTATGATTTCGCACACCATCTCATTCTCAAGGACGTCGTAGGCAAGGATTAAAAGTTGTTTAACCAAGAATTCACACTTTGTCTAATCTTTGGGAATGTCAATCAAGGAACCAATTGTATCCATTGCCTCAGTAGCTTTGTTTTGTATTCTAGGGATCTGGTCAAACTAAATAGAGGTGAAAGACTTCTTGAAATCATTGACCATGCATTTATAAGGTAACAACCTCTCATCCTTTGTTAAAAAATCATCATTTACTTGTTTGATGACTAATTGTGAATCACCAAAGACCCTTAAGTGAGTGATATTCCATTTGATTGTGATTCTAAGGCCAGTGAGAAGAGCTTCATATTCTGCTATATTGTTTGTACATGGAAAGGCTAGTCTGAATGACTTCGGGATGTAATCACCTTGGGGAGTGACAAACAGGATGCCTGCCCCCGATCCATTATGTGTGTATGACCCATCAAAATATAGTGTTCATGTGGTGGATTCTGCTACTGTAAAGACTTCTTCATCAGGGAATTTTGTTACCAAAGCATTTGCATCAACTAGGGGAGCATCGGCTAATTGATCCGCTATCACCTGACCCTTAATAGCTTTGTGGTCCACATATTCTTTGTCAAACTCACTCAGAAACATGACCCATTTAGCCATTCAACTAGTCAAAGTTGTTCTGGATAGCAAATACTTAAGTGAGTCAACTTTTGATATTAACTTGACTGGATGACTGAGCATGTAATGTCTAAACTTTTGTGAACATAAAGCTATGGCTAGGTAGGCCTTCTCTATTGAAGATTAGTTGAGCTCATAGCCAACTAAGGTTCGATTGATATAGTAGATTGATCATTCTCTAGATGATTCAACATGCTATGCTAGTAGTGCCCCTAGTGCCACTAAGGTAGCTGAGATGTACAATAAGAGTGGCTTCCCTGGTATTGGGGGCATAAGAATGGGAGGATGAGCCAAGTACTCCTTAATCTTGTCAAAACCTTGCTGACACATAGGATCCCACTTGAAGGATGTATTCTTTTTCAGGAGGTGGGTGAATGGTTGACACTTGTCAACTAACTATGCTATGAATCTTCTGATGGATTGTAGCTTACCCTGGAGATTCCTTAACTATTTCAGATTGTGAGGTGGAGGCATATCCATAATTTCTTTGACCTTTGCTAGATCTACTTCTATACCTCTCCTAGAGACAATGAAGCCCAACAGCTTTCCTGACGTAACCCCAAACACACACTTTTTTGGATTGAGGCACAACTTGTAGTGCTCTAGATGCTCAAAGATCTTTCTTAAGACTGCAGGGTGTTCTGCTCTGGTTCTTTATTTTCCTAACAAATCATCAACATAGTCTTCCATGATGATGTGGATAAGATCATGAAAGATGATGGTCATTGTGCGTTGGTAGGTTTCCCCTAAGTTCTTAAGACCGAAAGGCATGAAATTATAGCAAAATGTACCCCAAGGTGTAGTGAATCTTGTTTTATGTTGGTCCTTAGGTGCAATCTTGATTTGATTGTATCCAGAAAAGCCATCCATGAGGGACAACATCTCGTGTCCTGCAGTTAAATCAACCAGCATATCTATGTTCGGCAAAGGAAAGTCATCTTTAGGACAAGCCTTGTTGAGGTCATGAAAGTCTCTACATATTTTGACATCCCCATTGGGTTTGGCTACTGGCACGATGTTGGAGATCCACTAGGATTAATCAATGGGTCTTATAAATATGGCTTCCAACAACTTCTCCAATTCTTTCTTGACCAATAGGGCAACTTGCGGGTGCATTTTGTGAAGCTTCTACTTAACTGGTTTTGCATCAGGATGCAAATCTAGATGGTGTACTACCAGGGCAGGGACTAACCCAGGCATGTATGAATATGCCCATACAAAATTGATCTTGCTTTCCTTAAGAAGCTTAGAGATGGTAGAATACTCTTCTTCTGATAACGCCTTGGCTACATAGGTGATTTTGGCATCCTCTTCAGTTCCCAAATTGATTTCTTGTGTTTCCTCTATTAGGATAGATGATCATTCATACCATTATGTTCCCACATGGGAAAGATGAACGTCCCCATATTCCGGCGCCTCACTGAGGTTTTCATCGTCAGATATGTCCTTTATTTTGACTTTTTTTGAGTCAAGAAGTGCCTCAAGGAGGTTTTTAGTAGGTGACCCTTTTGGATTTTGTTTTTCTTATTTTTGTGACTAGGGCGTTCATCTTCTCCCAATCCCATGAGGTGTACATAGTTATCCACTGAGGTAAGTGAGTTGATAGGTGTGCTTTCACGTAGGTCCCACTCTATGAGTTCAGGATGGTGAAGGGAAAGGTTGATGGTGCAAACAAATAAGCATTCAAACATGGAGGAAAGGTCTACGTGATCTACATCATCGTACGTGTGTATGATACATTCTTCTTCTGGTATAGCTTCTAAAATAACATCGCCCACACTAACATTGTTAGAAGTACTAGTCAATGTTGCAGGACCCTTTTTCTTTTTATCATAACCTAAGCCTGAATTCTTTGGACGTATGGAAGTGTCAATTGATTGTTTTCTTCCTAGCTCTTCTAGACCAAGACCTCCCCCTTGATAATTGTGTTTCTCAGCATACTTAGAGGACCAAGGATACATCTCTTGAAAATATTCCTTTAAAGGGGGAATAGGTTCAGGTTCTTCACGATATATCCATTGACTTATATCATCTTCGAGTGTATATTGTGGTAATACAGGAGATACATAAGTGTTGGTTCCCACATTTTTGGAGCTCAAGGTGACTATCTTTTGTTCTTCCTTTGATGTAGACATGGAGGGTTGACCATATGTGTGTGGTGAGGGTGGCATAGTTGCCACATTCAAATCAGTACGCATCTCATGCTCACCGCATCCCTTGTCAATGATCTGAACCTTGGTGATAGTGGAATCAAATGTAGAAGATGGAATGGATGAGGTGGTGGATGATGAATTGGATGATGGTAGTGGTGGTCCCATTTCCACTCCTGGACAATAATGGGAATGAGGGAAAGAAGTTATGAGTGAACGACAATATTAAAATGGTTGGGGATTAGCATGTATCGTAACTTCCATTCCATTAAATGGGAACTTCAAGCATTGATGATAGGTAGACAAGACGGCTTGCATGGCATGGATCCATGGTCAGCCAAGAAGAAGATTGTAGGGGAGGTTCAGATCAAGGACATGACAAGTGGTGAATTGTATAACTGAGCCAACTTGAATTGGAAGCTCAATAACCCCTTCAGAATCCCTTTATGCATTATCATAAGCCTTTATAGTGATGATCTGATTACTTAAATCAGCATGGGTATATCCTAATTGCTTTATGAACTTTAATGTACAGAGATTGAGATCAAAGACATTATCTATCAAGACCCTCTTTATTTTATGTCGAACGACAAGAACCTCTATATGGAGGGGTCAATTATGATTGGAATTGATGGTAGGCATGTTGTTTTGACTGAAACCTAGTTGGTAAGTTGATGAAAGGTTTCCTACCAGAGCTTGGAACTATGTAGGTTTGAAGTCATTGGGGACACGGGCATCCTATAAAGCTTTCGTCAAGATTTCCTGATATACAGGAGAAGACTTTAGCAAATCTAGGATAGATATTTGCACTGCAGTCTTTCCTAGATGGTCAAGGATGGTATAATGAGAGCTCACAGGAGGTGATGAGGTTGACACGGAGGCTCCAGGGATAGTGATGCGAGTGCAGCGAGTGGTTACAATGCATTGAGGCTCCTTTCCTTTGACATGTATCATAGACACATGCGGTTCTTCTTTCCCAATATGCATGATGAGAATCTCATAGTTAAGCGAGACATTCTTGTAGGTGATATTATTAGGGTTGTTATCCGAGTTGTTATTGTTATTGGGTCCAGGATTTGTGTTGGATGTGTTAGGACCTTGGTTATGCTTGGGGGAATCATTTTGATATATTTGTAACTAAGCATTGGATGAAGGTGTCGTATTGGCGTCCACATGTATGCCACCCTGATCTATGAAATCCTAGATGTACATTTTCAAACTATGACACTTATTTAAGGTATTCCCTTTAATCTTGTGAAACTCACAATATTCATTTTCTTTAAAACAGGTTGGTTAGGCTTGGATTCATTAGGTGCCTTGGTCACAAGATATGTAATTAGGTAATTGACCTGTAACAACCTATTGAAGACAACGCTCAAGGGTTCTCCTAATTGAGTGTACTGATGTTTACCGTTCCCTTGATTGGATTGTTGAGGGGATCGAGGTGCCCCCTGTCGCATGGATATGACGTTGGGCATGGATGGTTGTTGCCTCTAGGAGGTATTGGCCACTTGAAAATGTTTAGTATCAGTTATGCCATCATTGATTGCATTCTTATTCTTATTCTAGTAATGGGATTTGTCACCAGATGACTTGTCCTCATCCGAGTTGTACAGTTTAATTTGTCCTTTAGCGACAAGCACTCTCTCAATGATGGGGCCCTTTTCGATAACCTCTATGAAGATAGTGACACAATGAAGATTAAGAGCATGCGCCAGTTTGGGATGGGCATTAGCCACAAAAAAGGTGACCATTTCTTTCTCGCTAGGAGTGGACTTCATTCGGCTAGCTACAACTCGCCACCTTTGCAGGTATTTAGCAAAAGTTTCTCCATCACGTTGCTTCTCTTTCAAGAGGTCTAGAGTGTCAATGTCCTTCTCAAAATTAAAGGAGAATTGTTTGACAAACTATTCAGAAAGATCAGCAAAGGAAGAAACTATTCCCTTCTTGAGACCCATGAACCAATCTAAGGCCGACCCTCCTAAACTTCTAGGGAACAAGCACAGAAGATAATTGTCATTATGTTGGACATCCTGACATTGTGCATAGAACTCCTATAGATGGGCCTTTGGATATTTAGTTCTCATATTCTTGTTGAACATGGGTATCTTGAGATGCTTTGGAAAGGGGATAAGTGAAATGAAGAATCAAACGGATATGGGAAGATCTCCTCAAACTTGAAGTATTTTTTGGACGTACCCACTTTAGGTCTTTTAATGCAACTTTAAGCTCCTTCGGATCTTTACTAGTGGGTGGAGTTGGATTAGATGGATTGGGTGGATATTGATGTGATAAATATGGGATGAAAACATTGGGATCATATGAGGGTGTAGGTTAATACTGATTAGCATAAGCGAGTTGTAGATTAACGTAAGGCAGATAGGATGATGACGGATTTTGGTAATAAGAGGCAGAGGGTGCCTATTACTGAGGTGGTTGTTGTTAATAATATGAAGTGGATGGGGTATTGTGAGGAGCTTGGTAGTACAATGACGTGGATTCCCCTTGTTGATAAGGCAATTTTTTTTATAATGTTGATGGGGTGGTTGTTGTTGTGTGTAAGATGTGGATGAGGGACTTTGTTGGTGTAAAGGTTGTTGCTGAGCATAATAGGGATTGGTTTGGTAATTATATGCAACATTGGGTTGTGGCGTGACGTATGGAGGTTGTTGTGGATTAGACTGCTACTAGTATGGGATGGTGTGTGATTGCAGGGGATTTGTGTAAGAGGTGGTTGTGTCCGTGGTGGATTCTGAGAGGCCACATGAATATTCGGTTTAGCATAAGCAGTGTATGTGCTGGATGGATGGTAGAGATATTGCGCGAGAGGATTATGCTGCATTTGTGTGGGAACGTGCGTATGTGATTGTTGATAAGGAGGGCAAGATGGGATGTGTTTTTTTTGTGGGACTGTTGTAGAAGCACCATGAAGTGGTTGTTGAAGGTGTGATATAGTTTGTGTTGCCTAATGCGGAGGTTGTATATGAGTGACAATATGTTGTTGTGGATTCAAAACATTTTGTTGTGGCATGTTTTGTTGCAGGATTGAAATGATTTATTGTTGGGGTTGTTGACGTTGGTGTTGCACGGGGACTGAAATGGCAACGGTATTCTATGGTGTTGCTTGTGATGGGATAGTTGCATGTTGTGGGGGTGCCTGCGAAGCAATCAATTGATTTTGAGGGGGCAGTAAGAGATTTGTGTGTACAGGTCCTGATAGTGTCAGTGTGAGAAAAGGATTGCCCCTAGTGTTGACGGGTGGTTGACTAAGATAATGAGGTGGGAGTGGTGGAGCAGATGGGATGTTTTGTGGCATGTCATAGGCATAGGGATCATAAGGATCAGATGATGTCGTAGGAGCAGCAGATGGAATGGGAGGATAATTGGAAACTTGATCTTTCACAACATTTCCAAACTCAAGATGATACCAATTATCTACGGGTGTGCCCTCAGGAACATAGGAATTTTTGGGAACATTCTGCAGGTATTGATGCACTAGAGGGGGTTGGGTGTTGGTGTAGTGTGACATGTCAAAACGAGATGGTGGTTTGACTCCCTTCATGAGTAGAGTGGCACGGATCTTATCCCCACACTCGTTGAGGAGGTGATCTGTCATCTAAACTTTAGTGGGATTTCTTAAGTATTCATCAACGGTGACTTCAAGTAGATTGATCATATTTTCATCACCGAGTAGTGAAGTATTTTGACCGTCAGTGTTAGATTGTGACGAAGCACTGTTATGAGGGTCTTGAGGTATGTTCACATCGTTGCTAGGATCTTGAGAGGCATTCACACCGTTGTTGGGATCTTGAGAGATGTTTGCCCCATTGTTAGGATCTTAAGGGATGTTTGGTTGGGAACCTTGACCTTGTTGTTGTGCCATTTGCTTCTTAGTTTGTGATCTAGTCTGAACGGGCATGAAAATGCAAAACTACTGGGTGGACTAAGATGTAAGGATGACCTTAATGATAATTGGAAGATTGATTTGGATTGGATAAAGGATTGATTGATGGGATGATGAGATCGGATGATTAGATAAGGGTTGATTGGACAATTGGATAAGATTGATTGGATGGTTGGATAGGATTAGATTGGATTGAAAGGATTGATAATTTGGATAAGGGTTGATTAGATGTTTGGATTGGATAGGATTAAAATTGGATGATTGGATATTATTGAGATAGGATTGATTGAACGATTGGATAGGATAGGATGATCAGATAGGATTGAGATTTAGATTGGATGATTGTATAAGGATTGATTGGTTGATTGGATAGGATAGGATGATAGATCAGGATCGTTTGACGAAATGACTGACAAGATTAGATGATGGATGATGTAAGGGATTCTAAACCCAATTTAGAAATTACCCTAGGTGACTTAAGGCATTGGTTGATCGGATTGAAGGATAGAAAGAGGATCATGACACCGAATCCACCTCGAGATGGAAATGGATTAATTGGGTTGAGGATGATGACTTACAGCACCGAATCCACCTCAAGATAGAAGTGGATTGATTGGGCCAAAGAAAATGACTGATGTGTATGATAATGATCGAATTCAGATGCCTAGGTCAATTTGGATAATAACCTCTAAAACAAGGTTTAGGGGATTTGGATCGAGAGAACGATGATGAATGATGCAATCTAGAGATGCTCTAAGAGTGCCTATATGATGCGGGTGATGACTGGATGACCTTTGGAAAGTGCAAATGATAAATTACGAGTGGACAGAAGGGGATGAAAGTGTTTAGATCATAGAAAATGACAAGGTTTTAGGTCCCCAACTATTTGACTCTATGAGTTGGGCACGGTTTCCTATTCAAGAGGTGTGGTCACCTGACTGGTTTCTTTGGACTTTTTTATATTAGAAATGAGGTCAAACAAGCTATCGAAACAGGAAAATGAACCTGACAAGTGGTGAAATGGACTTACTAAATGATGGAATGGGTTCCCCGAACGACGAAACGAGATCCTTAAACAATGAGACAGATTCCTTGAATGATGAAATAGGTTCCCTGAACGATGAAACGGGTGTTCAGAACGGATAAATAGTTTGTCAAAATGGGAAAACGGGAACTCAGAATGGGAGACGAATGCTCAGAATGGATAAACAGGTACTTGAAATGGGCAAACGAGCACTCAGAACGGGAGACGAATGCTCGGAATGAATAAACGAGTACTTGAAACGGGCAAACAGGTGCTCGAAATGACTAAACAGGAGGTGAAATTGGTTGTTTGGGGGGAAAGTTCATCCAAATTGGGGCAGGTTCACCCAAACTAAAGGTCAAGTTCGCCTATTGGATGAAAATTTTAAAAATTCTAACAAAAAAAAAGCTAACAACAAGCTGATGCAGAGGGCAGGTTCACCTGTTTGGTAAAAAGATTGACAATTCTGACAATAGCAGGTTGATCAAAGGCTGAGGCTGAGGGCAAGTACACCCCTTTTGAGGGTAGGTTCATCCCTTTTTAGGGCAGGTTCGCTTGTTAAGTAAAAAGATAGACATTTTTTACAAAAACAGACTGACCCAAGGTTGAGGCAAAGGGTAGGTTCACCCCTCTACCAGAAACGTGGACTTGACTTAAGTGAAAATAGCTATGGAAAGGACCAAAAACACAACAAACAACAAGCAATAAGGCTGAATTGAGAAAAATTCACTAGTTTTGCACAAGAAGACAGTTTAGACATCACAATCCTATGATTAGTGTGAAAGGTATGGTCGACACAGTCCTTAATCTAGGATGAACAAGGCATCTAGGGATTCCTCGATATACTCTCGGTATGTGAGGTACAACGGTGAACACCAACCCATCACAAGCATGAGTCGGGAACCCCAGCGAGATACTGAAGGCTCAAACCAATTCTTCATGTCTATTTAGGTATCACCCTAGCTTTGACACTCCGCAAGATATGACGTGACTGGATTGGGGTATAGCTTTGGCTCTCCCCCCTTTGTATACCCTGCCGGTACGCATGGTTGGGATCGTCCCTTGGGGTGATGAAATCCCCAAGCATGTCCCGCTAAAGAAGAAAACACTAATCATTTTCGGCTACTCCCTAGGCTCACACGAAGTGCAAGGGGAAAGCTTAGACGGAATAGTGTTTCCTTGGGTGACACAAAGGGACTTTTGAAGACACAAAAAACAAAATAGTTGACTCTCCCCTAATTAAACTATGTGCCTAGATATTAGAAAAACTGAAACAGTGAACAACTAGCTAACAATTGGATTTGTCCACCCTGCAGCAAATATGTTAGAAGTTTATATCTTGGTCTTCAATAAGTGTTGAGAGTTGCACAAATGTTAGAAAATATAAAACAAATTCCAACAAGACGAGTTAGGGTCAGTAATAATCGAAAACAATCCAAAACATAATCTAAAAATAATGTTTACCCACTGTTTTTACCTTGCAAAACTCTTTGTTCAGGGCAGGTTCACCCCTCTGTAAGGGGAGGTTCGCCTCTCTGCAAAAAATAGAGTAAAAATTGAACGTTGACTTGTTGTTTTACCTCTATCAAGGGCAGGTTTGCCCCTCTATAAGGGTAGGTTCACCCCTCTGCAGTAAATAGTTAGAAAGAGAGGCTATAAACTAAAATCTGAATGTTGTTTTACCTATGTCAGAGGCAGGTTCACCCCTCTACAAAAAATAGTTAGAAACAGAGGCTAAAAACTGGTTCTAATGCTTAGATGGGTGACCCTGCAGGGCAGGTTTTTCTGTTTGAAGGGCAGGTTTTCCTATTTGAAGGGTAGGTTCGCCTGTTTGTGGGAAGGTTCGCCCCTCCTTAGGAAATTTTGCCCCTCTGCAGGGGTAGGTACACCTCTCTGTTACCCTAACCTGCAAAAAACTCAAAAACAACAAACATGAAACTAAAAGGACCCGTATGTGGGTCTCACCAGGCGTGCCAGAAATGTGATCAAGTGTTTTTTACCTACTCTAAATCATGTAAAATAGAATATAAATGAATGAAACACTTAACACCTCAAGGATTAGGCTACGTTAAACTTAAACAAAACAAAGATGAAAAGAAACTAATTATAACTTTTTTAAGTTTGTTCCTTGGTTGGCCCTTGATGCAGCTTGATGTGTATGCTCCTTGGATGGCAATGTGATTAAAATGGGTGTAAGATGAGTATGTGATAAAATGAGAAATTTGGATGCAATGAGGATGAGAGCTAATGCAAATTCTAAAATGCAAAAGGATGGCTTGAGAATGGCTTGAAAATTTGAGAGCATAAGGGTGCTAAAATTCCTAAGTTGTATGAATGCATAAAAAAGGGGAGGTATTTATAGAAGAAATTGAATTCTCTAGAGAATTCAACTATCAGGATTGAGCCACCATGACCAAGATGAAGGGCTATGGTGAGTTGAGGACTCACAAGCCCTCACATCTTGACATGTGGAGGATGAAGTGTCCAAAGGACATGGTGAGATGGAAAGGGTACAAATGATGTGGAGGAAGGACAAATACTTTGAAAATACCTTGGGAGATGATAAGATTTCCTCAAAAAGGAACTTCTTATTCCCACATGAGAGGAAAGTGACATATGAAGAATTTTAGTATTCCTCAAAAATCTCCATGCGGAAGAGGAAAAAGTAGTTGGAGAAATAAATGTGAATTAAAAATTCACATAATTGGGAATAATCTTGTGGATAAGACAAGGTTCCCAAAAAGTAAGATTTTGACGCATGTGAGTGATGTGACAAGTCAAAGGTTCTAGAAGACTTTGGTACATGTGAGTGATGTGACAAGTCAAATGTTCTAGAACTTTGCATGGGAATAAGGAGAGTCTTGGAAGGATAAATGTGAATTAAAAATTCACATGGGGAAGAGAGGAGTCTTGGATGAATAAATGTGAATTAAAAATTCACATGGGGAAGAGGGTTAATGCCAAATGTGGAAAATGTGAAGGTTTACCAAAAAAGGTATGCTAAATGTAGCAAGGGGATTAGATTAAGGTTGTGCAAATAGGTGATTAGAAAAATTAATGAAGGATTAGAGACAAGTGGGAGAATATGGAGGATGTGACATTAATCCTGATTAAGGGTGTGCACATCCTAATCATAGATTAATTAAACTAATCTTGATTAGAAGAGGGTTATGGATGATGTGACAAGGAGAGAGAAAAAGAAGAATTTAAAATTGATTTAATTCAAAAGGTCAAATGACTAAATTAAATAAATTGATATGTTTATTTAATTTAGAGAGGAAAGATGAAAGGTAAAGTATTTAATTTTTAAATTAAATACTTTAGGAACCTTACGTAGAAGGTGAAATTTTAATTAAATAAATCGTTCAATTAATATTGATGAAATAGATGAATAAAGTAGACGAGTTTGACCATGTGGGAGTGGTCAAATTTGGATGTCTACAGTTCTATTTATAATGAATAATTAGTCTTTGTGCTAATACTTATTATTCACTGCATCACACACCTAATATTTGAATTTTTTCTGATATTGGGTATGCCTTTTCTGCTTTCTGGTTAAAAGCATACATTATGTTTTGTTTTTCTTGTTCTTTCAATTCATTGAAAATCATGTGAGGGAGCTATACCTTGAAAAATTCAAAGAATATTCATCTTATTCAAAGATTAATATTCAGAGTTGTTGGGTTAAAAATTTTGCACCTTGTGAACGTTCAATTGTACATTCTCAAGGTGCCCAATCTGTTATCCAATAGATTTTTGGCGACTCCGCTGGGGAAATTGAACTGTTAAGTTTTGGTTGTCTTGTCTGGGCATATTTCATAGGTTAATTGATTAATCCTGGATTTCCATAGATTTACTAGAGGGGAGAGAAGTAGGGGGAATTTTGATCCTATTTTTGAAACTTTGCAAAGAAATAATTTCTCTTACATTATTCACTCTAGGCAAAGGGTTAAAGCTAGGATCAGACCTGCTTCACCTACTAGAACACCTACTAATCATTCTATTTCTCAAGCACTTGTTTTGCACATGACTATTTTACCATTTGTAATCAATTTTCCCCTCAACATGGTTAATCCACAACCTATCCCTTGGGGTGATGCTATTGGTCCTTTGCAGCTAGGAAATAATTTGCATGACTTACGCAAAGGGTCTCGTAAACATCTTCCTAAATTCAGGGGGGATGGAAAAATTTCACCAGAAGAACACATAGATGTCTTTTTCACTGCATGGGGGGTTCTTGCAGTACAAGAAGAAGATGGGGCCATCAAGTTGTTTGTGGAATCTTTAGCTGATGTAGTAGTGCAATGGTTTTATCAACTACCACATGGATGTTTTACCAATAGGGCCACTATGTGTAGCAAGTTTGAGGCTAGGTTCAAAAGTGCAGATGATGACTTAACATTGATAGCACAAGTTACTCACATGAAAAAGGAAGCGAATGAGCCCATGAGGGACTTTGTAGCCAAATTCAACAGAACAATAAACCGTATTTCAGTAGCTAAAAGATCCTCTATAGAAACACAAAAATGTTTCTCCATTAATGCACAACACCTTGATATAGGTCTTCTCTTAAAGAGGAAACCATTGAATACTCTTGAAGCCACATAGGAACCGGCCATGGAATTGGAGGATGATTTCATTTCAGTCGGAAAATGGAAAAAATAAGTGCATACGAGCAAGGAAATTCCTACTACTTCTTATGATCCTATGATTCAGAGGTTGGCTAATGAAATAATTGCTCTCAAAAGGAAAATGTTGAAGAGTAACCAGCTTTATCAAGATATCCCTAGGAAGGCTAATTTTCAGCCAGGGAATAAAGTGTTGCCCTTGCCCCCAACTCAACAAAGGTTGGTGATTAAAGCTCCTCCTCCAGATAAAAATAACATGTGTGTCTTCCACCTCACAGCTGACCATGATGGTGTAGACTGC
Organism: Sequoia sempervirens; assembly: GCA_007258455.2. NCBI lineage: Eukaryota > Viridiplantae > Streptophyta > Pinopsida > Cupressales > Cupressaceae > Sequoia > Sequoia sempervirens. The sequence continues at coordinate 182,617,605 of VDFB02000015.1, forward strand.
CCCAAGATGAATATGTTTATGCAATTAACCACAACTAAAGAAGTCATAGAAGAGGTCATAGAGGAAGGCACATCATCTAATCAATATGGCGACTCTACAAATGGATACTTAGAATACGAACCTGACAATGATAGAGGGGGAGACATGTACATCACTCTAGATGATGCTACTTATGTTGCTATCACTCAAAACCAACAACATTCCAACCAGATAGGTACTCCTAATTCTCCTAAATTTTTACTTACAAAGGCTAATGCAATTTCAAAGGGTGAAAATGCTTCACCAAGTGTAGTTAATAGCTCCTCAAGAAATATTTTTATATCATACTCTGAGGGTCAAACTGGGGCTTTTTATATCATAGAATTTTGTAAATCTACCAAAATTTAGGTGTCACAAGTTGAATATCTAAAAATGAATCCTAAAGAACTTGATAGGTTGATTGAATATGTTAGGCTAGGACATTCAAAATTGCACGCAGGCTTAGATGAAGCAATAGTCAAGTCTCAAGACTCGGCTGCTAATGTTGTATCCTATAGTAAAGCATCCTCTTCATCAATATCTGATGTGAAATCATACCCATTTTACATCTCATTATTTGTTAATGGATTTAGGGTTAATAATTGCATCATCGACTCACGTGCTTCTGATAATGTTATGCCTGCACAAATCACTAAGTCTTTGGGATTAGAAATGACCATGACATTTGGAAAATGCTATTCGATGGATTCCAATCAGGTTCCCTTGCTTGGGAAGATTAAAGATGCTCAAGTTGCACTTGCTACCTACCCAAAAAAGCAGCTCAAACTCACCATATTGGTCACAGATATACCTGCCAGCTATGGTATGCTTCTGAGTAGAAGTTTTTGTAAAGACTTGGGTGGAGAAATAAAGTTGGATTGGTCATATGCCACTATACCTATTGGTAAAGAGAAGGTGCATCTCGAACCTAAGTCAAAGGCCAAGATAACAATACTCAAGTCTAAAGACCCAAAAGCACAAATATTGTATGAGGAGAATGAATTTGGGAACTATATGCTTTTCTCTAGAGAAGAAAATGGAAACGATTCATGTGCTTTGCATTCAAAATCTAAGCTCTAGATGATGGAGTTTGATGGAATTTGTTCTCATGTTGGTTTCAAAGCGGGTGTTGTTCTCATTTCCCTTTCTAGTGAGAAATTTTCTTTTGCATATAAGTTAAAGTTTGATAATACCAATAATACTACAGAATATGAAGCCCTTTTGTTGTGTCTAATTGAGGAAAAGGGTATGGGAATTAAGATGCTCAAGGTCTTGGGAGATGCTGAACTAATTGTTAGGCAAGTGTGAAATGTGCTCACTATTAAGAATGAAAGGTTAAAACATTACCCAAACTGAGTCTGGGACACCATCAAGAGCTTTGATGCCTTCTCAATAGAATTCATCCCTAGAGAACTTAACGCAAAGGATGATTCATTAGCAGTTTTTGCTTCTCTACTCTCGCATCCAAAATTCAAAAACAAATCCTATAGAATTGAATTGATCTATCGACCTAGTATTCCTGATAACCTCAACCATTGTTAGGTCTTTGAAGATGACAAACAAATTCAGTTGTTCTTAGAAAATGTTGGGGCCTTTTCAAAAACATTCTTTGAAGGGAGTGACAATCAATGTAAGGACTTCTACCCAGATAGTACAGCTAACCTCCAAGATGAGGTTATTTAATTAAAAGGGAATAAAATACCCAAGGGTTTGGTTTCTCTTGAGGATTTTTTTTATCGCCATGATCTTTCCATCAAGAAGAAGATGAGCAATTTTGCTGACATTCTGATGGGTTTGAGGCAGTGAATATTGGAGATCCTGATTCTCCCAAAATGGTCTATATTGGGAAATGTTGTTGACTAGAAGAGAAATAAAAATTAATAGCCTTGCTAATTAAGTACAAGGAAGTCTTCGCTTGGTGTTATGATGATTTGAAGAATTTCATGAATGGAAAATTTCAGCGCCGCATACCACTCAAGGAAGAGAAGGCTACTTTCAGGCAGAAATAGAGAAATTATAACCCTATGGTAACTGATGTTATTTTTAAATAGATTGAAAAAATGCTAAAGGCACGGATTATATATCCCATACATCATTCAACTTGGGTACAAAATATTGTGCCAGTGTGCAAGAAAAATGGGGAGATTCAGATATGTGTTGATTTTAGAAATCTTAATTAGGCATCACTTAAGGATAACTATCCTCTACCTAACATGGATCATATTTTACAAACTGTTGTTGGCTCGGAGATGATGTCCATGTTAGATGGATTTTTGGGTTATAATCAAATCAATGTATTAGGAGAGGACCGGCACAAAACGACATTTACCACGCCTTGGGGAAATTTTTCCTATAATTGAATGCCATTTAGAATCATCAATGCAAGAGCTACATTCCAACGTGCTATGGACCTATCTTTTGGTGATCTCTGGAACAAAATTATAGTTATTTATCTTGATGATTTGATAGTGTTCTCTAAGAAAAGAATGGATCACTTACAAGGTCTGGAACGAGTCTTACAAAGGTGCAAAGAACATGGTATCTCTCTCAACCCCAAAACGTCTATTTTTGTTGTCACTGAAGGTAAAATCTTAGGTCACATTGTATCTAAAGAAGGCATCAAAATAGATCCAAACTGGGTTAAGGCTATATTCTAGTTAAATTTTCCTTCAAGCCAGACTGGTGTAAAATCTTTTTTTGGTCAAGTTAATTTCTTGAGAAAATTCATCCTGGATTTCTCTAAAATTACTAAACACATTATGGATATGATGAAAGAAAAACCAGGTTTTAAATGGAATGAAGCTGGGAAACAAGCTTTTGAAAACATAAAAGAAGCAATTGCCCGAGCTCCTATCTTGGTCAGTCCATACTTCAAGAAGGATTTCATTATTTATTGCTATGCTTTTGAACATACCACGTCTGTTTTACTACTGCAAGAAAATGAAGATAAAGTTTAGGCACCCATTGCCTTCATGAGAAAGTCATTAAAGAAACATAAGCTTAATTACTCTCCCATTGAAAAACATGCATTTGCAGTGGTCAAAGCATTCAAGCAGTTTTTTTCTATATCCTCCATTCACACTCAGTGGTCTACATGCCAGATCCTGCCGTCAAGAGCATATTAACCCAACAAGGCATTGATTAAAATAGGAGTGGTAGCTAGATAGAAAAGTTGCAAGAGTATGATCTATACTTAAAACCTACAAAGTTAGTTAGAGGAAGGGGAATATGCAAGTTGATGGCAGAGAACTTGAAGGAAGAAGAAGAAAGTGAAGATTTACCATTGGTTTTAACTGTTATTTTACAAGATGAGTGGTTCTCTTTAATATTGCTTACTTCCTTACTTATAGACAATGTACAAAGCACCTCTCAAGCAAGCAGAAAAGGATTTTGAAGTTGAAGGAAACTAAGTATGTTATCTGGAGTGACACCCTATACAAGCGTGGCATAGATGGGACTTTCTTGAAATGTGTTGATAAAGCTCAACAAGAATAGTTGCTTAATATTTTCCACAATGAAGCCCATGGAGGTCACTTCTCTTCCACTGTGATTGCCTTCAAGGTCATAAGGCATGGATATTACTAGCCTGGGATGTTTAAGGATGCCTATCACTAGGTGGGTAAGTGCGAGAAATGTAAGTTATTTGTAGGAAGGCCTCAACTAGCAGCTTTACCACTCAATCTTGTGGTTATCGATGGACCGTTTCAGCAATGGAGTCTTGATTTTATTGGTCCAATTATCCCACAGTCTAGCGGAGGTCATACTCATATTATCACAACTACTGATTACTTCACCAAATGGGTGGAAGTGATTCCAGTCAAGAGAACTACTTCTGAAGTAGTCTGTGATTTTATCAAAGAAAACATTTTGGTCAGGCATGGAGTTCCACATAAGCTAGTTACTGATAATTCTACTAGTTTTTCATCCAGTGAGTTTTCACTTTTCTTCTATGATTATGGAATCTCTATCTCCCATTCGGTTGACTATTACCCTTAAGGGAATGGTCAGTCAGAGTCTAGTAACAAAAATTTGGTAAATATTATCAAGAAATTAGTTAGTGGCAATCAGAAGGATTGGGACAAAAAGTTGTATGAATCCTTATGGGAAGATCGGATAACTCCAAAAAGGGCTATTGGAATTACCCCCTTCGAGTTGGTGTATGGAGTTGAAAGTGCACTTCCTCTTTCTCTAGAATTACCAATTCGTAAATTGTAGACTGCCATAGAGGAAGTTGAATTCAGTGATGCCTTGAAAAAGAGGATTCTATACTTAACTAAAATACAAGAATAGCGAGAAGAGATGGTAGATAAGATAACCATACATCAGGAAATGGTTAAGAATATTTTTGACAAGAAGTCTAAACTGAGAAATTTCATGATTGGAGACTCAGTTTTGTTGTGGGATAAGTGCAGGGAACCTAAAGGTGCTCATAAGAAGTTTGATTCACTATGGATTGGCCCCTTCAAAATTATTCAGGAGTTTGGGCCTAATACTTTCCAACTTGCATACCTTGATCCCTTGCTCATTCCTTATAATGGGAAAGATCTAAATCTATATCAGTTGTGATGGCCTTGCAACCTCTCTTTCTTGTGTACATATTTAGCTTAGGGTTTTTGTTTGGGTTTTGGTGTTCTTTTTGTTTGTTTCCTTGTTGCTGGAGAGTGCATTCTATTTTGATTGAATCTATTTCCCAATTGATAAGACACTAGTTTCCTCCCATTTGGTATGGGTTCACTACTTCATCCTTATCAGTCTTTGTCCCCATTCAGAGCCACCGTTACCATTATTTTGTTCCCCACCTCATTAAGTCATTCGCTTACTTGAAAACATCTCATTTTAACGTGGGAGGTGTTTTATGTCATGATTCAAACCCAGGAGTTTTTTTCTTAAGTTCATTGAACCTTCCACTTTACCACCCAAGCCCCTTTTATCTCCTTCCTATGTTCAAACCAAGTGGTGTTTTGTATGTCTTGTTGAACCTTACCGCTTGCGTGATGATTATTGGCTTGGGCAGTATTTCACCGGGACATTTGAACTTGGGCACATATTTATAGGGTTCTTCAAAACTCTTTAGTTACTACCCATGGACATTTCTTTTTTTAATTTTGAAAGACGGTTATGTGGGGAATAGTGAAAGCGATAGCCACCACATGCCATAATGCAAAATTAAGACATTAATGTCCATCTACTTCCATGTTTTTCCGTGAAGCTGAGTTTAATGAAATAAAAGGATATGCAAACATTCTCATCGCAGAAATTTCTGAGGACGAGCTGGAGGAGACTCACAGTTCAAATTGTAGGGTTCGCTATTAGGGGTATTTTTAGTTTCCATTCATTGCAACCTATTTTCTAAATTATTTACTCTTGCATTGAAGAAAACATATATTTTCAAAAGCCACTGGTGCCCATGGCAAGGGTTAAATATGTAGGCTATGAATATGTGTCCAGGTTAACCTATGAAGGACCTGAAATTGGTGTTACTCAGCTAGGGCCCGTTAATCTAGATAAATTGTGGAATGAATTTAACAAACCTAACCCTCCACCTATCATTCATAGAGTAGTAGGTAGTAGTTTGATTGAAGCCACCGCATTCCCAATAGTTTTACAAGGTCCTGAACAAGTGTTGGAATGTATCAAACACTATAATTCATAGACACAGGAATTTGGGATAGAGGATAATAGACTTGTTCTAAAGATTCAAAGGTCTACCTTCGTGTCTTGTTTGAGAACTCCAAAAAGTGATGAATACTCACCAATTGACATGACAAGCTCTTAGATTGAGTTCACTGCCAAGAAAGGGGTTTACAGAAATGTAATCTCAAAGAACTGGCTACTCAAACTAAAGAAGGGCAAGTCTCAATTTCCCTGCAACCTACACAAGAACCATTTTGTAGATGAGGTGGCTGATATTGTGGTGTTGCTACATAGGGTTAGGGGAAATTAAAATGCTCATAGCTTCGAAGAATGGATGTATTTCTTCATCCAAAACATATTGAGTGGGGAGCAATTCCTAGACTAGGAAAAGATTATTAGTGATCGTCTGCATGAATTGATGTCATTCTTCACCCTGAACAGATTCTTCTTTATGTCATCTTACTTAATATATGCCCTTGCTAGCACTCGACCTTGGCCTGGATTAAGGTTGAGTGATTTGCCTCCAGAAAAAAGTGTCAATTTATGATCACTTTGAAAAAATCCAACTTCACAAAAGCTTCTTGCATTTCAGAAGAATTGCTAACACTTTTACCATGAGGATGGTCAGGGAATTGCAGGGGTGTTCTGCAATGAGATTATCTCTAGAGGAAATGCAGTTTGTTTATTTTTATGGCAGCCACTTTATTCAATTTTAGAGGTTTTCATACATAAGAGTAAGTGGATATGTTGGTTTCCCTATTAAATTACCCAAGTATCTTGAAGACAAATGGGTGATTATTGAGGTGAGTAGACAATTGGCTGATGTTAATAGACTGTTTCAAGGTAGAAAAAGATTGGTGGTCAGTTTTCCATTTTGTTTGGGTGCATATAGGTGCCAATTAATGTTTGATGCTTTGAATATTGAGAAAGAATTGTCTAGATATAACATGCCCTCATATGAGGAGTGTGTTTATTTTGATCTTAAAGATTATATTAAGAAAAAATTTAAATTGGGCCCTACCTTCAATCACCAATCCAACCTTGAGGATTATTGGGTCGATTGCTTCGATGAATATGAGGTAAGGAGAAGAAGTTGGATGAGATTAACAGTAGAACAAATCATCATTTATAATTTGAAATGGGATTTGCAAGGTATTGTTGAAGATGACTCTGACATGGTTGACCCAATATATACTGAATTAATAGAGAGTCGGCCCATTCCTGCCATGGATTGGAATTTTAAAGAAAAGGAAACCATTGAAGCTAGAATTGATGATGTTCTGACTAGAACCAGAGAATGGGTGACTAAAAATAAAATTGAAAAATCCTACCCTTGTACTAGATCCAAAGACTCACAACCTGTTGAAGGTACCTCCCAAGCCTCTGCCAGTAGGAAATGAACTGGTAAAGCTCCTCAGACCTTATCATCAGGTGCTCAAGGAGGTGGTGATGGAGACCCACTAGAAAAGAATGTGTATTCACAAACCTATGGGGATGACATTTTCAACCTACCTACTCTAGAGAAGGATAACGAAGGAGAGGAGGAAGAGGAAGGATTAGAAAACCTGAATGTTGATTCCCCTCCTTCTCAAGATGAATCACCTATCAGAGAGGTAAGCACCTTTCAGGGGCCAAGAACAGCCACACCTACCAGAGATACTCCTCCAGTCACTCGAATGTTGTTTGAGTCCCCAACATTTAATGCAACTAAGGTCACAGTAACTCCAGCCTAGTTGGAATATTCACTGTCATGAAAAAGGAAAGCTATACAGCCCAGCTTTCCTAAGCAAGACATGGTAGGCCAATTGTTACAGAGGACTTCTACTCCTAAATCTAAGAAGTTAAAGACTACTTCTAGGATTATAGATGACACAGAATCAGGGGCACTCCAGTTGGAAATTGCACACCCTTCAGTGCAGAGAGATGTTTCTCAAGTAGCAACAAGTGACTTTGAAGTGAATAGGGTCGACCTTGGTCCTCCCACCAAGGATAGTGATGTTCAGATTTTTCAAGTGTCAACAGCCAAAATGGTTGAGAGATCAAAGAAAGATAAGGAAAGAAAAGATGAATTGAAAGCCCAGGTTCAGAACCTGACCAATTGTCTAAAGTCTATTTTTGAGGTCATCTTATAGCCTATCATCTCCCAGGTAGATGCTTTTGTTGAATCTCTTACTCTATTTGGAAAAGAAGCCCTAACTAAAATTAAAAGTTGTCAAAGTTTAAGCCAGGTTGTTGATGATTGGAAGGAATCCCTCATCAAGAAGGGAAACCTTGTCATTACTAAATCCTTTAAACACTTCTAAGAGGCGAGTGCTCTGAAATCCACCTTAGGGGATGAAGCCATTGCTATTGAAAAAAAAGAGAAATTGTGGGTTAATTATCAAACTGAATTGAAGTTATTGATTAGCTCGGATATGGAAAGACTAGTTGTAGATCAAGTCATACCTAATGCTTCAGGTACTAAGTACCTATCATGGATTAAAGGAGTAGAGTGGAAATTATAGGTTTCCAAACAAAGTTTACAGAAGCTTAAAGAGATCATCAATGAATGCGTTGCCATTTTAGATGAAGCATTGAGCACCTTGGTAGCTCTTGGTCTACTTCAAGATAAAGATGGAATAAGGGATGATGTAGATGGTAGAAGCTTGGTAGTTGATTTCAAGAAAATGGTCAAAGAGGTTCTTGACTTACCCACTCTTAATGTTGAACACTTACAAAAACTAAGTAAATTGCACCTCGTATCGTCTCAGGCAAAGGATCTTATGAAGGCTTGCAAGCAGCGCATGGCAACGACTAAAGATCTTCATTTGACATGGAAGGTAAGGATAACAAATGTAACCATTCCCCAACATAACAACACGATGCACATCCTTAAGGCTTTCCAGATGTGGTGAAAGAAATCTTTGGTGATCCAAGAAGCAGGAAATGAAGCGACACCATCCTAATGGCATGGCTCCTCTTTATTTCTTTTATGTGTCTTTTTTTAATTAGATATGGACATGAAGAGGTGGGACTCATCCACCTATTTAAAAATGTATCTATCTTTATATGCTCTCTCTAGAAAAAAAAATTTGCAAGTTTGCTCAGTACTATTGATGAATGAAATTACTATTTTGTATGTGTGCAATCTGGTGAAATTAATCTGATTTCTTAAATATTTGTGTTTAAGAATAGCTTATGCATGTTTTGTCTTGGTATGAGAAATGTAGTTCTTATAACCAATTTCATTTCTCATATGGTATTGAGTAGATGTTTTGTTTTTGATGATTAATTAGTCTTTGTGCTAATACTTCTTATTCGTTGCATCACACACCTGATATTTGAATTTTTTCTAATAGTGGGTATACCTTTTCTGATTTTTGGTTAAAATCATACATGATGTTTTTTTTTCTTGTTCTTTCAATTCATTCAAAATAAGGTGAGGGATTTGTACCTCAAAAAATTCAGAGAATATTCATCTTGTTCAAAGATTAATATTCAAAGAATATTCATCTTGTTCAAAGATTAATATTCAAAGAATATTCATCTTGTTCAAAGATTAATATTCAAAGAATATTCATCTTGTTCAAAGATTAATATTCAAAGAATATTCATCTTGTTCAAAGATTAATATTCAAAGAATATTCATCTTGTTCAAATATTAATATTCAGAGTTGTTGGGTTAAATTTTCTGCACCTTGTGAGAGTTCAATCATAGATTCTCAAGGTTCCCAATCTTTTATCCAAAATATATATGTGTGTGTGTGCATATCTACACATATATATACATACATATATATAGCATTTCATTTCTTTCTATCAACACATTTTAAGAGGAATGATGGTACTCCATCGTCGGCCTACTAAGGCTCAATTTACATTTGGTGTATTTTATTTCCTATTGGAATTGAAACTTAACAAATATACAATGAGAATCATTTGAAACTCAACATTCATGATACATGTAAGAAGATACATACCAAAATAGAACGATCAAATCATTCTCAGGTTGATTTCACCTGAACTAAAGATTCATTGAACACATTTATCAAGTGTGGGTTAGGCATCACCCAAATAAAAATGAAGATACAAGTCGATGCCGATAGCAATGACTAGCCATTTTATGGCTTTCAAGGATAAGTGAGGGTTCGGTCACCAACCCATCACACATGCAAAGACATGCAGGGTCTATTTTTCCCCTACCTTTGTCGTTTTAATAAATAAAAAATAGGATTATAGCCAACTATGGTGGTGATGGCTTTGCAAAGGGCGGGATCATGACTTATGCCTCCCTTGACTCAAAACAACAGGTTGATGCTGATATGGAAAGCCTGACTAAATGCATATACAGAGATTAAAATGCAAGATTAAATTCAAAGAACTATCTTTTCTTCAATTCAAGAATGATAATAGGGATTTAGTGGGTTCAACAACATAGGAAAAAGCATTGAAAATTATGGAAACATTCCAAAATAACTTGAATTTACCTCTGTTGAAGCTCCAATTGACCAAGCTAAGAGGTGATGAATCCTTGTAAGCTATGGGTTTGGCTTTTCCTTCTTGGCTATCCCCGGAATCAATCTCTTTTTCCCTATTTTTTGCTTCTTTTTTTACCAATATTCACCCACACACCGTCTCACATGCTTCCTTCCTTACTTTTTGCATGATTCTCCCCCTACATTTCTCCCATATTGGAAAGCTTCATAATGGTAGCCACCCCTCACTTCTTACACTTAGATTTTCTTTTTGATTATTGGGATTCATGGGTGGCCTACACCCATTCAATTTCTTCAGTTTCAAATTCAAATTTTGGGATTTAAACGAATATCAACTTGAGGTTATTTAATTTTTCAATAACATTTTATTTTCTCTCTCTCTCACACACACACACACACACACATATATATATATATTATTCAAATCATTTTATACATGAAAATTTTATTGCACATATGCATTTGTACAAACAAGAACACTCAATTCTCTAGTGTTTTTCTTTCTTTTTGAATGAAATATCATCATATATACAAGATAGAAAAATAATCTAACAAATTGTTCTTCCATAAGCATACTTGTTTACTTGTTAGTCCATTTCACATAAAGAGTGATTTCAACCATCTTGGGATTTTCAATGCAAAATTCATGATTTTCAGTGTTGTGTGCATGTCCCAGATTCCAATCTCTCTTACCATTTTTTCATCTGGATAAACACTCCTACCTCAACCATGTTCTCGATCTTCAACCTGTTCCTACATTTCACACAATTGCACTTGCAGAGTTTCATCAATAACCAATAACCAATGCTTGAAACGAAATGATTCCATTTCATATCAAAACATTCATCTTTCGTAATCCATCATATGAATATACATACATTTCAAATGACATTGAAATATCAAATTTATCACAAATCAAACTGATAAATTTTATTTTCCATAGATATTTAAATAACTTAACTTTTATTAAATGCAAGCAAAAATTTTAGGCGTGACATCCTTTCCCACTAGGAAGCTCAACATCGTCCCAATGTCTTATCAGACAACTCTAAATTAAGTGTCTTTTTCAACATTCAATCATATTGTTATTCAAGCCAAAATATCATAACATGCAAATCCAAAATGCTAGAGCAATAGTATCTTGATGAATAATAAGGGTCTATCTAGAAATAAAATGAGGAAAGGAACATTCTATTTCCATAGCATCCTCCCAAGTAGCATTGTCCTCAGAATATTGGTCCCATTGAACCTTATATTGGACAATGTCTCTATTTCGCAACTTGACATTGTGTCTATCCAGAATTCTAATGGGATCCACCAACACCACTTCTGGATCCCTCACATGTAAGGAATGCCAATCAAGTATATGAGATGCATCTAGGTGATATGGATTAAGCAAAGAAACATGAAATACATTATGGAGTTGAGCTAGAGCAAGTGGCAGAGCAAGTTGGTATGCAACCAAGTTAATGACTTCCAGTACATCAAAGGGACCCACATATCTAGGGGCCAACTTGGAAGATTTTCCAAAGGTAATGGAGCTCTTATGAGGCGTGACTCTCAAAAAGACCTTATCTCCCTCTGAGAACTATTTGAAGGATCTATTCTTGTTGGTATAGCTTTTATGTCTATCTACTGCTTCCTTCATTCTATCCTTAATGAGTTTCATATACTCTTCCATCTCTTTGAGCATTTTAGGACCCACTATGACTCTATTTTCTAACCTTTCCCAACTGATGGGTGTATGACACTTTCACCCATAAAGATTCTCAAAAGTTTTCATACCTAAAGACGCATGGAAAGAGTTATTATAGAAAATTCTACTAAAGGTAGATACTCTTCCCACTTATACTATCGGTCCATGCAATACATTCAAAGAATATCCTCTACTACCTAATTGACTCTCTCAGTTTGAACGTCGGTTTGAGAATGATATGCTGAAATAAAATTCAACTGAGTTCCCAAGGTTGCATTCAAAGTTGTCCAAAATTTGGATGTCATTTGAGTATCTCTGTTGGATATGATAGTTTCTAGAAATCCATGGAAATGAAAGATCTCTTAGAAAAATTTCTTGGCCAAGGTTAATGATCCATCCTTAAGATTCCCTAGAATGAAATGTGCCACCTTTGTCAACTTGTCGACCACTACCAGGATGACATCATGCTTTCTTTTGCTCAATGGAAACCCCTGGATAAAGTCCATACCGATCACCTGCCACTTGTACTCAAGTATGTGATGAGGGTAGAGAAGTCCTACTGGATGCACATATTCAACCTTCACTTATTGGCATTCCAAGCATCTAGCTAAATACTCGACTACATCCTTCCTGAGCTTAGCCCAGAAATATAAATATTTCAACTCTGTGATCATCTTGACAACTATGGGGTGTCTTGAATATGGTGCATTGTGGATTTCCTCCAAGACCAACTTTATGAGATCTCCAAAACTTTGAATATACATTCTCCTCTAGTATCTTAGGATTCCATTTGGTTCAATTTCACACCCATCATATCTATGGTCTGAAGGGTTCACCTAAAGAGATTGCTTAACCTTCTTGTAATGCTCATCCCCTTGCAAGTTTTGCATCACTTGTTTCCTTAGATTCAACCTTGTCGATATCATAGCTGCTAGATTTCTTCTTCTACTAAGAGCATCAGCTATTTTATTCTATTTTCCTTTAATGTACTCAATTCCAAAGTCGTACTCACTAAGTAAATCCAACCATCTTTGTCAATGTGCATTTAAATTTGGTTGGGTGAAGATATATCTTAGTCTTAGATGATCTGTTTTGATCTCAAATGGCTTCCCCAATAGGTAATTCCTCCACATCTACAAGGCATGCACTATTGCAACCAATTCTAAATCATGTGGTGTGTAGTTCATTTCATTCTACTTTAGCTTCCTTGACTCATATGCCACCACTTGCCCATCCTGCATTAAGACAACTCCTACACCCTCTCCTAAAGCATCTATGATCATTGTGAATTGACCATTGGGATCAAGAATAGTCAACACTGGGGCTATTGTGAGATTCTCCTTTAGGAGTTGAAATGCTTGCTCAAACTTTTTTTCCACTCAAAATTTTTCCCTTTTCTTTGAAGAGAGGTGATTGGGGATGCAATCTGAGAAAATACATGGACATACTTCCTATAGTATCCTGCTAGTACCATAAAGATCCACACTTCAATTACACTCTGAGGTGTTGTCCATTCTACTATTTCCTTTATCTTTTCAGGATCTATAGAGACTCCTTCCACTAATATAATGTGACCAAGGTAATGCACCCTATCTTGATAGAATGAGCACTTGGATAGCTTTACAAAAAGCTTCTTCTCTCTGATACATTGTAAAACTATCCTCAAGTTTTTATCATACTCCTCAATGGACTTGGAATAAATTAGGATGTCACCAATAAAGATCAAGACAAAGTCATCTAGGAAATCTCTGAATACACTATTCATGGGATTCATGGAAGCTACTGGTGCATTGGTCAGGCCAAAAGGTACCACCATGAACTTGTAATGTCCATACTAATTCTGGAGGGTAGTCTTATGTTGCAAGTATGAATGAGTATGGTGGTGTTGTCATTGATGTCAACACAGTATAGGTTGTTGCAGAGAAAGGAAACAAGTGATTGCAGGTTGTGCATGTATAGTTGAGATACTATAGAGATGTTGTGAGAACATGAAGTTATCTTTATGGTGTTACAAGTGTGCTAATATGATGAGTTTCCAAATGCTTTTGAGAAAATTAATAAATGGTGAAGACAAAATTGTGTGTGTGTTCAAAATGTGCTCTGGTTTTTCCTCCGCATTTCTTCTATGTTGATCCTATGCTTGTGTGGATCTGAAGTGTTTTTTATGGGAATCATTGGGTGATATATCCTATATTAAAGCTTTTGGTTTGATGAAGGGTGAAAGTTGTGTTCACCGGTGTGTGAACTAGTCTAGCAGAGTTATTTTTCTATGGAATGGGAGAAATGTATCTGCTCCATAGTCCTCGGCTAGTTTGTTTCAAGTCTTGCAGATCTGGAAGAAGGCTTTTAATGATGTTATCTATATTCTATAGAAGGTGTTCATGGTTTGGTGCTATGGAAGACTAGTTTCAGAGTTGTGTGTGTCTATGCAGTCCGGATGGACTAATGGAAAGTGTTATGTGTATGAAGATTGTTGCATTTGTTGTGGATGAATATGAAGGAATCTAAGATGTGTTCCATTGTATGGTAAAGCATGTTGTGTGGTCTGCACATTATGTTCTTGTTGTGGAAGCATGTACTACAAAGTTCATTGGTGTTTTCATTAGGTTTGGCCGACCTGGTGTTTACACATCATGCGAAGGATAAGTATCAATTAAGGAAGCATGTGATTGATCCGAGATGTTGTTTTGGGTCTTGGTTAAGTTTTGGTTTCATCCACTCTCATTCTCTTCCACTATGGGAATGTTGATTTTCTAACCTAATTTGAATTTGTAAATTGAAGTGTGTGTAGCCAACCTTGTAAAAGGTTTCTAAGGTTGAAGCTAGTATAAATACAAGTCAAGATGTTATGGTTTGTGAGCCACAAGTTTGAGAAGCAAGAGTGTGAGAAAGTGAATTGAGGCAGCAGAACTTAATGTGTTAGACTCTTAAAAGTAGTGAGTTGATGTCGTTTGCAATTCTCTAATAAAGGTTGTGGATGTGTGGAAGTTGTTGTGGTGGATCTTTTGTTGCATTGAGAAAGTGTTCTTTGTGTAACATTCTTATTTCTATCTTTCTATATCTGTAGGCAGTGAACCTCCCTGTTGGACAGTGAGTCCTATCTGGACAGTGAGTCATATCTTGGGCAGTGAGCCTCTTGTAATCAGTTTTGCAATTACTTTATATTGTGAGTTAATCCTCACCATGGTTTTTCCCTTATTGGGTTTTCCACATAAATTTGGTTTTTCTTGTGTTGATATTGCTTTTTGTTATTTACACTTCATGCTCATACTTAATAACATATTAAAGTGGATGTGGAGTTAATAATTTTTTGAGATTTGTGAATGTGATTGGTGACAATTGATTCACCCCCCCTCTCAATTTTCTTGTGCATTTTAACAATTGGTATCAGAGCTTTGGTTCCTCAGAGAAGAGCTTAACCACTTGAGGTAGATCCGATGGTGCACAAATTGACAATCCCTATGTTTGATGGATTTGATTACAGTTTCTGGAAAGTACGGATGAGAGGTTACCTGATCTCTCTTGGTTACAAAACTTGGAAAGTTGTTCAGACAAAATATGTTGCACCGGTAAGTGGTCCTTCTTTTGCAAATGAGATTTGTGCCTATGAAGAAAATGAAAAAGCAAGGTATGAAATCTATAGTGCTTTATCCAAGCCTAAGGTAACAAAAGTTATTTCTTTGGGCACTGCCTATGAAGTTTGGGAAAATTTGAAAGATATCTATGAAGGAAATGATAGAGTTAAATTTTCAAAGAAGCTAAAAGCTAAGCACAGATATGAGAACTTGAAAATGGAAGAAGGTGAATATATTGCAAGCTATTTTCAGAGGGTTGATATTGCAGTAAATGAAGTCAAAAATCAAGGTGGTACTCTAACAGATGTATATGTAATGGAGAAGATTCTAATGACTCTACCAAAGAGTTGCAGTGATAAGGTCTCAGCTATTGAGGAAGTTTATGATCCTAATAAATTCACTAAAGAACAACTATTTGGCACCTTGACTGCATTTGAAATGAGGAAATTTGGAAAATAAAAAGAGAAGACAAAACTAGTCTTCAAAGCTACAAAGACAGAAGATGATCCAGATGGTGATAGTTCAGAGGAGTTGGAAGCAAATTTTACAAGGAAGTTGAAGAAAGGTACCAGTAATTACAAAGGTATGTTACCTTTTAAATGTTTCAGTTGTGGAAATATTGGTCACTATGCTTCAGGATGTCCAAATAGAGTTGTACACAAGAAGAGCAGAGAAAATAAAGACATAAAGGACAAGAAGTTGAAGAAATTGTACTATGTTAGAGAAGATGTTGGGATTTCTAATGATGAATCTAATTTTGAGGGTGATAATGATGAATGCTTGTTTCTAGCCTTAGAGAATAAATCAGTGTCTACTAATTCTGGAAGATGTGCAAGAGAATGTGGTCTATAAAATAAGAAGGAAAAGATGGAAGGAACTCTAGTAACTGCATTTCATGCTAGACAAGATGAAGACTATTGGGTGATTGACAGTGGCTGCTCAAATCACATGACTAGAGATAAAAGTAAGTTTACTAAACTTGAAAATTATGATGGAGGTTTAGCCATGTTTGGAGATGATTCTAGTGCAAATATTGTTGGAAAAGGAACAATTAGTTTTGGTGGAAAAAATAGTACTAATGATGTCTTTTATGTTAAGGGGTTAAGGTATAATCTTTTGAGTGTTGGAAAAATGTGTAGCAAAGGATTCAAGCTTGTGTTTCAGGAAAATACCTGTGAGATCAGAAAAGGGTAGGGAATTGTGGTAGCTGCAAGAAGAAGAACATATGGAAACATTTATCAGCTTAATGGTGTTGATGGCCAGTGTTTTGTGTCTCAAGTTATTGAAAGTTGGATATGGCACCGAAGGATGGGACATGTAAAATTTGAAAATCTGATCAGGATTAGTTCAAGAGAAGTTGTCTGGGATCTGCCTAAAATCACAAAGCCTACCAATACTGTTTGCAGAATTTGTTAGTTGGGAAAACAAACAAGATGCAGCTTTAAAGGAAAGGAACAATCAACTACCAAAATGCTGGAATTGATTCATATAGACCTCTGTAGTCCCACAAGAATAGGAAGTCATAATGGTGACAGGTATTTTATGCTTTTAATTGATGATTATTCTGGAATGATATGGGTTACTTTTCTTAGGGAGAAAGCTCAAGCTCTGGATATATTCAAAGTGTTCAAGGCTATGGTGGATAATGAAGTGAGCCTGAAAATCAAATGTTTAAGGTCTAATACAGGTGGATAATTTACCTCCAGTGAGTTTAATACATTTTGTGAAGAGCATGGTATAAAGAGACATTTTTCTGTTCCTAGAACTCCTCAGCAGAATGGAGTTGTTGAGAGAAAGAACTAGACTGTTCAAGAGGCTACAAGGACTGTGATGAAAGAGGAAAATGTACTTGATGTATACTAGAGAGAAGCAATTCACATTACTATTTATATTATTAATCGAGTTCATATCAAAGGTAACAGCACAAAGACCCCTTATGATCTATGGAGTGGCAAGATTCCTATTGTTAAGTAATTTAAGGTGTTTGGAAGTAGATGTTATATTAAAAGAGATGATGAGAACCTTGGGAAGTTTGATGCAAGATGTGATGAAGGTATTTTCCTTGGATACTCAACAAATAGCAAAGCTTATAGATGCTTCAATAAAAGATTGAGAAAGATTGTTGAGAGTGAAAATGTAAAGGTTGATGAAGATATGCATAGATCAATTGAAATAAGTGAAGTTGAACTAGATGAACCTATCTGCGGAAAAATACAAGAAGAGAATAAGGAAGAAGAAGAACATATTGAAGAAGAAGAAGCTCTGGAACCTGCTCTTGAGACTCCAAAATATGTACAGAAAATTAATCCTGAAGAACAGATAATTGGAGACAAAAGTGAGGGTGTAAAGACAAGAAGCAAGGTGATAGCAGCTGAGGTAAATCTATTTTTAATTTCCAAGATAGAACCTAAAACAGTGTGCGAAGCATGCAAAGATGAAAATTGGGTTAGAGCAATGAAAGAGGAGTTGTAGCAGATAGAGAAGAATCAGACATGGGAATTGGTTCCTAAACTAGTAAAGAAGAATGTAATTGGTACAAAGTGGGTGTTTAGGAATAAGTTGAATGAGAATGGTGAAGTAGTAAGAAACAAAGAAAGAATTGTATGCAAAGGTTATTCATAGGTGGAAGGAATAGACTTTGAGGAAATATTTTCCTTGGTGACAAGAATGGAGGCTATATATTCAGATGTTTTTGGTATTTTCTTCTCACAAAGATTTCAAGGTGTACCAGATGGATGTCAAGTCTGCATTCTTGAATGGAGAATTGGAAGAATAGGTGTACATGCAACAATCGAAAGGATTTCAGTTATTAGATAAATTGGATATGGTCTGTAAGTTGAAAAAGGCATTATATGGACTTAAACAGGCTCCCGAAGCATGGTATGCAAGGTTGGATAGGTATTTGACATAGAAAAGATTCAACAAAGGCTCCGCAAACAGTAATCTCTAATTCAAGGTTGAAGGAAAAAAAATGTTGATAGTGGTTGTGTATGTTGATGATATAATCTTTGGAGGAAATGAGGGTATGTGTAAGAAATTTGCAGAAGAGATGCAAAAAGAGTTTGAAATGTCCATGATTGGTGAGTTGAATTTCTTCCTTGGACTTCAGGTGAATCAAACTGATAAGGGCATATTCATTTCACAATCAAAGTATGTCAAATAATTGTTGAAGAAGTTTGGAATGGATGAATCCAAACCAGTTTGTACCCCTATGGTGACTAGATGCAAACTGAGTAAGAATGATGAATCTCCTAAAGTTGATCAAAGCATGTACAAATCTATGATTGGTGGACTATTATATCTTACTGCTACTAGATCAAATATCATGCATGTAGTATGTTTGGTTGCCATATTTCAAGAAGGACCTAAAGAAACACATGTTACAGCTGTGAAAAGGATATTTAGATTCTAATAGGCACTCGAGATTATGGCTTGTGGTATCTTAAGGATATTGATTTTACTTTGAGTGCTTATACTAATGCAGATTGGGTTGGTTGTGTGGATGACCAGAAGAGTACAAGTGGTGGAGCATTATTTCTTGGAGGAAGATTGGTTTCATGGCTAAGTAAGAATTAGGATTCGGTTTCTTTATCCACTACAGAAGTTGAGTACATTACAGCAACATCTTGCTACATGTAGGTTATGTGGATGAAGCAAACATTGAAGGACATAGGAGTGATGTGTGATGAGCCTATCCCTATCTTTTGTGATAATACAAGTGCTATAAAAATTTCAAAGAATCTGGTAATGCATTCAAGGACAAAGAATATATCTATCAGATATCATTTCTTGAGAGAGAAGGTGTTGGAGAATAAAGTTAGATTGGAGTATGTGCCTACAAAGGATCAGATTGTTGATATATTTACTAAGGCTCTTCCAAAGGATACTTTTGAGTATCTTAGGGAGAAGTTGGGGGTTATTTTCCCTCCTTCAAACTAGGTGCACATGGAGGTGCATCAGTCCAGTGGATCTATAGATTCTTCATTTTTCTGGACTGATGATTGGTGTCTACTCCTTAGGGGGAGTAGGAAGTATGATTATTACTATATGATATGTGTGAGTGCACTCCTAAGGGGGAGTGATTAGAATTTTGTTCTTTTCCATTGATTTCAAAGAGGGAGAGAGTGTCGTGTGTTTCCATCAATGACAAAGGGGGAGATTGTTGCAAGTATGAATGATTATGGTGGTGTTGTCATTGATGTCAACACAATATAGGATGTTGCAGAGAAATGAAACAAGTGATTACAGGTTGTGCATGAATAGTTGAGATATTGTAGAGATGTTGTGAGTACATGGAGCTATCTTTATGGTGTTACAGGTGTGCTAATATGATGAGTTTCCAAGTGCTTTTGAGAAAATTAATAAATAGTGAAGACAGAATTGTGTGTGTGTTTAGAATGTGCTCTAGTTTGTGCTCTGCATTTCTTCTTTGTTGATCCTATGTTTGTATAGACTAAAGTGTTGTTTATGGGCATCATTGGGTGATATATCCTGGATTAAAGCTTCTGATTTGATGAAGGGTGAAAGTTGTGTTCATCGGTGTGTGAACTGGTCTGGAAGAGTTGTTTCTCTATGGTCTAGGAGAAATGTATCTGCTCCACAGTCCTCCGCTGATTTGTTTCAGGTCTTGCAGATCTAGAAGAAGGTTTGTAATGATGTTATCTATATTCTATAGAAGGTGTTCATGGTTTGGTGCTCTAGAAGACTAGTTTCAGAGTTGTGTGTGTCTATGAAGTCTGGATCAACTGATGGAAAGTTTTCTGTGTATGAAGATTGTTGCATTTGTTGTGGATGAATCTGAAGGCATCTAAGATGTGTTTCATTGTATGGTGAAGTGTGTTGTGTGGTTTGCATGTTATCTTCTTGTTGTGAAAGCGTGTACTTCAAAGTTCATTCATGTTTTCATTAGGTTTGGCCGACCTGGTGTTTACATGTCATGCAAAGGATAAGTATCAATTAAGGAAGCATGTGATTGATCCGAGATGTTGTTTTGGGTCTTGGTTAAGTATTGGTTTGGTCCGCTCTCATTCTCTTCCACTATAGGAATGATGAGTTGCTGACCTAATTTGAATTTGTAAATTGAAGCGTGTGTAGCCGACCTTGGAAAATGTTTCTAAGGTTGAAGATGGTATAAATAAAAGTCAAGATGTTATGGTTTGTGAGCCACAAGTTTGAGAAGCAAGAGTGTGTGAAAGTGAATTGAGGTAGCAGAACTTAATGTGTTAGACTCCTGAAAGAAGTGAGCTGATGGTGTCTACAATTCTCTGATAAAGGCTGCAGATGTGTGGAAGTTGTTGTGGTGGATCTTTTGTTGCATTGAGAAAGTGTTCTTTGTGTAACATTCTTATTTCTATCTTTTTGTATATGTAGGTAGCAAGCCTCTCTGTTGGACAGTGAGTCCTATCTGGATAGTGAGTCCTATCTTGGGTAGTGAGCCCTTTGGTAGTGAGCCTCTTGTAATCGGTTTTGCAATTACTTTATATTGTGAGTTAATCCTCGCCATGGTTTTTCCCTTATTGGGTTTTCCATGTAAATCTCGTGCTTCTTTTGTTGATATTACTTTATGTTATTTGCACTTCATTCTCATACTTAGTAATAGATTAAAGGGGATATGGAGTTAATAATTTTTTGAGATTTGTGAATGTGATTGGTGACAACTGATTCACCCCCCCTCTCAGTTGTCTTGTGCATTTCAACATCTTAGGGATGTCCTCTGCTTTTATTCTCAATTGATGATAACTAGATCTGAGATCTATTTTAGGGAACACTATTGCTCCCTTCATCAGTCGAATAGCTCATCAATCTTCAAAAGATGATATATATTCTTGATGGTCGCCTTGTTCAACATTTGATAGTCAATACATAGATGCAAGGTTCCATCCTTCTTCTTAACAAAGATAACAGGTGTACCCCAAGGAGACACACTAGGTCGAATAAGCCCCTTGCTCAACAGTTCCTACAAATGGGCCTTCAATTCAAATAACTCAATGGTAGTCATCCTGTATGGGGCTTTAGACTAAGGTTTGGCTCCTGGTACTAGATCAATAGAGAAAACAAACTCCTTGGGAAGAAATTCCATGAGTTCTTTAGGGAATACATCTTGGAACTCCTTGAGAATTGGATAGCCATCCAAATAAGGTTTCATATTTTTAGGTTCACTCTACTGCATAAATAGTACACCCCTTCCTTTGAGCCCTCTTGAGTTGCATAGTTGAGATCTACCTAAACTTTAGTGGTCTATGGATTCAATGAATCTCAATCAGGTTTCCATAGTCATCTAGAAAATTCACCATCTTATCCTCACAATTTACAATGGAGTTCTATTATGTCAACTAGTTAATTCCCAAAATTACATCATAGGATCCTAAAGGTGCCACATAGAGGTTGACTTGATTCGAGAAGCTGGGAAGCTCTAACTCGCTACTATAGAGATGGGAATCCACCCTCCACTCTACTCAATTTCCATACTATATTTTCCAAGAGTTGGCCACATGTCTAGGTCTAACTAATAGCTTAGAAATCATTCTTGAGTCAACAAAATATTCACTATCTCCAATATCAATCAAAAATAGAAATAGGTTTTCCATATAACTTACTTGATAGTTGGATCCACAAGGCTTGATATTCATCTTGTCTATCATCCACCGCTACATGGATCTTATGTTGGTTTCCTTTCATTCGTGCATTTGAACACTATGGGAAACTGGAGACATAATGATCACTTCCACAGGTGTAGTAACCATCACGAGGCCATTTTCGACCTCCCAACCTATCTTCCTTGGAGCTCTTATGCTTATTATCAAAGTTTCCTTTACTATTGTTGGCCTTCTTATTCTTTCCACCACTGATAGCCTCTACTTTCTCCTATGATTCACATCCACTCTTCATATTTCTGATCTAGCAAGGCTTGTCTCCTTTTTGCAATTTCTTATTCCATAATCGATCTTTAGATTCTAAATTATTTCAAAAATTGGACAGTTGTTGCAACTTTTGTTCTTTCTTGGTGGCCTTCTCGAAGACCTCCTCCATGATGAGTGGGTTATGTAAGTCTACCTCTTAGTGGTCTCTAAATTCAATGAATCTCAATTAGGTTTCCATAGTCATCTAGACAATTCACCATCTTATCCTCACAATTTACAATGGACTTCTATTATGTCAACTAGTTAATTCCCAAAATTACATCATAGGATCCTAAAGGTGCCACATAGAGGTTGACTTGATTCGAGAAGCTGGGAAGCTCTAACTCGCTACTATAGAGATGGGAATCCACCCTCCACTCTACTCAATTTCCATACTATATTTTCCAAGAGTTGGCCACATGTCTAGGTCTAACTAATAGCTTAGAAATCATTCTCAAGTCAACAAAATATTCACTATCTCCAATATCAATAAAAAATAGAAATAGGTTTTCCATATAACTTACTTGATAGTTGGATCCACAAGGCTTGATATTCATCTTGTCTATCAGCCACCGCTACATGGATCTTATGTTGGTTTCCTTTCATTCGTGCATTTGAACACTATGGGAAACTGGAGACATAATGATCGCTTCCACAGGTGTAGTAACCATCACGAGGCCATTTTTGACCTCCCAACCTATCTTCCTTGGAGCTCTTATGCTTATTATCAAAGTTTCCTTTACTATTGTTGGCCTTCTTATTCTTTCCACCACTGCTAGCCTCTACTTTCTCCTATGATTCACATCCACTCTTCATATTTCTGATCTAGCAAGGCTTGTCTCCTTTTTGCAATTTCTTATTCCATAATCGATCTTTAGATTCTAAATTCTTTCAAAAATTAGACAGTTGTTGCAACTTTTGTTCTTTCTTGGTGGCCTTCTCGAAAACCTCCTGCATGATGAGTGGGTTATGTAAGTCTACCTCTTAGTGGTCTCTGAATTCAACGAATCTCAATCAGGTTTCCATAGTCATCTAGACAATTCACCATCTTATCCTCACAATTTACAATGGACTTCTATTATGTCAACTAGTTAATTCCCAAAATTACATCATAGGATCCTAAAGGTGCCACATAGAGGTTGAATTGATTCAAGAAGTTGGGAAGCTCTAACTCGCTACTATAGAGATGAGAATCCACCCTCCACTCTACTTAATTTCCATTCTAGATTGTCCAAGAGTTAGCCACATGTCTAGGTCTAACTAATAGCTTAGAAATCATTCTCGAGTCAACAAAACATTCACTATCTCCAGTATCAATAAAAAATAGAAATAGGTTTTCCATATAACTTACTTAATAGTTGGATCCACAAGGCTTGATATTCATCTTGTCTATCATCCACCGCTACATGGATCTTATGTTGGTTTCCTTTCATTCGTTCCTTTGAACACTATGGGAAACTGGAGACATAATTATCGCTTCCACAAGTGTAGCAACCATCATGAGGCCCTTTTTGGCCTCCCAACCTATCTTCCTTGGAGCTCTTATGCTTATTATCAAAGTTTATTTTACTGTTGTTGGCCTTCTTATTCTTTCCACCATTGCTAGCCTCTACTTTCTCCTATGATTCACTTCCCCTCTTCATATTTCTGATCTGGCAGTGCTTGTCTCTTTTTTGCAATTTCTTATTCCATAATCGATACTTAGATTTTGAATTCTTTCAAAAATTGGACAGTTGTTGCAACTTTTGTTCTTTCTTGGTG
This sequence comes from Sequoia sempervirens, assembly GCA_007258455.2. Classification (NCBI taxonomy): domain Eukaryota; kingdom Viridiplantae; phylum Streptophyta; class Pinopsida; order Cupressales; family Cupressaceae; genus Sequoia; species Sequoia sempervirens. The sequence continues at coordinate 182,641,663 of VDFB02000015.1, forward strand.
GCCTTCTCAAAGACCTCCTCCATGGTGAGTGGGTTATGTAAGTCTACCTCCACTCCACTATGAGGTCTCAACCCAAGTATAAAATTCATGATTTAGAAGCGCTCATCGGTCTAATATTGGGGTACATACTTTAGCAAATGAGTGAAATTTTCCCAATACTGAGTTACCGACATGCTCCCTTCAGCTAAGTTTTGGAACTCTATCATCTTCTTACTGACGAAGTGCCAAGGGAGCCACCTTTTTCAAAAATGTTGGAGAAATTGTTCCTAGGTGATCTCTCCAAGTTATATTTTATGTTCTGCCATTTCATTGTCCCACTAGGTAGCTACCTCCCCAAAGAGCTGATAGGTTGCCCATACAGCCTTAGTTTCATTTGATAAATTTTAAAGCCTAAAGTACTCCATTTCAATGATCCATGCTTCCACTCCGTCTCTGATGATTTTGTTGTCAATCTTCGGTAGAGCCACCCTTTTTAGGTCCTTGTTGAGCTCTCCTTTGATTCTATCTTTTTCATTAGAATCGGGCTCTCTATTCCCTTGTGGATGCTCCTCATTCCTCTATTTTTGACCATCTCGCATTCCTCAAAATTCCTCTTCCAAATGGTCCATTATGTTTTCCTCTTAGTTTAGGAGGTCAAGGATCCTATCCATCCTTTCATTCTTCCCTTCATTTTAACCATCACTTGAACCTCCATTCCTAGTGTTCACCATGATGGTTCACAAATAACCTGTGTCACAGCCTACATTTAGCGTAACTGAAAAAAAAAATCAATATTTGATTATTCAAACACATAATTCTAATTTTTATGACATGCAATCTTAAAAATATGTTCATGTTCATTCAAGCTCACAACTTTGAACACAAGAAGGAATTTCTTTATTTATAATAATATCGGATTACAAAGATCCTAAATACAAAGTTTCCCTCCTTACTAGGTGGGCTATTCATTATTAGTTAGAGGACACTCCTTTGGGTCCTCATTAGAGTCTATTACAACCTTCTTGGAAGAGGTAGGATGTGCACGCAGGCACTCATTTTCCTCTTTAGTCAGAATGGGTGCATTGGGTCCACACCCCAAAGGCCAATCTCAAATTGTCAAAGGTTTCTTGGTCTTTACGATATGCTTAGACTCTTCAATTTTATTTCCCCTCTCTAACTTAAGTCGAGTGAGGGCGTGTGCCAAAGTATCATTATCGGGAATCTCAGGGTGGACTTCTAGTGTCAGGTTCTCTTCAATAGCTTTATTTTTACTAGTCCTAATGGTCTTTCACTTTTTTTTCCCTGAATTTGACCTTCCTATACCTACATTCAATTCAAATTCATTAAACTCAAAATTGAATTAACGGTCAACTAACCCTATCTTAACCACTGTGGGCTCATTGGCCTAGAGTTGAACCCTAAGCTCTGATACAGAATGTAACATGTCATACATAAATAACACTCAAAATGAAATATGACATTATGAATAATAAATTAAGATATAGTCAATTACCTATTTTCCATCATAGCACCATATGTCAAAACAAATAATTTTATATTCATTTCCAAATGTCAAATTTACAAGATATGATTCATCTTCACTTCTTGCCGCATCTGGTGGATGAGAACATGGTTTAGGCACTTTTCCACCCAACCATGAAGCTACGCTTCCCCAAAATTCTTCCTAACTCGAAGAATACCTGACCCTGCATAGAATACTTAGCAAGAGATACAACATGTAATGTGGAATCAAGTGTGTGCCTAACATCTACATGCATTTCTATCTAAATTTAGAACATGCAAGATCTATGCTAGGAAATGGAAAAGAGATTAAAATCATAAAAGTTAAACCATTCAACATAATGGACTACAAACGCTTGGACAAGTATATGTTGTACATAGCTAAAAATATAGATTTCAGGAAAGCAAAACCCATCTCTTTGATAGCCCATTTTTGGCACCCATCCCGGAAGATAACCTCCCACAACATAAGATAACATACATCTTATCCAAATATCACAATTTGCAAACAATCAATTTGGTTTCTAGTAGTTTTCATCTAGCCAATTGTTTCATGTTTAGGAATCAATTATCTACAACATAGTTTACGTAAAACTCATTTGGCTATCTTTTGTTCAACATTCATATGAAAAAAAATGTAACAAAATTTAATATCTATGCAATCAGATTTTTAAACATAATGCATGGTTCATTTCATCAACTTGATAAGAATATCACAGAATGTGCACCAATAATTACAGATTTCCAATAAAACCATGATTCCTTCTTACTTGGAATGCAATCTACATTTTAGGAAAAGAAAAATATAACAATTTTAAAGAAGGTATATCACATATATGTCTCATGCATAAATGGAATATTTATGCATGTAAACATATATGGTCTTCTATAGTAAAAATGTGTATGCATATATGTTCTTTGAAAAGAAAGATCCAGATTTCAATTTTATAAGATTTTCATTTTCATCATATGCACAAATAGTTTCAGCTTTAACACATAAGTCAAACAGATTCTAGAATTGAATGAATTTGAATATTCAACTAAAAATGACTTCATAATCATTTTGTGTTCACTCATAACTAGAACAATCATTTATGTTTTGTTTAAAATCCTTTTCACAAGGTCATTTGCATAAAAATCAACTTGTAAATGATAACCATTCAATCTGCATAGTAACCAAATCCATACAAACTAAATTGAATTTGACTTTCTCACAAATGTGACCATTTATTATACAAACAATTATTAGAGTCACCATTTATTCATTTTGCTCAAATTCTTTAACAAGACATTCAAATTAATCACCTTTTAGGTCTTCATTTCTATCACAAGGAGGATACACCAAATAGTTATAGGCAACAGATAGGGTTCGATGGCATATATTTCTAAGTATTTTTGTTCAAATTTAACAAATTATACTTGCAACAAGAAAAGACATGATTCATGCTTTGCTCAAAACTGAGGTTTCAAATTGATAACTCATTCAGAACAAATAGTATCATTTGGCCCTTTTCAACTTTCATGGCATCGACCTCCAAGATCAAATGTTTACTGTGGTTTCATTTTAAACAACTTTGAAAACATTTTCTTCCTTTCGGTTTGATATATGGAATATCATTCTGGTGATTCTTTCATATAATCATTTCTTGTTAGGTTGGAATGAATATCATGTATCATTCAATTGATAGCATGTTATTGTTCAGCATATCGGTCTATAAAATAAACTTGATGTCATTTATTCGGCATGGTATTTGTCATCTAGACACTAAAAAACAACATGAAACAAGATGTGGAAATAGTGATAAATTTATACATGACACTGTTATGAGTTCATATCATTCGTTTGTACACACACAGATATATATATATACACATATATGTACATACGTATATATATATCATTTCATTTCTTTCTATCAACACATTTTAAGAGGAATGATGGTACTCCACCATCAGCCTGCTAAGGCTCGATTTACATCTAGTGTATTTTATTTCCTATTGGAATCGAAACTTAACAAAGATACAATGAGAATCATTCGAAACTCAACATTCATGATACAGGTAAAATATTGCATACCACAATAGAACGATCAAATTATTCTCGAGTTGATTTAACCCAAACCAAAGATTCATTGAACACATGTATCGTATGTGGGTTAGGCATCACCCAAATAAAAATGAAGATACAATTCAATGCTAATAGCATCGACTAGCCATTTTATGGCTTTCAAGAATAAGTGATGGTTCGATCATCGACCCATCACACATGCAAATACATGCAGGGTTTATTTCGCCCCTACCTCTATCATTTTAACAAAGAAAAAGATAGGATTATATCCAACCATGGTGGAAATGGCTTTGAAAAGGGAAAGCTCATTGCTTATGCCTCCCTTGACTCAAAACAACGAGTCGATGTCGATATGGCAAGCTCAACTAAATGCAGATACAGAGATTAAAATGCAAGATTAAATCCAAAGGACTGTCTTTTCTTCAATTCAATAATGATGATAGAGATTTAGTGGGTTTATTAGCATAGGAAAAAGCATTGAAAATGATGGAAACATTCAAAAATAACTTGAATTTACCTCTGTTCAAGCTCCAATTGAACAAGCTGAGAGGTGATGAATCCTTGTAATCTATGGGTATGGCTTTTCCTTCTTGGCTATCCCCAGAATCAGTCTCTTTTTCCCTATTTTTTCCTTTTGTTTTTACCAATATTCACCCACACACCATCTCCCCTACTTCCTTCCTTGCTTTTGAATGATTCTCCCCTTGCATTTCTCCCAAATTGGCAAGCTTCATAATGGTAGCCGCCCCTCACTTCTTACACTTAGATTTTCTTTCTGATTTGGTGGGGTTCATGGGTGGCCTTCACCCATTCAATTTCTTTAGTTTCAAATTCAAATTTTGGGATTTAAACAAATATCAACTTGAGGTTATTTAATTTTTCAATAAAATTTAATTCCTTCACATATATATATAGATTTTATTCAAATCATTTTCTACATGAAAATTTTATTGCACATATGAATTTATACAAGCAAGAACACTCCATTCTCTAGTTTTTTTCTTTCAATTCGAATGCAATATCATCATATATACAAGATAGACAAATAATCTAACAAATTGTTCTTCCACAAGCATACTTGTTTACTCATTAGTCCATTTCACATAAAGAGTGATTTCAACCATATTAGGATTTTCAATGCAAAATTCATAATTTTTAGTGGTGTGTGTGCATCCCAGATCGCAATCTTACTTATCATTCATTATCCAGATAAATACTCCTACCTCAACCATGTTCTCGGTCTTCAATCTATTATTTCATTTCACACACTTGCACTTGTAGAGTTTAATTAGTAACCAATAACCAATTCTTGAAACAAAACAATTCCATTTCATATCAAAACATTCATCTTTCATATTCCATCATATGAATATGCATACATTTCAAATGGCATTGAAATCTCAAATTTATCACAAATCAAACTGATAAATTTCACTTTCCATAAATATTTAAATAACTTAACATTTATTAAGTGCAAGAAATTTTTTGAGACGTGACAGGTCTGGATTCCATCGTTAGTTCATGTATACTGAAGATGTGATCACAAATTTGTCATTTGATGTAGAGGTCAATGAGACAAAACAAGCTTGGATTCATATCAACAAAGTTAAGGAAGCAAGATTTAAGGTGAATCCACTATATGTGAGCCCATATGCTCAGATTCAGGATCCTTTCCAAAAGGCCATGAAATTATTGAAAGAATATAAAAGTGGAAAATTCATGATTTTAATAAGGTTAGAAGAAGACTCAACAAAGAAGAAGAGGGAGGAGAAAATTGCTAGGATTCAAATTAGTCCAGCTCAATCTGTTTCTCAGGGCCCTTCTGTTCAACCAATGGAAATTGAGGAAAGACCAGTAGTTCAAACTCTTGTTGAATATTTTGTTGAGTCTAAAGGAGATGATACTATGGAAGAACAATTTGTAGAGCATGTTCCTGGAGAAGAAGAGGTGCATCAAATATTTCCTTCCCCAAAAGTTCATGATGTGATGGATACTTTTGTTCTTGTTGATAGAATATTGACAATTGTTTATGATGAGAATAATCCTACTAAGGAAGATTTCATGCTAAAGGCTAAAGTATTTTTGGAATTTTTGATTCAAGTAAGAGGTGTTGAATTCAAGGATAGAATTGAAAAGGAAAAGAAGGAGTTGACCCTTCAATGCATGAAGAGATTGAGAAGCAAGAAGAGAAAATAGAGAAGGAAATGTAGAAATCTCCCCTAATGAGGGTAGATTGCTTGTTAAGAAAAGTGGAATTATTTTGTTATCGGTTGGGGTTTAACTTCTCCAATTGACTTAGACACAATCAGGAATGATGCTACAACCTTAATTTCAGAAGAACAGTATGATAGCAAGGTGTTTGGTTTTGGTTTTAGCCTGAGGTTACACACATTAGCAATTTGGTCCATGGGACCAAATACTAGAAGGCCTAGGGTGATAAGATTAGTGGGGGAGATAACTGGAGAAGTTGTAAAAAGAGCTTCTGAAATCACTCCAACATAGGTAGCTAAACTAACTGTGCATGTTGCCATGCTAAGTGCAGATTTTGCAGAAATAACTCAAGAAAGATATGACCAGTTGCTAGCCAAATTCAATAGGTTAGAAGAAGAATACAATAAGATGAAGGTCAGCTCTTCTCAAGAAAGGTTAGCAACACCTAAAATGAAAGTCATTCCACCTCCCACCTCTTCACAATAATTCTCATTACAAGATAGAGAGATTTTCTCTCAGAATAAAAAGGTTGAAAGAAGGGTTAGATATGGTGAGACAAAATGAGCAGAAATCCAAGGAGGAAACAAAGAAGGTGGTGATAGAGATAATTGATGATGTTCTTGGGAATAGGATTGCCTCCATTCTTCATAAGATTGACAATGTTTGGAATGTGTATATAATAATTTTCATGAGGCATATAAGAAGCATTATAAGATTCAGGAAAGTTTCCAAAATGTGTGGAGTAAATGGAGTACTAGAGCCAATGCTTTGAAAGAAATAATGAAGAACATGGAGAATGATCCAGAGGCACCAACCAATTTTCCCCAACTACTTCAAGCAATTGGATTGTTGGGAGAGATTTCAGGCTTTTAGAGTGTTACTTCAATTTTGGTCATCGTCCTTTAAAATATTCGCCCCTACCCTAAATTTTGCTAAGTCCATGTCTTGGAAATTTTTCACTTGGTTTTGCTAACCTTGGTGAGCACTGCTCAAGTTATCCTAAATCCTACTTACACTACTTTCCCTTTAAAACGTATTCATTATCTTAGGCAGGTGTAGGTTATTGAGTTGTATAACTTTCTGAAATGCCAAAGTGCTTTGTGAAGTCTTGGGTCTTAGGGTTCTTGTTCGGGTGGTCCATACCTAAGGTTTTATAACTCCCCTAAAAGTATGTTGGCAAGTGAAAGATGAAGGATTTACTAGTGTAGGAAGGATTTATGATAAGTTCAGGAACCATTGGCAGTTCCCGCCAGGATTTCATGAGCCCTTCATTTCGCCTACTTAAAGGGCACTGTTCTTCAAAGGAAAAAAAAATACAGGTTTTTCTAACTTCAACGGCTTCTAGGGATTTTTTCAGAATTATCAAAATGAGTGCTAATAATGCAAAAATAACATAGTAAAAATACAAAGTGCTCATATACAAGGAAAACAACACAAGTAAAGGCCATTATCAAATGAAAATTGAAGTATATAAACACTTGGAAAGAAAGAACACCCAAATACCAAAAAGATTATATTATATTATAAGGTATAACCTGTGTTTACAAAATTTCGGTAATGTGTATTACAAAATTGGAGTTTCCAAAATAGCATTGTCAAGTACATAAAACAAACATCAACACACGAATTCCCTCCACCACTTCTTGAAGACGCTCAATTTGGGTCGATGATAGCATATTTTCATGAGATTGCAGAAATTGAGCGAACAGTCCCATATTGTTTTACACCAGCCCTACACAAAGGAGGATTACTGCTTCTTCAGTAGCCTCATGTTGGGTTGTATTTGCAATGTAGATGGTGTCTCCCACGACTCAAGTTTTGGGAAAGTGGTTGAGCCCTCTGATGGAAACGTTCACCCTATAAAGGTACTCAGGCCTAACCAGACACTATGCTTCCCTCATTCCCCAGTCGTGTCACCCAGAAGTATGAACCACATTGTAAATAAAGTGCTCCAGGATTTCATGGTTATGCACATGAACCTAGTTTAGATTTCTCTATCCCAGGATATTGTGTAGTACTTCTTCCTCTACTTCTCTCTGGATGGAAAAGACCTCCCTCATCTGATATGACAATAGCCTAAAGAAAGGGCTACACTCAACTTCTTCAATTTCAATGAAGTTTTTCATCGAAACACCATCGCTCTATGCACTCGCCATTTTCAAGTTGTCATTTGAGTTGGCTAAAAATGAATATTTCAAGTGAATTTATAGAAATAAAGGGAGGAATATCTGAGTTGGATCTCATTGGGACTTGGAAAATGAAAGGACTGTGAGGTGGCATGAGATTATTGATGATGTGACAAGGATTTATTCAATTTTTCAAGTTGTATCTGTCTTGACAGTTTGCATATGTGAGCATATGTTAGCATGGATTGATCATTTAATGTAACACTTGGGAATCTCACCAATTGTGAATCCAATTGGCATGGGGAAAGCTTCTGATCAAGAAAAATTTTGGTGACTGTCAAAGAATGTATTAATGGAAGATGTAATCATGATTACCCCTAACCATTAATGTGATTGGTTTCTAGAGTGGACGATTATTTGGAAAGATACTGCCACTATACTTGGTAACCGTTTTGATAATCGCCAAGATTGGAGAAACTATTTCCCTATATGTGAGATGGTAATGACTTAGAAAGGGTCCATATTTTCTCAAGTACACTATGTTGTAACAGAGGAAAAGGATTATTATCTATTCTCTTTTTCTTTGAATTTATTCATGTTTGTGATAATTTGCAACCTATGAGTCATGAGTCTTGAGTATAGTGTCAATCATACCAATCGGTGTGTTGTGTGTGTAATCTAAGCATGTTCTCTATGCAGGATAATTTTTTCAACATCATATTCATTTATTGCAACTATAATAGGTTCTTGGTGTCCTTTCTTAATGATCATTAATTGTTTTAGTCCTTGTGCTAAATGGTTTATGGTCTCTTTTTAATTCACTTGCATTAACTTCATTTTTTATGATTTAGTGTTTGTTTCCTTTCCTGCTTTCTGGTTAAAATCATACCCATTAATCAAATGAGGGAGCTATACCTCTAAAATTTAGAGGAAAGTCACAAATGCAATTGTGACAGTTTCAGAGCTATTAGCGATTTTAGTCCAAAGCACCTTGGTTAATGGAGTTAATATTAGCATTATAATCAAAGAGCCAATTCATTCGCTAACATATTTTTGGTGACTCTATTGGGGAAAATGAAATATAATTCTAACAAGTTGCTTCTAGGCCATGCAACACAATGGCACTCCCACATGAAAATGTTTTTCCTATACTTCAACCTAGTTTAGATTGGATGCAGGTGGAGCAAGAAGACATCATTTCACAATTAAATACACTTTCTTGGAGGTATAGAAGGAGTGTTGTTGATTATATGTAGCATAATTTTGTCTTAGAAGAAGAAGAAGAAGAACGAGACCAATGACCACCTAGACCCGTGGTTGAGCGTCCTCCAAGGCTGGTGTTTGAATACTATTATAATCCACCTCGTTGCCCCAATCAGCATCCTAATCAGCCCCAAGAACCTCCTCTAGCTCAAGTACCACCTAGGAATTAACCTAGGGGTTTCATCTCCTCTTACTCCATTGTGGAGTTGGTGACTCTAAATGATCAATGGCTTCAAACCCTTGGGGTAGTTTTATTGGACCATTAGCCCTATATCAATGTAATGACTTTCCAAATGGATCAAGAAAACACTTTCCAAAAAAATTTGGTAAAGATTCACAAGACCCTGAAGAACACATTTTGGCCATGACTACTGTAAGTGGAATTCTGGGAATTCAAGAAGAAGATTTTTTTGTAAGGCTTTTTGTTGACAACCTAATTGAAAGTGCAGCTAAATGGTTCAGGGGGCTTGAAAAGGGGTGCATAACTAGTTGGATCATTCTAGAGAGGAAGTTTCTAGGACTTTTCAAAGATGTTGTCAATATTCCTGCTTTACTTCGACATTTTTTCATATTGTAAAAGAAGAAGGTGAATCTATGCGATATTTTTTCTACCGCTTCAATCAAGAACTTCAATGAATCCTAGTGCCTGATCAACCTAGCAAGGTAATTTAGTTTCACATATTTACTTCTGCTTTAAACTCAGAGGTTCAACTTATTCTTAAAAGGGATAAAGTTTGTGGGATTCAACAAGCCCAACATGAAGCTATGTGCATTGAAGATGATTTAATTACCGTGGGGTTGTGGAAACGACATTGTGTTAGGAGGCATGTTTATGTTCATGAACCGCCAGTTTACAATTTTTCAAATTTTTAGTACATTCATAATCAACCTCACCCTATTGTAGAGGATATGAATCTGACGGTTTTGATTTCTTCACATTTCCAAAGTGACAAAAAATAAAATGGAAAGAATACAAACCAAGTTTGGAATGCTAAAGTGTATATTTTAAGTACTACTGGAAGGGAAGAATACCTCAGTTCATCAAGTGAAGATGAGGATTATTCACCTCGAGTAAGACATGCTTCTACATTACAAACTAATTTTATTAGTCCCTCTATTGTTGATATAGCTCATTATAACCATTGCAAAGAAAATTAGTTACCATAGTCCTTGCGCATCCTGGAATTTCAACTTTTTACTTTTGAAAATCTAAATTGTGAAATTTTGAACACGATCAATAAAAAAGAATGAAGATTCGTTTACCGAGAATGAAACTGCGATAGACTCCATGAGTATTAAACAATGCACAAGTTTGGAATTGGATCTTAATCAGAAAATTTGGGTTAGGGATGAGAAAGAGAAGGTGAATTGGTGTATAAATTATAATCCCCTATTTGTTTTTGATGAGCCCTTTGAAGTGCAGAATAACCCTCTATTTGAAGAACCAAATTTTCATCCTAAAGATGAAGTGGTGGGTAAGATTGTCTATTATAAGGATGTTGAATTGACAAAAGATGGGAATATAGTGGAGTTAGAAGAATATTATAATAGAAAAGTGATAATTCATGGGATAGAAAATCATGGTGTTTTAGTTATACAAGAAAATTTAAACTCTTTGCATGAACAACAATCTATCCTGAGGTTTGAGCCATGGGAAGAGATTGGATGCAATAAAGATGACATAGTGTAGGGTCATTTTCCTCAAAAAGAGAAGGTGTACAATGAGCAGTGGTTGTTCAGGAATATGATGAGTGGTGAATTTTATTTAGCTACGCTAGTGTTTTATGGGTGGTCCAAATATTTGTTGTTCTTTAGGTGTTGCATGGGAAGATGGGTTTTTTCAGGTCTAGCTCATTCTTTTCTCAACCAATTAGTGGTTTCATATGAATAGTCTCACTCCTTTCTTGTGTTAGGTTCCACCCTACCTTGTACATATTCCTTTTTGGTGTGTCATTTTTGTTGTGACTGGTTTTGTTGTGGAATTGGCCTTTCTTTCTACTTGTTTTTTCTCATTTGGTTTGGTTCCTCTCCCATTCATGATTTTATGCCCAATGGATAAAACACTGGTTTTGATTATATCTCTGGGTTCCTTGCTACATCATTTTAGTCCTTGTCCCTAGACAAAGCGACTGTTACTTCGATTTCGGTCATCACCCTTTAAAATCTTCACCCCTACCCTAAATTTCATTGTCTAAGTCTTGGTAGTTTTTTGTCTGGTTTTGCTAACCTTGGCAAGTGTTGCTCAAGTTATCCTAACTCCTACTTACAACGCTTTCCCTTTAAAACTTATTCATTATCTTAGGCGAGCAGTAGGTTATTGAGTTGTATAACTTTCTAACATGTCAAAGTGCTTTGTGAAGTCTTGGGTCTTAGGGTTCTTGTTCGGTTGGTCCATACCTAAGGTTCTATAACTCCACTAAAAGTCTGCTAGCAAGTGAAAGATGAAGGATTTACTAGCGCAGGAAGGATTTATGATAAGTTCAAGAACCATTGGCGATTCTCGCCAAGGTTTCATGAACCCTTTATTTTTCCAACTTAAATGGCACTGCTCTTCAAAGGAAAAAAAATATAGGATTTTCTAACTCCAACGGCTTCCAGGGAATTTTCCAGAACTATCAAAATGTGTGCTAATAATGTAAAAATAGCATAGTAAAAATACAAAGTGCTCATATAGAGGGAAAGCAACACAAGTAAATACCATTATCAATTGCAAATTGAAGCATATAAACACTTAGAAAGAAAGAACATCCAAATACCAAAAAACTTATATTATATTATAAGGTATAACCAGTGTTTACAAAATTTTGGTAATGTGTATTACAAAATTAGGGTTTCCATAAAAGCATTGTCAATTACATAAAACAAACATCAACACATGGATTCCCTCCACCACTTCTTGAAGACGCTAAATTTGGGTCAGTGACAGTAGATTTTCATGAGATTGTAGAAATTGAGTGAATACTCCCATGTCATTCTGCACCAACCCTACATGAAGGAGGGTTACTTCTTCTTTGATAGCCTCATGTTGGGTTGTAGTTGCAATGCAGTAGGCATCTCCCACGAGTTTGGTTCTGGGAAAATGGTTGAGCCCTCTGATGGAAACATTCACCTTGTGTAGGTACTCAGGCCTAACCAAATGCTTTGTTGCCCTCATTCCCCAGTCGCTCTGCTCTCCTAGGATACTGTGCAGTACTTCTTGGACTCTACTTCACTCTAGATGGTAAATACATCCCTCAACTAATCCAACAATAGCCTGAAGAAAGAGCTACACTTGACTTATTCAATTGTAATGAAGTTGTTTATCAAAACACCATCGCTCTGTGCACTCGCCCTTTTCAAGTTGTCATTTGAGTTGGCTAAAAATGACTATTTCAAGTGAATTTATAGAAATAAAGGGAGGCATATCTGAGTTGGATCTCATTGAGACTTGGAAACTGAAAGGACTATGAGGTGGCATGAGATTAATGCTGATGTGACAAGGATTTATGTTAATTTTCAAGTTGTATCTACGTCTTGATAGTTTGCACGTGCAAGCATATGTTATCATGGATTGATCATTTAATGTAGCACCTTGGAACCGCACCAATTGTGAATCATATTACCATGGGGAAAGCTTCTAATAAATAAATGTTTTGGTGACTATCAAAGAATGTATTAATAAAATATGTAATCATGATTACCCCTAACCATTAATGTGATTGGTTTCCAGAGTGGACGATTAGCTGGCAAGAAACTGCCACTATACTTGGTAATTTTTTTGATAACCGCCAAGATTGGAGAAATTGTTTCTCTATATGTGAGATGGTAATGACTCAGAAAGGGTCTGGATTTTCTCAAGTGAACTATTTTGTAACAGAGGAAAAGGAACATTTTCTAATCTCTTTTTCTTGGAATTTATTCATGAACTTTTGATAACTTTCATCCTGTGAGTCATGAGTCTTGAATATGGCATCAATCATACCAATTTGTGTGTTGTGTGCATAATCTGAGCATGTTCTCTATGTAGGATAATCTTCTCAGCATTGTATTAATTTATTGCAACTATAATAGGTTCCTAGTGTCCTTTCCTAATGATTGCTAATTTTTTAGTCTTTGTGCTAAATGGTTCATGGTCTCTTTTTAATTCACTTGCATTAATTTCATTTTTATGAGTTAGTGTTTGTTTCCTTCCCTACTTTCTACTCAAAATCATACCCATTGCAAATTGAATCATACGAGGGAGTTGTACTTCTAAAATTCAAAGGAAAGTCGCAAATGCAATTGTGACATTTTCGGAGTTGTTAGCAATTTTAGTCCAAAGCACCTTGGTTAATGGAGTTAATATTAGCATTATAATCAAAGAGCCAATTCATTTGCTAACATAGAGTAAATTAGATATGCAATTTAAAAGCAAGTTGAAAATGTTTAGGGATATGGAGGAAAATGGAATGCCTTAGATTCTCAGTGAGGTAGATGAGCTCAAAGATTTTACAAGTTGGAAGGAAGAAGTTGGGAGTATTGCCCCTTCCTTATCTATTTTTGTTTACAAAGATGGAAAAGATGAGTATTCCTTATTAAATAGTTCTCTGGATGATTTGTTTAAAATAGAAATTGATTTTGACACATTTGCAAAAGAGGCCCGAGCTATAACTGATGCAAGATACAATGTGCACAACACAAAGGTGTAAAAGTTACTTGCAATCCAATGGCCAACAAAGGAGGAGTACAACACATGGCTTGAAAATTTTAAAAATTAAGCCTTAGATACAACAGTTTAAATTTGTCTCCTATGCAATTTAAAGTTGTTTATTCATATTTGCTGATGTGGAAGCCTTTTTGTCTTTTTCTGCTTTATGCTTTGAATCCTAAAGTTTTGGAAGGAAAAGGAAGGTGAAGACAAAGGAATATTCGATCTAAATTACAACCATCTTCTTTAACATATGCCTTTTGGAAAGCGGGAGAATCTCCTTCAACAACTTGAAAAGTAACTTTTGTTTTATATGAGATATTCTCCCCACAAATAGTTAAGGTCATTTTTGTATTGTAACTGAATGTCAAATGAAAAAGTGACATGTGTACTTGGCCTGAGGCTTGTATTGCTCCCTTGTTCTTATAAAAGGGAATTTAGGGCCATTTACATGGGTCTTTTGGATAAATTTTGTAATGTAGAACACAGAGAATAGAGTTTAAGTCTTTTCTAGGTTATTGAGTTTGAATTGCATGTGGTTTGTAGGTTTTTCTTAATTGTACTAGCATCTATTGAATACAATGGCATAATTTTCTAGCTAGTTTTCTCTTGATGTATATTTTATACAAATTATGAATGAAAATGATCAAAGATCTTTCATCTCATCGTCATAGTCTTTCCTTTGATGTATGTTCTTATTTTAGCTCTAGTTCAAAGAATGAGTTAAATACTTAAATAAGAATATGGATTTATATGAAGTAATGCAAGGAGTTTGAAGTAGAGTTGGTTAGGAATCTTTGAGTGCAATAGTGTAAGGCATTGTTGTAAAGCTCTCTGATGTTTGAATAAATACTATCAAGCAACTTCATTTGCATTTGTTTTGACTTCGTGCCCTGGGTTAAGGTAGTAGTCTTTTGAATTTGTGTCTAATTGCATCTCCAAGGTCACACTTACAATGAACACTTACAATTTTTCAATTCATTTGAAGTTATTTGTTAAAGAACTTCATGTCTTTTCTTGTTCTCTTGCTATTAATTGTTTAAAAGCTTAAAGGATATTTCCAGATCCTAATATTTTCATAATCAACAAGCAAATTTGTAAAGAAAAAAATTGCTAATTACAATGTATAGGATATTTTGGCACAAGAGATCTTAAGAACATTGTAAGGGACTACCCTCCCGAGTTTTGTAGAGCCCAAAGTGAAGAGGGAAAGCATTATCCAGCTTTCTCCTAACAAGCTGGCCAATCCCTCCAAATAATTGATCATTAGGAATGGCAATCCTAAAGATCATTTGTAAGATCTAGTTGGGAATTAAAAGTCACCAATAGGGTGATTATTGAAAAAATTAACACTTTAGTGAATGTTGAAAATGCATTGAGAAAATTTGTGAGCATTGAGAAGTACAAGCAGTGTAATGAATCTATGGGCCTCTTAACCCCTAGTAGTCAATTCATGGATTATCGAAGATTATCTTTTTCTCTTACAAGGTGTATAACAAGTTACAAAATGTTGGGATAGGTGTGTCCTATATCTTGCAATCCTAAAAGGGTGTTGCCACAATAATGGGTTACACTTTTTGGGACATCCTATTTTTTCCTCAAATCACATATTTTTGGAAAATATAATGATTTAAGCCTTTAAAGGTTCCATTTAAATGATTTTAATTAAAAAAAGGTTTGATCAAACCCCCTTAGATCAAACCCCCTTGGATATAACCCCATTAGTTTTAAACCATACCTATAATGGAGTCTCTACACCTATCAAAATGCTGATAAAAAATCACTTTTGATTTACTTTTTAGGCGATCAAATGAATTCATTTAAAATTTATGTTTTGTAAGTATGTAGCCCTTATTATAAGCTTCCCAAAAAGTATAATTTTAAATATATTTAATTTTATTATTATATTTATTTTTTATTTCTTGTGAATGTAGGTTTTTCAATGAACATCAAGTTCTTTGTTTCACACATACAAAAACTAGGAAAATAGAGAAAAAAATTCTAAAAAATATGTGTGCACTAGGTATTGATGTCCTTATTCCAAAAAAAAGAGAATAAGTTAATTCAAATGCATACAAAAAAAGTTATGTGATCCGAAGTACACCTCTGTCCAAATTATAATTACTCTGACTTGGGAAATTAATTAAAAAAATATGTACCAAAAAATCATGAAAAATATCCATGCACTAGATATTGGTGTGACAAATTTGTATTTTAAAAATTAGAATTGTATCCTTTCTATAAAAAAGGTTATGTAAAAATGTTATTTAGTTAAAAAAATAAGTTATTGAAAATTACATAAAAAGATTCACAATTAATTTTTTATTTTAAAAAAATATATTTAATTAGAATCTAAACAAAAAATCTCACAAATCACTAGTTTGATTCATCTTCAAATTCTTAATGGTTTAGCTGCTATAGGTGTAAGAAAGTGAAGATAGTGAAAAATGTTGATTTCAATGTCAAGTTTGGCCAAAAAGTGTAACCAGTTATTGTGGGATCAAAAATTGGATTTATTTATTATTTATTTTTAAGCTCTCTTGAAAAAGGGTGTCCCACTTTGTTTTTACATTATATGTCATATGTTATTTTTTATGACACATGTTAGAAGTTGTGAGAGTGTCTAATTCATAGAGATATGTAGAAGCATCTTATGATATTGTAATACATGTATGAGATCTTATGACAATTCTATGATGCATAAGAGCATGCAAGAGGGAGGTTACATAGTGGACTTGACTAGTTGACCAACTTATGACTTGTAGAAATGACAAAGTATAAGGCATCTTGAGAGGGAGATAATGGAGAAAAAATGAAGTGCCCAAGTTGGTAAGTCAAATTTTGATGACTTATGACAACATAAGAGGATCTTCTTAAAAAAACATAATGACTCATCATGGGATATGGGCATTGGAATTTGAGTTATTGGTTTGGATGCCATATTCAATCATGGTTTTGGCCACTGGTTTGTGGTTTACCATTTGTGGATTCTTGTTTTGTTTCTCCTATATATTAGTTCTTAGGATGAAGATGTAGTATGATGTAATTTTGCAAGGGGTTATGCCACTAGAATTTCTCTAGACTTGTGTTGGTTGTTCTCTTATGAAAACTTTAGCTTGTTTATACATTATAACTAGATTGGTATTATGAATAAATTATTTCAAGATTTGAAAGTTGATTTTTTCTCAAAAGGTTTTTCCCAATGTAAACAATGTGTCATGTTGGCTTCAAGATTTTTAGATAAACTATGTACATATTTTTACATCAACGTTCAGATCATACTCCATGGTCCATCATTAGGATGAAAAGTAGAAAGAGAGAGAGAAATGAGAAATGAGATAACGAACTTAGATAGAAATAGGAGAGAGGTGAGAAGGTTGGGAAGCACAAAACTCAAAAATGTTACCATTATGTATTATAATATATAAAATAAAAAATATAGTTATAAAACACAATATAAAATATTAACCATAATAGAAAGGATGCAAATTATTATTATAAACCACACAGAAATGTAACAAGTTGAAATTGTAAGTTTTTGATATTAAAAGTAGCAAAACAAGGGTGTTGTCCCTTTAGTACAAGGCCCTACAGGCCATTATCAATAGAATAACACAGCAGAAACATAACAGAATAACAACCAACACCTGGCCATAGATGACCAGGAGTGACAGGACACCAAGGACCAAGAGCAGTCCAAATCAACAACAGACTTACAACCCTTCCTGGCATGAAAACCAAGAGCAATCGAATACATATAACCAATACCCTACAGTAGCAGGACAGTAATAGACCTTCCACTCAAAAGGACACAATCCATCTACAACAGCTGACTTGTAGTAGATCTTTCGCTCAAAATAGACAAACCTAAGCCTAACATATTCTCAACCACAAAGGGGAAAGAATCACCACTTGCAGTAGAGAAATGTTCTTCCAAAAGCACCAACCAACCCAACCCCACCCCCAAGCCACCTCAATAGGCTGAGGCTCCCCTCTATAGGAGAGGAAGAAGTGGGGACCAAGACTACCAACAAAACCTCCCTCCCGAGCAAGCACATTCCACCTCAATAGGAACCAGCAAAGGACATAAGCACTTCCCACCAAACCTACAATCACCAACTTCGCCTCAATAGGAGCAATATTCACCTCAATATAACACCGCAAATGTAGAAACAGGTAGCAAGTAGGAACATCAATAATACAAGCCCACAACTCCTCCCAAGGAATCCAAGTGAAAGAAATAGAAGGAAGGACAAAAAAAGTCTCCCAATCCACAACATAGCCAACCCAATACACCATATGACCATCAGCTCCATCAATAGCTGAAGCACCATCCATCTCAAGGGGCACCCAACAAACTAGGGGACAAAGCCTCCTCCCAAGTCCACAACCACCACCTCTAATAGGAGCACACTCCACCTATAAAGGAGCCAAAAATTGAGGACCCGAAGGGAGAGAAACAACCACAACCACCAACAAAGCAACCTTCCCACAACACCAACCTCCCCACAAAAAAATAGGGTAGGGATTCTAAAACCACCAAACCACCGGGAAACACACACACTGACGAACCCAAAACTTCCCATAGCCAACCAGAACCCACCAAATTGGCTTAGCACCACAGAGCACAACAACCGTCCTCCATAAGAGCCTCGACACCCGCAACAAACGTCGAAAAAGCCACCAGATCACCATCAAACAGACCTCACTGTTATTATATTATAACACAAAAAAAAATGTTATGAATTATAATATAAAATGAAATAATAGAAGGGAAAGGGATAGCCAAGACTAAAAAATAAAATGAAGATACAAGAGAAAAGAAGAAACAAAAGCACAATGAAAATATAAATCATAAAGTAAAGAAAAGAAAAAATATAAAGTAAAAATGTAAATAAATTCAAAGATTTAAGAGATAAAAACAACAAAATGATTATTATTAAGCTGATATTAAAATTATAAAATGAAACACAATAAAGTGGTTTATAATAATAATTTGCATCCTTTCTATTATGGTTAATATTTTATATTGTGTTTTATAATTATATTTGTTATTTTATATATTATAATATATAATGGCAACTTTTTTGGGTTTTGTGCTTCTCAACCTTCTCACCTCTCTCCTATTTCTATCCAAGTCTGCTATCTTATTTTCATTTCTCTCTCTTTTTGCTTTTCATCCTAATGATGGATCATGGAGTATGATCTAAAACATTAATGTAAAAATATGCACACAATTTAAGTTTATCCAGAAATCTTGAAGCCAACTATTATGGGACTGTGGAAACAGAATGCTATTAATATGCCATGTGATGCCTAATTGTCTTATGTATATTTCTTTTGAGATTGTTTGATCATATCACTAACAACCATCTATCACAACATATCTACATAAATTTTCAACCATCTATCATAACATATCTACATAAATTTTCAACCTCATTTGTTTCTACACTTTATTCAAAATAATAATAATTCTTTCCGAATATTAAAAACCTAAAAAAATCTCCCCAATCATGAAAATACAACAAAATCCTCCACCTCACCCATTTAAAAAAAATCTAGTTGAATTTTTTATTATTTTAATAATAAAAAGGTCATAAGTTAATTGAAATCCTTTTTAACCTACATTAGTTTGATGGGACAAAAAATGAGTATATTATTATGGTCTGTGCGGATTAAAAGTGGGGATCTCTTTTTGAAGGCAAAAACAAATCATACGCCCTAACTTTAATTTTCGCATTCAAAGATTGTGACATTTTGTGGGCCTGCCTAACATCCCGCGTAAACAACTTTTCCACAAGATAAACCAAAATCAAAACTTCATAATAGTATGGCCCATATACAATGATTTTAGAGCTCAATATTTATAAATTTTTCAAACGTTAAATTTTGGGTCCCTCCCCTATAAATTAGATATTGATTTTTTATCCAACGAAAAATCTCTACATTTTTGGGCCATGGTTCCATCAATTTCATATTATATTATCAATCAAATCTTTGTATAGTGGCCGCATTTGATTTTAATATATATATATATTTAAAATTTTAATTAAGTATAATAAATCATTTTAAAAAATTAATAATAAATTTATTAAAATTTCGAGATTGAAATTTTAACATAAATAAAAATTTAAAATTATTTAATAAAAATAGAAAATATGTTACATGATCATATATATTTTATTTTTTTATTTTTATATATTTTTATTATTTTAACTATTTTATAATTATAATTATTTAATAATTATTTTAAAATAATTAAAATAATTAAAAAAAATAAATTATTAATTCTAAAGTAACTCGTATAAAAATTTAGTAGTGTGAAATCACTTGTTAACATTTAAGTACTTAAATACTTATGTTTTTGGTTGTTTTAGTGTGAAATCAATTACAAAGTTTTAAAGAAAATGGCCTTTATCAAGATTCATAATAGGAGAGTTGACATTGAAAGGAACTTGAAAATGGTTAAAGATTTGACTCTCGGTCTCATAAACTAATGGTCTAGTAGATGTCATTAAAATTCATTATTTCATTCATTCATTTCAAACGGGCTCCTTTCTTATCTAACAATTATGACATGTCACTAAAAGTAATTTTTAGTGACTATACATCATCATTTGACTATGTTTAATATATCCATTTTGATATTTAACTATTGTTAGATTCTTTAGAGTGTCTAATACTCCCACATTTAATATATTTTCTCTAATCCAAGACATTTGATATATTTTCTTTAATCCTAAAACAAGTTAATCTAGAGTTAAAAAAATTAGTTGTTCTAAAAAAATATTGCCATCCATTTTAAATTTTAAATTGTAATGTGAAATTATTTTACTTCTTTTTTATATTGGACAATTTTTTTAATTAAATTTTGAAGATATTATTTCTTAAAATATACCTTAATATCAGTTGTTTATTTAAATAGAAATAATATTATTTTTTAAAATATACCTTAATCCTTTTTTGAACAGGTCTAATATCTTCTAATAATAATCCAAAAAGTCCCTAAAAAACTAATCCGTTAAAGCAGGTCGATTCACGTGGAAATAGGAAAACGCGTCTTCAACACAATCGAGGAAGAAATAGTAACGAACCAGGTCATTCGATCACAAGGAAACTTCCAAGTCTGTGCATCCATTATAAGTATAACAGGCTGGTATATGCTGGTGTAAGAGCTTCGATCTATCGAAAAAAAGAGGCCCGTAGCGTTTGCAAAGAAAGACGAGCAACATGCCTTATGGAACTCTGGAAGTGCTCCTGGTCAGTGCCGAGGGGCTCCAGAATTCTGATTTCCTCTGTAAGACTCTTCAGTTCTAATGAATTAGATCTGAACTGGTTTTTGTTTTTTTTTGGTTTTTCCGTTTTTGGCTGAAAAGTGATATATGGGTGTAGGCAACATGGACCCATATGTGATCGTCAAATGCAGAACTCAGGAACAGAAAAGCAGCGTTTCATCCGGTGAGCATAATTAAATCATGATCTGATTTGATTTTCAACAACCCTAAAATTAGATCTATGAATAAGATGTTCACTCCCCTCAGTTTGGTTTGTTATTTATTATTTCATTTCTCTTCCCTAACTCATTTCATCTTCATGATGGATCATGTTTTCCAACTCATTTCATCTCTATCATGAATAATGTTCCCCAATTCATTTCATCTTCATGATGGATCTTGGAGTATGATTGGAAACATTAAAAATGTTAACACACTCAAATTGAGAGGTATTTAAGAAATTCAAAGTGCTCTATTTAAGAAATTCAAAGTGCTCTATTCATGTTGTTGCAGGTCAAGGCAGCAATCCAGAGTGGAATGAGAAATTTGTGTTCACCGTCTCCGAGGGAACTACCGATCTCATCTTAAAAATCATGGATAGCGATGTTGCTAATGAGGATGATTTCGTGGGAGAAGCCAGGTAATCACATCCATACAAAAAGATATCATGGGTATTTGGTCAATATTGTTCTTGAATGTCTGAAATGGTGGAATTGTGTTGTTTTTGTTTAGTATCCCCTTGGAGGGTCTATTCACTGAAGGCAGCCTTCCCCCCACTCCCTACAATGTTGTACTCCCAGATAAGACCTACTGTGGGGAGATCAAAGTAGGCCTCACATTCACTCCCCAGGTAAAAAATGTGTCTCTTAAACATTTTCATTGTCTTCTAACTTTTTATCCATCAAAGGAAAAAACTGAAGTTAAAATTTCTTCCTCTTACAGAAAGAAGAATATGGCCAGGAAGCAGGGGAGGAGGTTGGAGGATGGAAGGAAAGCTCTTACTAAGGAAAACATGTCTATTAGGCGTCAAACTTGGCTCCCTCTACTGGGGAAGCTTGATACATGTAATAAACTTATATTGGGGTTGCTTTTCTTAAGAAAAAATAAGTTTTATTGTAATTTGTTTCCTACCCTGTTGATTGAATCTTGCTGATGTAATGGGGAACCCCTCTTTTTTATGGTTTGAAGAAGTTAATGATAATTGTAATTTAGTTTAATATTTAGCATTGATAAAAGTCAACCATCTGGGATCTATGGAAAAATTATGTATGCAAATAGTGAAATCCATAAAATTTCCCTCTAGGATCCATGGAAAAAATTATGTATGCAATTTGAGTTTTAATGTTTGCAGATTAACTTCTAACTTCAGAATCAGTTTCTGGGTAAACTGTTTTGGTCTTCAAATTTTTGGTTGCACTTAAAAAGCCACCATGTTGTCAAGCCTACTATTGAATAGTTGTATGCTGTGATTTGAACCTTTTTGTTTTGATTAAAGTTGAAATTACAACTCATGACTGTTTAACCCCTCCCAATTTTTCTTTGATAGCATGCCATGCATAGATGTGGCTGATGTTGTATGTTCTTCCAGCTGCCTGTTTGGACTGCTATTTGTAACCTATCCTAAGTTAGCAGGTTAATTATTCCATGCAAGTCTACAAATATTGCATCCTCTGTTCTTCCACTAGCAGGTTAGCTGTTCCATGAAAATCTATAAATGTTATATCCCTTAATCTCTTCTTTCATTCACAAGAGAGTTGTAGAGTTAATGGTGTTAAGATCCACAGTAGCATGTTGTATGCCAAACAACTTGAAAACCTCTGCTTGAGAGAGGTTACAATGAATTTAGAAAGGGTCATATCCAACACACCTACTTTGTGTGGTGGATTCCATTTATTAGAGAACTGGTCCGTACTGGTGAATCTATTTACATTAAGATGTTCAACAAGTAACCCTAGTAAATGTTGGAAATATTATCCTTGGAAGCACCCTGTCAACTGTTTGTAACCGAGGCATGAACAGGAGATACTATACTGAAAAACATGATTTCCATTTCATTGCCAGTTGGAATTATTGGATGGAAAATTCTGTTATTAAATTTACTTCAGATGGGTAGGTAAATTCACACCGATGATTGCGATGATTGATGTTTATCTAAAATTTCAGACCCCGATTTATAGGGATGTGATCAAGTAAACATATCTAGTGGTGATTGTTGTGGAGTCTCCCAAAACCTTCTTGCTCAAGTACTCCAGTAACAAAGTTAGATTAGCCTTTAAACTTGTATTTTGGTTACACCAAAAATAATTGTAAACACAGCTAATTTGCATTAAGTCAACCAAAAAAAAAGGTATGGCCTATCAAGCTAAAAGTATTTTATTTTGTTCATCATATCCCTATAGACAACTTCTAGCTCTTTAACTGTTTCAAGAATTAATTATATTTTATTATGCTCTGTCAAAATCCTATTTGAAATTGTGTTTTGGAAAGTTCGTTATTTAATTAGACATTTGTATTCTAAATTAAGATTTTGAACAAGACTTTTGTTTACTTTATTGATTTAAGATGTAATGATCCGCAATCAAGGATATTACATATTACTACCCATCAACACAAAATTAACATTCAAGATCTTGTTGCTCATAAGTTGTATGATTAATTGAAATATTGAAGGTTGCAAATTATGATGTACTTACAATTTTGAAATTTATTCCTAAACATTATACATCCATTACAGAAGAATATAATCTATATCCACTTTGTGCTCTAATTATTTAACGATGTACAAGTAAAAGCATAAGCAAGTAAATGATAACATCACATTGGAAAAAGATACTATTAAAATTAATTGTACGAGCTTGCTCCCTTAATGATCATGAAGTTCACTCAACACACCAACCTAGCATCCTCTAACTTGCACCTAGTCTAGTGAAACTCCAAGGCTACATACAATCAAACACAAAAGTAGACGTCAAAACCTCTAAAATGTTGGAGTAATCAGGATAATCATTTGATAATTAATTATTAAGTCTCTTATTACTTTAGCTCACTTAAGCTAAATTTAGGAGTGTTTTTTTATTATTAGTTTCAATTAATATAGGATAAGTTCTCTCATTGCATGATATTAAAACACTTGTCATTATCTAATACAATCCTCATCTAGGGTTTGCTTTTGCATGCTTTTATAAAGCTTGCACATTCATTGTAATAACTACAATTCAGAACCATTCAGGTTAATACATTGCACATATCAATGCTCTTCTAGATTCAATTTTTTAATCAGTTGTTTTGATCTTTCTTTTGTGATAGGATAATTGCTTGGAGGTGATTTCTGGGTGTTGTGGAGTTCAATCATCAACTTCATCATGGTATCAGACCTCCAAATATATAGCCTCTTGCTTGAATTTTGAGAGATCCTATCTTGAGAAAAAAAAATTGGTTTTTTAATATGTTTTTCCAAAAAAATTCAAAAAAAAATCATCATTTTTTTCTTTTTTCAAAAACACAAAAAAGCAAAAAAACTTTTAAAAAAATTTCGCTACCAACTAGCCACCAACCAAGGTTTTTTGTCTTTTTTGACCTATTTTCATAAATCGGTCATAACTTGGGCATACAATATCAAAATCAAGCAAACAAGATATCGTTGGAAAGTTGGTTTCGTCAACTTTCTAGTGGTGTAGGTCTCATTATCAGATTTTTCTGTTGGTTCCTGTTATTCTCAGTCAAAGTCAGATCTTCATTTTGCACTTTCGAGCTCATAACTTTTTGCTTGTATCTCCGATTTTCGCAATTCCAGTGGTGTTGGAAAGGTATTTTAGAGCCCTTCAGATCTATTCATGTGCTTTTTCTAGAATCTAAACTAGGTACATTTTATTTAGTATTTTGTGTTTTCACATTCTACTTAATTATTTGGACGTCTTGGCACCTGGAAAGGATTTGTTTGTGTAAGATGACATCATTTAATTTGCTTTATCAGTACTGAGGTTATTAGTCTCTAATTTTATCATTTGAGTATCATGGGTTTTTCTATTCATCCTTTTATGATCAACTTGGACAAGGATAACTATGAGTCTTGGCGAAATGGCATCCTGACACATCTCAGGTGGCTTTCAATATTTTTCCTTATTTGTATGGACTCATACCTACACCAGACATACTAGGGAGTTTATCAGCATGGGGCATCATTTGAGATCATATTGTAGGGGTTATATGTTCTAGTGTTGATCTTGACACTATGTTGTATCGGACATTGAATGTCCCCACATGCTTTGGACACGAGAGATCCATGGAGACCCTCATCTTTCCATAACTAGAGGATCTTGTTGCAGATTGTCTCATCCCTCTTACAAATATAGATTATATACCTTTTGATGACGATACTTTAGAGGAGCTTGAGTATATCACAAGTCTTGCATGTTCTGATGATTCAAAGATTTTTCTTC
Organism: Sequoia sempervirens; assembly: GCA_007258455.2. Taxonomy (NCBI): domain Eukaryota; kingdom Viridiplantae; phylum Streptophyta; class Pinopsida; order Cupressales; family Cupressaceae; genus Sequoia; species Sequoia sempervirens. The sequence continues at coordinate 182,667,213 of VDFB02000015.1, forward strand.
ATGTTCCCACTCTTCAGATCGAGGCTGCATCACCATCATCATCTTCTATTATTCTTGATCAGTTTGACATCACCACATCTTTAGCCCCTATTGGTTCAATGCGGTAGGACATCCATCTTCCTCCAAACACAGCTACTTGGGATTCATATCTTGCAGACATATCATCCTTGTTTGTAGAGTTCTATATTGCAGATCTAGAGTATTACTTTGAGGACATTCATATCATCTTTGTTGATAGCCACATCAACGTTGTTCGCCCACCATCTTCATCGCCTTAGCAACTTGTTCTATATCAATCTTCACATGATCTTGGATTGACATCATCTTCTGACATGTGGATACGTGAGCACTTTTCAGAGGCACACATAATTTGGATTTGGATTCCAATATCACTAATTCTATTAGATTTGCTTCTCCAATCACCAATGGATTTGTTTCATAATAAGGGGAGAAATGTTGTTTGTAGGAAGTGAACCATATTTTGTCTTCAGGTGTACATCATTGGCATGAGAGCTATTTCTTTATGGGGGGATTCATATCCTCTTTTTCTCTTTCCTATTAGGGGGACATCTATTGTACTTGCATGAAAAAAGCAGTCCTTGGGGGTTCACATTGAGTCTTCCTATCCTTCTTTCACTAGTGCAATCATTTCTTTTTCTCTCTTTTGGAGAGGAGTTTTTCCCATGTGGTTTTCTCCTTTTTTCTCTAGTTATAAGAGATTTATTTATTTTTGTACATGGGTACCTCATCAAGACTTGTATCTGGGACCCATCCATGCATCCATCATGGCATTCTACATCAAGATTTTATAGCTTCTCCCTAAGTTGATATTAAGGGGGATGTTGGAGTAACCAGGATAATCACTTGATAATTAATTATTTATTAATTAATTATTAAGTCCCTTATTACTTTAGTTCAGTTAAACTAGACTTATGAGTGTTTTCTTTATTATTAGTTTGAACTAAATATAGGACAAGTTGTCTCATTGTATGAGATTAGAACACTTGTCACTATCTAATGCAATCCTCATATAGGGTTTGCTTTTGCATGCTTTTATAAAGCTTGCACATTCATTGTAATAATTACAATTCAGAACCATTCAGGTTAATACATTGCACATATTAGTGCTCTTCTGGATTCAATCTTTTCTCTCTTGGTTGCATAGCAAATTAATTACTTTGATCTTTCTTCTATGATAGGATAATTGCTTGCAGGTGATTTTTGTGTGTTGTGGAGTTCAATCATCAACTTCAACATAAAACTAATAAGATTGAATGTAGCTCTCAATAAAAATCCATCTCTTTTATAGGCAACATGTTTACTAATAGAAAAATCATTTAATTAATTAATTATTCGGTCTTTTTTATTTTAACTTAAGCTAAACTCAGGTAGTGTTTTTTTTGTTTTTGTTTGAAGTCATAGGATGAGGACACATGTCATGATCTAATTTAATCTTCATCTAGGGTCTTATCTAGAATTGCTTTTTGTTTTTTTTTGGATTCATTATTGTATATTGTAATCATTTAGGTTTTTTTCATCAATACAATTCTAAAGGTTTACATAGCACATTAGTTTTTTTTTCTTCTTTTGTGATAGGTGTTTTGGTTGCACATGATTTATGGGAGTTGTGGGGCTCAATAATCAACTCCAACATAATATTAGAGCACCAAATTTAGGATTACATATCCCATTTTTAAGAGATCCATCCTTGAACATCCAAATAGTGTATCCCAAAGAAAATAGATCTCACAGTTGCACTTGGAAGACATCAAAACCCCTATTTTCATACAAGGTGCAATAAATTTTGGAGCAAAAACAATTTTGAAAAAAAATTGCTTCAAAAATTTTAACAAAAAAATATATACAATCATACAACTACCTTGATTTTCATACCATTGTTTTTAATTTTATCTTGATTTTTATGTTGTCCCAATTTTTTTGTTATCTTAATTTTTATTGTGCCTCAATTTTTGTGTTGCATCAATTTTCATGTTGCTTCAATTTTTGTGTCATATCAATTTTTTGTTACACTATATTTTCATTAGTGTTGTCATTGATGTCAACCTCTGGTAGATGGTGTGTATGGTGTTGAGCAAGTGTTGCAGATGCAGTAGGGTCACTTGGTTTCCAAGTGCTTTTGAGAAGATTTGCATAAAGGTTGTAAAAGGTGACTGCGAAGTGTTCTATATTTTTCTCCACATTTCTTCATTCCTAAAGATGTGCCTATGTGGTTTGAAAGTGATTTGAAGTTGTTATATCTAGAGTTTCTAGTTTTGGATCATACAATAGTAGAAGTTTTTGACAATGTGTTGGATTGTCTTTGGCTTGTGAAGAGGGACGTCTAGGAGAAATGGAACTGCTCTACATTTCTCCGCATTTAATTTTCTTATCTTGTGGATTTGGGAATATGCTAATATTTCCTATACCTACCTTCCCTTGGTTTTTCTAGTGTTCAAGTGTTTCGTAAGCTTAGTTCATGTGTTACATATCTGTGTGGTAGTTTGACTAGTTGCACAGGATGATAGTTTTCTCAATCTCATGTGTTTGCATTAGTGGTTTTGAATATTCTAGTGATGTTGGAATATTCCAAGGTGTTGTGTAATGTTGCTACACAATCTACAAGATGTTTTTGGCCTTGGTAAAGTGTGAACTTGGTTGCTTGATAGTGTTAATGTCGGTTTGGCCGACTAGGTGTGTTAGCATTGGTTGCAGATGAGCTTCATGGTTTGTGGGAGTCTGGTGCAATGTGTTGAGGTATATTTGGGTCCTAGTTAACCCTTGATGTGGTCCACCCTCACTTCTTTCCACCGTGGAGGTTTTTTGTGCTAACCTATGGTGGTTGCATGTTTGAGGTGCATAGATTTCATTAAAGCCAACCTAGTGAAGGTTATTCATGGTTGCAGAAGGTATATATGCAAGGTAAAGATGTTAGCGATGAGTGTGGTATGGAATGATGCATATGTGATCATGTGTTGAGATTTGAGTGTGAGCAAGAATGCCTAAGATTACTGGAAGCAATGAGCAAAAGGTGTCTACATTTTAGTGTGCCAGAAGTTGTTGGAGGCAGTGAGTTAAAGGTTGCAAATGGTAAAGAGATATTGTGGTGGTTTCTCTAGTTGCTCTAAGATAGTGAACCTCCTTGTAACTATTTCTAAATTGTAATCTAGAAGAAGTGATCTGCCTGGTTAGTGAGCCCTTGGCAGTGAGCCTTTCTCTTTCTAGACAATGAGTCCTCTGGGAAGTGATCCCTAGGTAGTGAACTTCTTGTAATCAGTTTTGGTTTTCATATAGTGAGTTAATCCTCACTGTGGTTTTTCCCTCATAGGGTTTTCCATGTAAATATCTAGTGTTCTACTGTGAATGTTTGTGGATGTGTTGTTTCTTTTGTTTGCATGCTAATGTTTAATAAGGGTTTGAAAGTTTTAATGCACAATTGATTCACCCCCCTCTCAGTTGTCATGTGTGTCTAACAATTGGTATTAGAGTTGAGGTTCCTTGGAAGAAGCTTAACTGCTTGAGGTAGATTTGGATGGCACACATGAATGGTGTCAAATCTCCCATGTTCGATGGAACAAATTGTTCCTTCTAGAATGCTAGGATGGAAGCCTTTCTCACTACATTAGGGTTTGGTGTATGGATATTAGTCGAAAATGGATATACTATGCCTAATACTCCTTCAACAAGTGAAGATGAGATTAAGGAATATGAGAACAATGGAAAAGTGAGGAATGCTATTTTGAGTAGACTCTTAGATTCAAAACTTGTGAAGGTGATAAGCTGCAAAATTTTCAAAGAGGTCTAGGAGAAGTTGAAAAGCATTTATGAAGGAGATGATAAGGTCAGACAAGCAAAGATGCAAAATTTTAAGGCCAAGTTTGAAACCCTAAGGATGTCAAAGGATGAAGTTATTGCAAACTACATGCATAGGGTGGATGAAATTGTCAATTCCATCAAGAGGAAAATGAAGTTGTGAAAAAGGTATTGAGAACTCTTCCTAAATCCTATAGTGCTAAAGTTTCTACTATTGAGAAAGCTCAGAATTTGGATCAATATACTAGAGATCAATTGTTTGGTGCTTTAACTACTTTTGAATTAAGAGAGTTTGAAAAAGATGCTCCAAGGAAAGAAACTACTTTTAAAGTCAACAAGAAAGAGAAGAATGATGAATCTAATCTAGATGATCTTGATGAAGTGGAAGAAAATTTTATAAGAAGATTGAAAAAGGGAAGTTGCAGATACAAAGTTAAGTTACCTTTCAAGCATTTCAATTGTCGAAATATTGGTCACTATGCTTCAAAATGTCTAGATAAAGTTTCAAATGACAAACATAAATATCATAATGGTAAATCCTTCAAGAAGAGTTATTTTGTTAAAGAAGATAGTGATGACAAGGAATCAGATCAACCGGATAATGAAAGTGATGAATTATTGTTGATGGCTTTGAATGTTGGAACTAATTCTATTGAACTTGAAAGATGTGTGAAGGAAACTGCTTAAAAATAGGTCACAATATTGAAGGAACTATGTTGACTGCATTTCATGCAAGAGATTAGAGAAACTACTGGATAATTGACAATGGATGTTCAAATCATATGATAGGTGATAAGATTAATTTTTTTAAACTTAAGAAATATGATGATGGTTGTGTTAGGTTTGGTGATGACACATCAACTAAGATCTATGGAAAAGGTTCAATTAGTTTTGATGGCAAGCATAAGATAGATAATATTATTTATGTCAAGGGTATCTGGCATAATCTTCTCGGTGTAGGAAAAATGTGTAGCAGAGGATACAATCTGGTGTTTCAGGATGATGGTTGTGAAATCAGAAAAGGAAGCTCCAAAATCTTGGTTGCAACAAGAACAATGACATAAGAAAATGTCTATCAGCTCAAAAGTGTTAGTGGTAAGTGCTTTACGACTCAAATAAATGAAAGTTGGTTGTGGCATAGAAGAATGGGTCATATCAATTTTAATAGCATAGTAAAGATGAACTCTACTCATGCTATGAGATACTTGCCAAGAATTACAAAGCCTATCAATGCAATTTGAAAAGAGTGTCAATTTGGAAAATGAACAAGTTGAAAACTAAGGAACATTATACTATATGTCCTTTAGAGTTGGTGCATACAGACCTATGCAGACCTACCAAAACAAGAAGCCCTCAAGGTGACAAGTATTTTATGTTGTTAATAGATGATCTCTCTAGAATGACTTGGGTGACCTTTCTCAAAGAAAAATCAAAAGTTCTAGATAAGTTTAAAGCATTTAAATCTACGGTTGAGAATGAAAAATATTTTAAAATCGAGTGCTTAAGGTCTAACAAAGGTGGTGAGTTCACCTTAAATGAGTTTAATAGTTTTTGTGAAGATCATGGGATAAAAAGACATTTATCAGCTCATATGACTCTGCAGCAGAATGGGGTTGTGGAGAGGAAGAACATGACAGTTCAGGAGGCAACAAGAACCATGTTGAAGGAAGAAAATCTACCAGATGTATATCGAAGAGAAGCTATTCATACCATAATTTATATTCTCAACAAAGGACAAGAAAGAGTGAACAACTCAAAGACCCCCTATGAGCTATGGTATGTAAAAACTCCTACTATGAAATATCTCAAAGTGTTTGGAAGTAAATGTTATATCACGAGGGATGAAGAAAACTTAGGAAAGTTTGATGCAAGATCAAATGAAGGAATCTTCCTTGGATACTCTAAAAAGAGCAATACAGGTGCTACAAAAAGAGACTAAAGAAGATAATTGAAAGTGCAAGAGTCAAAGTGGATGAAGAACCACATCAGAGCTCAGTTCTGATAGAAGGATATGAATCTGATGAGCCCCTTTGCAGAGAAGAAGAAGAAATAGAGATGCTAGTGGAAGAGGAAGAAGCTCTAGAAAGGATCCCTAAGACTCCTAAGTATGTGTAGAAAAATAATTATGAGGATCAAATAATTGGAGACAAAAGCAAAGGTGTGCTAAAAAGAAGAAAAGATGCCATGGCAAAGGAACATGTAATTTTTTTGTTTACTTTCTAAAATATAACCTAAAACAGTTACTGAAGCATGGAGGGATGAAAATTGGATCAATGATATGGAAGAATAACTGAGGCAAATTGATAAGAATCGGACATGGGAACTAGTCCCAAGACCAACAAACAAGAATGTGATAGGAACTAAATGGGTCTTTAGAAACAAGTTGAATGAGGATGGAGAAGTTATCATAAACAAGGCTATACTTGTGTGTAAATGCTACTAACAAGTGGAAGGAATATATTTTGAAGATACTTTTACTCCCGTAGCGAGAATGGAGGCTATTAGGATGTTTTTGGCTTTTGCAGCACATAAAGACTTCAGGGTATATCAAATGGATGTAACATCTGCATTTTTGAATGGTGAGTTAGAAGAAGTGTACATTGAACAAATAAAAGGTGTTCAGTTATCAAAAGATCATGTTATGGTATGCAAGTTGAACAAGTCATTATATGGGCTCAAACAAGCTCCTAGAGTTTGGTATGCAAGATTGGATAGATACTATAGTAGGGATTTAGAAAGGGTACCGCAAACAACAATCGTTACTTCAAAGTTGAGAAATATCAAATTTTGATTATGGTTGTGTATGATAATGATATAATCTTTGGAGGAAATGAGACCATGTGTAAGACATTTGCAGAGGAGATAAAAAATGAGTTTGAAATGTTAATGCTTTGGGAGATGACTTTCTTCCTTGGGCTACAAATTAGTCAATAAAAAAAGGGATTCATTTCAAAATCAAAATATGTAAAGGAAATGTTAAAATTTTTTGGGATGGAGGATTCTAAACTAGTATGTACTCCCATGGTTATTGGTTGTAAGCTAAGAAAAAATGATTAATCTCTTAAGACATGTCATTTTTGCTTAGTTTACAACTAGTAACCATATGAAATTAATCTTCTAAGACAAATGATTCGAGGTTATGGAAGGTGTATATGCAAGGTAAAGATGTTGGTGATTAGTGTGGTATGGAATGATGCATATGTGATTGTGTGTTGAGATGTGAGTGTGAGCAAGAATGCCTAAGATTACCAGAGCAATATGAAAAATGTGTCTACATTTTCGTGTGCCAAAAGTTGTTGGAGGTAGTGAGCCAAAGGTTGTAGATGGTAAAGAGGTATTGTGGTGGTTTCTCCAATTGCTCTAAGGTGGTGAACTTCCTTGTAACTATTTATTTATAATCCAAAAAAAGTGATCTTCTTGGGTAGTGAGCCCTTGGCAGTGAACCTTTCTCTTTCTAGACAGTGAGCCCTGGGTAGTGAGCCTCTTGTAATCAGTTTTGGTTTTCATCTAGTGAGTTAATCCTCACCATGGTTTTTCCCTAATAGGGTTTTCCACATAAATATCTGGAA
>VDFB02000015.1:182674691-182710242 GCA_007258455.2 Sequoia sempervirens
AAACTACTTTTAAAGTCAACAAGAAAGAGAAGAATGATGAATCTAATCTAGATGATCTTGATGAAGTGGAAGAAAATTTTATAAGAAGATTGAAAAAGGGAAGTTGCAGATACAAAGTTAAGTTACCTTTCAAGCATTTCAATTGTCGAAATATTGGTCACTATGCTTCAAAATGTCTAGATAAAGTTTCAAATGACAAACATAAATATCATAATGGTAAATCCTTCAAGAAGAGTTATTTTGTTAAAGAAGATAGTGATGACAAGGAATCAGATCAACCGGATAATGAAAGTGATGAATTATTGTTGATGGCTTTGAATGTTGGAACTAATTCTATTGAACTTGAAAGATGTGTGAAGGAAACTGCTTAAAAATAGGTCACAATATTGAAGGAACTATGTTGACTGCATTTCATGCAAGAGATTAGAGAAACTACTGGATAATTGACAATGGATGTTCAAATCATATGATAGGTGATAAGATTAATTTTTTTAAACTTAAGAAATATGATGATGGTTGTGTTAGGTTTGGTGATGACACATCAACTAAGATCTATGGAAAAGGTTCAATTAGTTTTGATGGCAAGCATAAGATAGATAATATTATTTATGTCAAGGGTATCTGGCATAATCTTCTCGGTGTAGGAAAAATGTGTAGCAGAGGATACAATCTGGTGTTTCAGGATGATGGTTGTGAAATCAGAAAAGGAAGCTCCAAAATCTTGGTTGCAACAAGAACAATGACATAAGAAAATGTCTATCAGCTCAAAAGTGTTAGTGGTAAGTGCTTTACGACTCAAATAAATGAAAGTTGGTTGTGGCATAGAAGAATGGGTCATATCAATTTTAATAGCATAGTAAAGATGAACTCTACTCATGCTATGAGATACTTGCCAAGAATTACAAAGCCTATCAATGCAATTTGAAAAGAGTGTCAATTTGGAAAATGAACAAGTTGAAAACTAAGGAACATTATACTATATGTCCTTTAGAGTTGGTGCATACAGACCTATGCAGACCTACCAAAACAAGAAGCCCTCAAGGTGACAAGTATTTTATGTTGTTAATAGATGATCTCTCTAGAATGACTTGGGTGACCTTTCTCAAAGAAAAATCAAAAGTTCTAGATAAGTTTAAAGCATTTAAATCTACGGTTGAGAATGAAAAATATTTTAAAATCGAGTGCTTAAGGTCTAACAAAGGTGGTGAGTTCACCTTAAATGAGTTTAATAGTTTTTGTGAAGATCATGGGATAAAAAGACATTTATCAGCTCATATGACTCTGCAGCAGAATGGGGTTGTGGAGAGGAAGAACATGACAGTTCAGGAGGCAACAAGAACCATGTTGAAGGAAGAAAATCTACCAGATGTATATCGAAGAGAAGCTATTCATACCATAATTTATATTCTCAACAAAGGACAAGAAAGAGTGAACAACTCAAAGACCCCCTATGAGCTATGGTATGTAAAAACTCCTACTATGAAATATCTCAAAGTGTTTGGAAGTAAATGTTATATCACGAGGGATGAAGAAAACTTAGGAAAGTTTGATGCAAGATCAAATGAAGGAATCTTCCTTGGATACTCTAAAAAGAGCAATACAGGTGCTACAAAAAGAGACTAAAGAAGATAATTGAAAGTGCAAGAGTCAAAGTGGATGAAGAACCACATCAGAGCTCAGTTCTGATAGAAGGATATGAATCTGATGAGCCCCTTTGCAGAGAAGAAGAAGAAATAGAGATGCTAGTGGAAGAGGAAGAAGCTCTAGAAAGGATCCCTAAGACTCCTAAGTATGTGTAGAAAAATAATTATGAGGATCAAATAATTGGAGACAAAAGCAAAGGTGTGCTAAAAAGAAGAAAAGATGCCATGGCAAAGGAACATGTAATTTTTTTGTTTACTTTCTAAAATATAACCTAAAACAGTTACTGAAGCATGGAGGGATGAAAATTGGATCAATGATATGGAAGAATAACTGAGGCAAATTGATAAGAATCGGACATGGGAACTAGTCCCAAGACCAACAAACAAGAATGTGATAGGAACTAAATGGGTCTTTAGAAACAAGTTGAATGAGGATGGAGAAGTTATCATAAACAAGGCTATACTTGTGTGTAAATGCTACTAACAAGTGGAAGGAATATATTTTGAAGATACTTTTACTCCCGTAGCGAGAATGGAGGCTATTAGGATGTTTTTGGCTTTTGCAGCACATAAAGACTTCAGGGTATATCAAATGGATGTAACATCTGCATTTTTGAATGGTGAGTTAGAAGAAGTGTACATTGAACAAATAAAAGGTGTTCAGTTATCAAAAGATCATGTTATGGTATGCAAGTTGAACAAGTCATTATATGGGCTCAAACAAGCTCCTAGAGTTTGGTATGCAAGATTGGATAGATACTATAGTAGGGATTTAGAAAGGGTACCGCAAACAACAATCGTTACTTCAAAGTTGAGAAATATCAAATTTTGATTATGGTTGTGTATGATAATGATATAATCTTTGGAGGAAATGAGACCATGTGTAAGACATTTGCAGAGGAGATAAAAAATGAGTTTGAAATGTTAATGCTTTGGGAGATGACTTTCTTCCTTGGGCTACAAATTAGTCAATAAAAAAAGGGATTCATTTCAAAATCAAAATATGTAAAGGAAATGTTAAAATTTTTTGGGATGGAGGATTCTAAACTAGTATGTACTCCCATGGTTATTGGTTGTAAGCTAAGAAAAAATGATTAATCTCTTAAGACATGTCATTTTTGCTTAGTTTACAACTAGTAACCATATGAAATTAATCTTCTAAGACAAATGATTCGAGGTTATGGAAGGTGTATATGCAAGGTAAAGATGTTGGTGATTAGTGTGGTATGGAATGATGCATATGTGATTGTGTGTTGAGATGTGAGTGTGAGCAAGAATGCCTAAGATTACCAGAGCAATATGAAAAATGTGTCTACATTTTCGTGTGCCAAAAGTTGTTGGAGGTAGTGAGCCAAAGGTTGTAGATGGTAAAGAGGTATTGTGGTGGTTTCTCCAATTGCTCTAAGGTGGTGAACTTCCTTGTAACTATTTATTTATAATCCAAAAAAAGTGATCTTCTTGGGTAGTGAGCCCTTGGCAGTGAACCTTTCTCTTTCTAGACAGTGAGCCCTGGGTAGTGAGCCTCTTGTAATCAGTTTTGGTTTTCATCTAGTGAGTTAATCCTCACCATGGTTTTTCCCTAATAGGGTTTTCCACATAAATATCTGGAATTCTACTATGAATGTTTGTGGATGTGTTGTTGTTTCATTTGTTTCCATGTTAATGCTTAATAAGGGTTTGAAAGTTTTAATACACAACTATTTCACCCCCTCTCTTAGTTGTCCCGTGTGTCTAATATTTTCATGTTCAAAATCCCCCATAGTTTACCCTCTAGTCACATGGGTAACCATGACATTGTTAAGCCATCAATCCCTAGAATCTCAAACTGTAACAACAATGATGACTAGATGTCTATATAGGGCTTATTTTGTGCTTTGATGCCTGTGGATTTAAATCCTTAAGCTCACTCTAGGTGGTCATGGTTTATTTTTACATCAGCCTCGGCCTGCACCTAATGTGTTTGAATATCTTCGGGCCCCTTTTTGAAGTGCCTTCGCCCACTTGCTCCACGTGTCCGTTGTGCACTCCTTGGAAGGTTTTCTTCCCCTTGCTTCTCTATCGAGCACCGCCAATTTTCCATGTGTCAATAGTGCGGGCCTTTGAGATCCCTCTCTCCTTTTATCTTCCTCTGAGATTTTCCCGTGTGCCACATCACATCAATCCATGGGATACCTTTTGGCGGACCCCACAGTCGGTGCTTGAAATGAAGACTTCTCCACGTGTCTTCTCTGTGGGGAATTTTATCACAAGGAAGGAATGAATATGAAGCCCCATCGTTGTTCCACATATCCTAACCAACTTTGTGGGTGGGCAACACGTGTCTTCATGGGAATTTCATTGCTTCCACACTAGGACCACAGTCATCATTTGTATAGGGGCGCATCTTGTTTGAAGGCGACTACATTATATGTTTTGGAGTCTTTTCTGTTGCAACAACCTTAGGGAATCATTGCAATGGGCATCATTGCTCGTGCCCTGGAATCTTTTTTGTTAATGGATCCTAGGTGGTGGAATGATCATCTATATATACTACTTCAACTCTCAAAAAGGGGGTTCAAAAATCACATAAAGAAGTGAAAAGACTGTAGGCCTTTTGTATTGTTCTTTGATTATTGTATTAATACTTATAGACTATGCCATATTGTTTGGCCTCTCTATTTCTTACTTAATGAAAAGGACATTATACTATGTTGTTTCTTGTACTTAGTAGTTTATCTACAAGACTTCTATAATTTCAATATAAATTTTTTGATTCAGAACATGTCTTGAACTCTTCTTGTTCAGTAAATGTGTATGGAAGTTGTGTTATGTTATTTGATAAACTTCTTAGGTTTTTCATCTGTACTTTTTGTTATTTCTAGACATGTAGATTACTAAACGAGCCCTTAAATCTCATCTAAAAGGAATATTTACTATACCCATACTTAACTCTTGGTGCATCACCTTAGATTAAATTTTTTTTATATATCTGCTTCCTTTTCCCATTCCAAACCCCCCAAAAATACAGAAGGATTCGACTTCTTTAAAAAACCTGGAGGTTACTCAATTTAGCGCAATTGGTCCCCCCATTAACTAACTTTCCCATAAGGTTGCTTTCCTAGCAATTTTAGGCATCAACAATTAGTTTTCTAGCACGCCCGGTGGGACTTACTTTTAATGTATCTAATTCAAAAGTGGGTGTATGAGCCATAGACCTATTACTAGATCCCAAATAGTGAACAACCCTAGCCTGCTAGTGCCACCGTTGGTAACAATACGAACAAGAACCCATCTACTAAACATCTCGACCCCTCCACCATCCATGTTGCCAATTTCTAACAGAAATTATGTGGCATGGGACGTAGGAAGCTCTCTTATAGCACCAATAGCACCCATTGTTTGGGCTCCTATCCCAACCTCTGCTTTAAAAGTTGTACCAAAATTCACAAGGGAAGGCTCAAAAACACCATCTAAACATCTGCAAGATGTGGTGGACATATGTTTGGTGCATGGTGTAACTAACCAAAATGTAGCATTGAGATTGCTTGTAGCCTCTTTCAAAGGCAATGCACTTGATTGGTACTACACTTTGGGAGCCAATATTATCGGTACCTGGGATTAGCTCAGAGATACTTTCTATGAGCGGTTTTCAAACAATGGAGATTGGTCTTCACTATTTTAGTAGCTAGCGACCATAAAACAGGCCCCTCGAGAGGCCATGACTGACTATAATGCTTGATTTCACATGACCTGGCAAAGGATTCAGCCTACAATCTGTTCGCCTACAGATTTGGCATTCAAGTTCTATTTGAATTCTCTCAACGCCCACATTTCAGTGATGATCCAGTCCCTTGGTGGGAGCACCTTGCCAGATGCATATAGCATTGTTGTTAAGGTAGAGGATAATTTGATTAATGTCATGAAGTAACCGCCTCAGGCCACTATGCCTATATTTGCAAAGTTGTCAATTCCCACCCAGGAGATAGCTTCTACCAGTTGTCTGCTCCTCCCCAATCTATGTATGCATATCTAAGCCCACCGAAGAATGTTGCTTCTATGTCTAATTCTTCAAAAGATGAGATGAGCAATGTCAAGGAGTTGTTGCAAAACATCTCAAATGAAATAACTACCAGCAAGCGGAACCAATCCATGCCTCTGAAGCTAGCTTACCAAAATTATGAAGGCGGAAAATCTGCTTACCAACAAAATCAATTCCAAGGAGGTGCACACACAAATCCACAAACTCAAACAAGTAATCAGATAGTGTTGGTGCCTACTCCATTGCGGAATGCTCACCCAAGTTCAAACAAAGAGTTGGTAGTAGGGAAAAATAATCTCACTAATGATATCAATCCTTGGTGCTTTCGCTGCGACAAAGCACATATGCCCCAAAATTGTCCACGCAAAAATCTACAACAAAGAGTGGCAGAACAGTGCAGTCAAGGTGTGGTGTCAGATTCAGGAGGTTATGTATAGGCCTCTTTGTAAATGGAAAACATGGTGCTCACCATGCAAATGCAAGGGATGTCCCTGGAGCAAGAAACAAATATAGCTCCTGACCACACGCTCTTCTCATGGATGGAAGAAGAGGTGGTGTTCTTAAATGATGCATCCTCATCAAAGGCCCCACAAGTGCAATCAGATTATAACACTCACTCAAAGAGGAGATTCACAGGTGAACTGGTCATCCCGCAGGCCAAAAGTGTTCCCAACCAAGCTCCTAGTACCTTCACAATTGCACAAAAATTTCAGCCATGCAAGGAGATTGTTATAACAAGGGCTAAGGAACAAAAGTCTTTGAATCTTTCGACATTCAATGTGGTGGAACAATTGAATAAATCCTCCGCTAATGTATCTCTTTGGGATATCTTATCTATTCTGGAGCAGAAGTCATTGATGCAGAAGGCCCTATTGGAAGATGCAAGCATAGAGCCGATAGAACAACCCTCCAAAGGAAATGCCACCGATTCGCCATCACAGGCCAAAGTCCTCGCAAACAATGGAGATGAAGCTTCAACTAAAAGTAAAAGTAACCCTAAACTGAAACCCTTCTTCTTGACTCTCATTGTGGGTAAGAATTTGTTGCACAATTCTATGATTGACTCTAGTGCTAGTACCACAGTCATGCCCAAGCAGATAGTTGAAGCCTTAGGAATTAGCTATGAACCTTTAAATAGAATGGTTATGCAGCTTGATGGGAACAAGGTTGAAACTATAGGTGTCATTAAGAACCTCCCCTTGACTCTATTCTCCTGTCTGAGTATCACAATTCCACAAGATATCGTGATCATAGACATCCCCCCGTGTTTGGTCTTTGCTTATCCCGAGAGTTCACTTCCAAGATAGGTGGATATCTTTCCTTGGATTGGTCACACTTGATCCTCGGGACCAAGCATGGAGCTAAAATGAAGATAGTGTCTGAACCTTTTCATTCAGAACATGTAGCAGATGAAGCCATGATCAACTTTGAGGCCACTCATACCTTTGTAACTAAAGATGAAATGTATTGTGTTGAGCTACTAGAGGATGAGAAGGTGACCAAAGATTGGACTGATCAAGAGGAGGTCCTCTTGAGTGAATTTATAGACATTTCAATCCTTTTGGAAATTATCATGCCACCAGATTGGGAACCTATGTCATCTATGATGAGGATCAAGTGATCCTGAAGGTCATGAAGGAATCTGAGGGTGGTCAAGCCTTCGAGCTATGGACACTGCATTTTGATGGAGCAAGATGTAAAGTTGGTGCAAGAGCTGAGATATGTTTGACATCCCCATCGATTTTAGTTTGTCTGTTCAAACAACAAAGCTAAATATGAAGGCCTAGTGCAAGGTCTGAGTCTTGCAGAGCGGATGGGTGTTAAACAAATAATGGTGTTTGGAGACTCTGAGATAGTAGTCAATCAAGTTTGAGGGCTCTCCACAGCAAATAATGACCGCATGAGATCTTATAGACATAGAGTTTGGGACCTGATTGAAAGATTTGAAGCCTTCAATATCCAAATGGTCCCTAGAGAGAAGAATACAACTACAGATCGCATGATGGTGATAGGATCTCAATTTGACCCTGTTTCTTACCTAATTCATAACATGCACTCTGTGCAAGTGATTGTCTGACCGAAAATCCTAGATAATGACCAGAGTTGGAAAGTGTTCGAAAGTGATGAACACATCACCTCATTCATTCAACACTCTAAGGAGTTTGTGAATCAGCTCGAACCGAAAAATCACAGAACCCTATCAATGGAAAATTATTCAACTGAGGTGTAACAAACTTCCAAAAGGACTGGTCACTCTCAAAAACCTATTCGATTGTGACGATGCAAGGAATGACAAGAGGAAGTTTGTAGTGGATAAAAGCAACTATGCAAATCTCTAGGTCGGGGATGGAAGGAAGCTCAAGGTTGGAAAGGATGTTCCACAGCATGATAAAGAAAGGTTCATCCATTTTTGTGAAAAATATGGAGTGGTAGCCTAGCCGTATGATGGCCTTAAGGGATATGATCCCGAAATCATCTTGTATACTATAGAACTGATGGAAGGAGAAAAACATGTCTTCCGGAAGCAGAGACTAGTGAATCTGAAGATTAAGGCATTGATGGTGCAAGAGTTAACAAAGCTAATTCAATCTCAAATCGTCTTCTTAATCAAGCATAACACATGGGTGTCCAACCTAGTTCCTATCCTGAAAAAGAATGGAGACATTTGCCTATGTGTTGATTTTCTAGGATCTTAACAGATCATCCCTGAAGGACCACTACCCCTTGCCTTCCATGGAGTCTATCTTGCAAATAGTGGTTGGCTTAGAAATTTTTTCTCTACTGGACATCTTCTTTAGTTACAACTAGATCTGGGTAAAAGAGGAGGACCGACACAAAACAACGTTCACTACCAAGTGGGGGATGTTTGCCTATGCAAAAATGCCCTTCAATCTCTCAAATGCGAGAGCTACTTTCCAGCGGGCAATGGATATTGTTTTCAAAGAATTGATCTATAAGATTGTCTTAATCTAATTAGATGATCTAACTGTATTCTCTAAGTCTAAATATGATCATTTTGATAATCTAGAAATGGTTTTTTTAAAATGCCAGGAGTTCGAGATATCCCTCAACCCAAAAAAATGTGTTTTCGAAGTTTCACAAGAAAAATTATTGGGACATGTGGTTTCCAAAGATGGAATTGCAATTGACTTGGATCGAGTGAAGGAAATCAAGGAGCTTCCCCCACTAGTCAACAAGAAGGGAGTTCAATCCTTCCTAGGAAAGGTAAATTTCGTAAGCAAATTCATTTTTTATTTTGCAGGATTAATTAGACCTATTACCCTGATGCTCAAGAAGGATCAATTGTTCAAATGGACAAAAGAAGCCAGAGAAGTCTTTGAGAAGGTTAAAGATGCTATTTCTTCAACTCCTATTCTGGTAAACCCAAACCTATCAAAGGACTCCATAATGTATGTGTTCAATAGAAAATCTAGTATCGCTACTATTTTGACCTAGAAGGATGATGAAGGAAAGGGAGAACATCTGATAGCCTTCCACTCCCGAACCTTAAAGGACTATAAGACAAACTATAACTTCATCAAAAGGCAAGCATTCACCATTGTTAAGGGCCTCAAGAAGTTCTGACACCTCATATCTTGCAACAAGGTGGTTGTATATGTCGTGCATTCCAATGTGCCCGAATACATTATGGAAGGAAAAATCATAGAAAAAAGGGCCAACTGGATTACTAAAATCCTTGAATATCACATTGAGGTTAGGCCCACAAATACTGTGCGGGGAAGAGGATTGTGTGAGTATCTAGCACATGACGAAGAAGTAGCAGCTAAGGAGGAACAACCTAAGTTGGTTCTGATGAATGAATCTGAGTCTGAAGGCTGCTAGTTGGTAGATAGAATGAGATTTATGCAAGCTGGGACATATCCGACAGGCCTCCCTTCTTAGAAGAGAAGATTCTATATATTGCAGAATAGTGGATGTGCGCACATAGGAGTCCTTTTCAAAAGGAACTTTAATGGTGTTCTACTACGGTGCGTCACCTTAGAGCAAGCAAAAATAATTCTAGATATTTTTCACAGCGGTCCCACAGGCGAACACTTATCTGCAAAGACCACTACCATCAAACTATGTGTGTCGAGCACTTCTGGCCTACATTGTTTAATGACTCACACTCTCTAGTTAAATCTTGCAAAGAATGCCAATTCTTCACAGGAAGAAGGAAAAACTTTGCATTGCCTCTGAATCTGATAGTGGTTGAAGAAATCTTTGCGAAGTGGGGATGGATTTCATCGGGATGATTAATCCTACTTCAAGTGTTGGACATAAATGGATCCTCACAACTATGGACTACTTTACAAAATATACTGAGGTCATGCCCTTGAAGAATGCAATGGAAGCGGAGATTGTGAATTTTCTCGAAGAGCTGGTAACAAGGTTTAGCCCACCAAAGACCATCATCTTCAACAATGCAAAAGCCTTCCTGGGTTCAAAGGTATGCCAATTTTCACTTGAGCATGACATATTCCTAAAGACATCTTCGAGCTATTACCCATAGGGGAATGGTCTAGCCAAGTCAACTAATAAAAATTTAGTCTGGCTCATTAAAAGAATTGGGTCAGAGCATCAAAGAGAGTGGCATCAGAACCTAAAAGCAGCACTTTGGGCAGACTTAATAACCCCCAAGCAAGTCCTAAAGACTTCAGCGTACAAGTTGGTATATAGGAAGGAAGCACTATTGCTTGTCTCCACATAAATTCCCACACTACAGTTGCTCAAATCTCTAGAGGTCGAGCAGAATGAATCCATGGAGGTCCGGTTGGCTGAATTGTTGGAAGTGCAAGAGAAATGTGAAAAAGTCCTGACATCCATGTATAACCGTCAACAAGTGGTTAAAAGGTGGTTTGACAAGAAAACCTCTGACTAAGGTCTTAAATGCGGAGACTTAGTGCTAAAGTTCAATGAAAGAGCTGCAAATCCTGGCCTACACGGAAAGTTTGATAGTCTATGTGAAGGCCCTTTTTGAATTATTCAATGCAAGCAACATAATGCATTTGAATTAGAAAATATGGAGAAAGAAGCATTGGGAATTCCAGTCAACGAAATTCACCTCAAATTGTTTAATTAGCTTCATTAATAATTTTTAGTAGTCTAACTATGTAAATATGTGAGTTTTCTTTGTGTTTTGTTTAGCCTGGTCTTTATTAAACGAAACCCATAATGCAAGAAGTAGAGAAAGCAAAAGAGTCAGAAAATTGATAAAAGAGATTTATATTCATTATATGGTAATATATACTTTGATATTACAATGCAAAATGGATCTTAGGACATACTTTTTGAGTATATATATACTAAGAAACTTTTCAAGCACATGTATTAAGAGCCTTTTGAGGCATATATACAAAAAATAGGAGAAAAGAGTTCATTCTTAAACTGGGGTAGCATCAACATCAACAACATTAGCAACGAACACAACAATAGCCTCTGGAGTAGCAGTAGATGCAACGGGAATGACAACAGGAGCATCAACGACAACAATGGAAAGTGGTGGAGGAAATACCAGGTTTCTGAAGTTGGTGTACCACTCCACGTTGTAGAAAAGTACTACGTTGTAGCATCGCAGTAGGAAGTGGCAAGTACGAGAAACTCTCTGTTAGTGCTCTCTAATCATCATAATGTGAAATTTGCTCAGGAATGGTACCCACAACACCACTGCATCCTCTTCAATGTGTTAGCGGAGATCACTTGCTATGGGAAGACCAAGACCATACACCGCATTCGTCACAACTTTTCCAAGGTCACCGAGGTAGCGCTTTGGGAAGATTTCCATGGTGAGTCATAATATCATCTTCTTGGGCACCTGTATGTCAAACAAAGAGGCAACGAAGTGAGATAAAATGTCAGTATTTACTCTATACTTGTCCTCATACTCTATACAATCCCTCCCCAATACCAATTTCATCACAATTATTGCCAGAGAATGCTTGTTCTTAGTCATGCGCTTTAAACATCTGCTATGGATTTCACCTAAAAAAGTTGCATGTGACCTATTGCTAGTAATCCTAATTGGAGTATTCATTGTGCCTATCTCTAGCCCCAATTACCAAATGCACATTTTTTTGATTTCCTTAAGTCTATTTATAGAAAGAGCCAGGGCTATGTGTGTGATAAGCATGATGATAATCAAGAGAAAACTCAAAAATCCCATTGAGAGAAAACTCAAAAATCCCACTGGGTGCAAACTTGAAAATCTCACCAAGTTGTGTTTGTTGTGTACGAATTGTTGTGTGTGAGTTAAGGAGAAGTAATTAATCAGTTTAAATTGGTGGCAAGTGCAAGTAATGATCCACATAGTCAATTGCTAGGTTTCACACTGTGAACAATTTTTTGGTCTCCAAGGATGAACTCAAATCTTTTAGTGTAATTATTACACCTTCTTGCTTAATCATTCTTTTTAAGTTATTAATTGAGGAACATGTGAATGGTCTCACAAGCCTTCAATTTGTGGCTCCATTTTCCAAGGAATGGTACTGTAGCTCATAATGACTAATTGTCATTATGAACTATTATCTTTTCGAAAGGAGTGGGAATTCATTTTGCATGCACGAAAGAGCCAACAATACGTGTTGAATTTATTGCTTGAAACAACTATTGTTTCTAACTCCTGAATAAGGAAAGGCTAAGTGTTGCATGCAGAAGAAAAACAATTTGAAGAGTGTCTTTTTAGTACGTTGCTCATTGTGAAGGGCTTTGAGTGCACAGTTTGTTGAAGAACCCAAGTGAGTTGCAAGAAAGTGGAGTGTTCGCAAAGTCTATAGATTCCTGGAATGGCCCAAAATCCTCAAATGGAAGCACAAGGTGAGGCAATTCAGAGCTTATTTGATGCCATGTTATCTGTTGCAATGGCCAATATGTTCGATGACACCTCTTACGCTTCACCTGGGATACTAGAGAAGCCAAAGTGGCCTCACACGTGGGTTGTAGACAAGAAAACTCACAGGAACTAGACCCTAAGAGTGGAAGAATGGGATAATATTCACGACCCTATCCTTAGAACCAACCCTAAGAGTCTTAGGGAAGTAGCCTGTGAGAGGATGAAAAAGACTAGTAACCAGGAGGCCCTGGCGTATAAGCAATGGTTTTGTGGTCTTCCACAATATATGGTTCCTTTTGTGCATCACTGCCCAGAATTAGTACACGAGTGCACTCAACATATTAACCCGGATACTAGTGCCATTGAAGGCTGAAAACTGCGGGTGGTGATCAACATGGATGTTATTAGGAATATGCTATGCATCCCTACCATAAAGGGCTCTAGAGCAGAAAGAATGGAGACTTTCACTGTAGAAGGTGGGGAAGATTTCTGGAGGACCAGAAAATTTTCCCTAGACTTTTATAACCAACAAACAAAAAGCCCAGGGAAGATGTAGCAAAGCCGCCATAGTTTCCGGTTGTGCACAATGCTTTCAACTCAGACTTGCAAGATGCCTTCTCTATGATGGATTTTGTTTGTGGCATGGATAGTGACAGGAACGTTTTGGAGTTTCAAATGGGTCTAGGTTTTCAGTTGAGAAAACAACATTCTTTATTTTGGTATGACTTCGCGAAAGTCATTGTCCGAGAAATATTGAACCAATTTAAGGAATACAACACACAACATAGGTTCAAGTTTTCTTCTCTTCTTGCTCACATGTTTTTACACCTGAACCCTAACTTCTTTGGAAACTGTATGAGTTTGGCTATGCTTGATGAAAAAGGAGTAAGAAGGTTGGTTTCTGTGTGGACTCCCATCCCTTCTGCAACTTATGATTACTATGCATTTTTTGAGCATTTCTTGGATCCAATTTTGAAATAATTTAGTAAGGATGGTGAGGGTTATTGGCTTTCAATCGAGCAAACCAAGTGGATACAGAATTTTACTCCTAGTGACTGGTTCTTTGGGGAGAAATTTTCTTTCGTTAGGCTAGATGGTTTTACCGAGGAACCATTCCGGCTCTCGGTATGTGACACAGACAGGGTGTTAGCCCTTGAGGTGTTTCAGCAATTGGCTATTATCAATGTCAACTTTTGCAAAGGAAAGAAGCAAAAAGGTTTTTTCAAATGTCCTTTGACCTTCAGTAAGGTAGTAATGTTAAAGAAGTAGACACATGGTCTACTAGAGGTGAAGCTAGCTCATTTGGGGCTGGTAAATTAATTTGTGACAAATGGGACTATAATCTTGATAATGATGTAGCGGAGTTGAACGTTAAAGTGACTCACAACTCCCAGCCTTACTGGGAAGTTCAACAGAATCCACAGTTTGGGGATTGGGATGATCTATTTTTGGACCTGGCCTATGTTCCTACTAACGATAGGAGGCTACCATGAATCTCTTTCTATTTTCCTTTGGAAAAGCCCAATGACATGCTTAAAATGGGGGCCAACCTTTGTAACTAATTGGTCAAGTAATGGCAGTGGAGTGAGGAAAAAAATACACACTTATGGATTTATTGCCAGGAGATCAAATGCATTGATGCCTTGTTCTAGGAGACAGACAAGGATGAAAGATTTGATGATCTATGGAATAGAGGGCATGAAGATACTGATGCAAGCAATGATGAGGATATAGATCTAGAGGAAGTGAGGGAAATAATGAAGAGAAAATAGGTGAAAAAGGCCCAAACACAAAGAACTGGAAAAGTGGCAGAACATCTTGGCAAAGCTCCACTAAGCGCGCAAGTGATTGCATCATAGTCGGAGGCCTCACTACCACGTGCATGGGCTACAAAGAGATCCAGAGTAGCCCAAAAACCTTAGAAAATCATAGAGGTGGAAAATTCTCCATCCAAGAAGAGGTCGAACACAAATGCAACTTTTGAAGAAGGTTCACAAGAGCCTACAACGAGCCAAGGATCAGAGTCCTCTACACCTCAGGTATATTTTTGTCCCTCTCTTCTCGTTTCACAATCTTTTGTTATCCCTGCTACCTCTGTGCCTCCCATTACTTTGAGTATCGGCCTTCCCTTTTCTGCTTCCATGCCCGCGGGAGGTTTCTCTCAATTCTCCCAAATCAGACAAGCAACTTTTACTCCCCTGCGGTCTATTCCACCTTTTTTTGCAGCCCAATCCAGACCTGCCATTGCTACCCCTTTTTCTACCATCACGTCGGCTCTGAATCAAATTTCCCAACAAATGGTATCCTCTACATCTCCGCTACTACCACCACTCCCTATGAGTCCTTTCACCGCTTCCCAAACTAGACCTTGACATAGCATACCCCCGTTCTCCCCATTAACGATCTCTCTACCAAAGAAGACATCATCTGGGACCACAATTCTCTCATTCCCTTTTGCTCTTCCTCTCGGTGCACCCTTCGCCAGCGAATTAATTAAATCACCAGTAGAATTTATGGGGCAAAGTGACAGAACTAAAGCAACACGGGCTATCAAGGTCCAAAATAGAAAAGAAAAGGATGCAATGAAGCCTACCAAGCCATGTGTGTAGACCCTTTTCAATGAGGTTCAGGGGTTGTTGCATGTTGCAACCATGACTATGAACACCATCAAATTGCAAGGGGAGATGCAACTTGAGGATTATACGATCCATGCTATAGGGATCAATCTACGCACAACCTTATCACAAGACAAAGTTGAGCTGATGGAGGAAACCCAACGAGTGGTGACTACCGAATTTCTCAATCATTGTCACCAAATGAAGAAGAAGGAAGAGGAGCTCAAGAACATTAAGGAAAGGTTGGAGACCTTACTAGAAAAAGGAAAAATCTAAGGATGCTAAAATCGCAAGAATGTCTCAACAAGCACGGGTGGAAAAGGCCAAACTCTAAGAGGAACTTGCAAAGTTTCAGTCTTTGGATCCCAACCTAGTTGTCGGCCTATAGCAGAAAAACTAGGAATTACAAGACCAGTTGGCTCAGGCAAAGCAAGAAATGTAGCAAAATAATGAAGAGCTTTGGGATCAACGAGCTCAATTGGAGTAGGAAATGCAACAAAAAGACAAGGAGTTCTAGGACTAACAAGCTCAGTTTGAGTAGGAGATCTGAGAAGTGAAGCTCTCCCTAGAAAAATAATCCACAACACGAGGCCAGGCTAAGGAACAATTTATTTCCAAGTTGAGGACTCTATAGGAACAACTCTCCACCGCAGATAAGAGAATTGAAGAGCTGACATAGGATGTCGGGTCGAAGGAGATGGAAATTGGTATTTTGAATAATCCTCCCCAACCCCCGGCTCCTCAGTCAAACCTCCTTCTAGTAGCCCAGTAGTTATATATATCCTACTAGGAGAGATTCAAGTCTTTCTATTTGACTCTTTAGTAGGCGCTCCAATTCATGGCGGAGGCGGCAGGTTTAAGCAAGGAAGTGCATAGAATGATGGAGCAAGTTCCATAGTTCATTGTGGAAAGGGTGCCGAGGTGGAGAAGTTGTTGGACAAGTTGTACGTGGTGGCGAGCACAAAATTGGTGAACAGAGGGATTGAAGATCAGAGGTCAACTGCCAGGAAGGTAAGGGAATTCATCCATTGTCATGTGGCCATCCTCTAGGCCAACAATTTCTTAGCAACAGTAAGTCAGACTATGAACAAAATGCAGCTGCAATTCTCCCATTTGACTCAAATGGACTTGCCTTCCCCTTTCCTCTCTAATGATTCGGTGGTCACATTAGAATATATCACAACAAAGATCGAGGAAAAGTAGTAAGATTTATCTGCCTTTCAATATTTCAGTCAACCTCCCAATGTTGCAGACATAGAAGGCACCACCCATCAGATAGCATGACTTCTCTTTCAACTCGAGTCAGGGACTAGGATCTCCATGGAGCTTCCCTTCAAAGAAATAATTGATCTGGATGAGGCATAAGAGAATATACATGCCCTATTGATGCCATCTGAGGCCGATTGGCTGCCTCTACAGACCGCACTTTTGAAGCTCTGATCATTGCCCAATGGATAAGGCTCTGGTCTTCACACCAGAAATTTTGGGTTCCCATTCCATCAGCAAAATGCCCTTAGTAGTCACCAAAATCCATTCATTAAAATCCTTAAGCTCCAGGTCCAAGTGGTCATGGTTTAATTTTGCATTGGCCCCAACCCGTGCCTCATGTGTTTGAATATCTTTGAGCCCTTTTTAAAGTTCCTTCGCGTTCTTGCTCCACATGTCCACTACATGCTCCTTGGAAGGTTTTCTTCCCCTTGCTTCTCTATCGAGCCCTGCCCATTTTCCATGTGTTAATAGCGCGAGCCTTTGAGAGCCCTCTCTCCTTTGCTCTTCCTCTAAGCTCCTCCCACATGCCACATTGCATCAGTCCATAGTCAACCTTTTGGCGGACCCCAAAGTCATCACTTGAAATGAAGACTTTTCCACGTGTCTTCTCTGTAGGGAATTTGATCACAAGGAAGGAAGGAATGAATATGAAGCCCCACCATTGTGCCAAGTATCCTAACCAACTCTATGGGTGGGCAACATGTGTCTTCATGGGAATTTTTATGCTTCCACATTGGGACCATAATCATCATTTGCAAAGGGGCGCATCTTGTTCGAAGCCGACTGCATTCTATGTTTTGAAATATTTTATGTTGCAACGGCCTCAGGGAATCATTGCTTGTGCCTTGGAATCTTTTCTGTTAATGGCTCCCAGGCGGTGGAATGATCATCTATATATACTACTTCAACTCTTGGAAAGGGGGTTCGAAAATCACAAAAAGAAGTGAAAAGACTATAGGCCTTTTGTATTGTTCTTTGATTATTGTATTAAGACTTACATATTGTGCCATATTTTTTGGCCTCTCTATTTCTTAGTTAATGAAAAATACATTATACTATGTTGTTTCTTGTACTTATTAGTTTATCTACAAGACTTCTATAATTTCAATATAAATTTGTTGATTCAGATCATGTCTTGAACTCTTCTTGTTCAATAAATGTGTATGGAAGTTGTGTTATGTTATTTGATAAACTTCTTAGGTTTTTCATCTGTGCTTTTTGTTATTTCCGAAACATGCAGATTGTTGAATAGGCCCTTAAATCTCATCTGAAAGGAAGATTTACCATGCCCATACTTAACTCTTGGCGCATCGCCTTAGATTAAATTTTATTTTATATATCTGCTTCCTTTTCCCATTCCAAACACCCCCAAAATACAGGAGTCGACTTCTTTAAAAAACCCAGAGGTTACTCAGTTTCGCGCAATTGGTCCCCCCACTAACTGAGTTTCCCATAAGGTTGTTTTCCTAGCAATTTTAGGCATCAACAATGCCTAAAAGAGATTTTATGAAAATCATTATAAATTTTGCGTACACTGTAAAATTTGGCAAATGAGATATCATCAAAAATATAATTTTGAACACTTTCTAGTGATGTAGGTTTTATTATCAAAAAACTTTGTTAGTATGTTTTATCAACTATTGAAGTCAAATAATCCTTTTTAACTTTCAAGCTCATAACGTTTTTCTTGTATCTCCAATTTTCACAATTTTTGTGGGATTGGAAAGGTATTTTAGATATCTTCATAGTTATACATGTATTTTTCTAGAATCTTTCTTTTGTAATTTTTATTTAGTTTGCAGTTATTTCACATTCTAGTTTATTACTTGGGCATCTTGGAACCTAAACATATTTTGTTTACATAAGATGACTTTATTTCAGTTGATCTATATGCATTGAGGTTATTGGTATTTGATTTTATCATTTAAGGAGGTATCATGGATTTTTTGTTCATACTTATATGGTAATCCTAAAAGAGAATAATTGTGAGTCTTGGAAGAATGACATCTTCACACATTTCAAGTGGCTTAATCTTTTTCCTTATGTTTAAGGAATTTTATATGAACTAGAAACACCAGGAAGTAAATTAGCATGGGATAATATCATTGATCATGTTATAGGATTGATTTTTTTTAGTGTTGATCATGACACTATATGTGTTTTATTGAACATTGATTATCCCCACATTTTGGACTAGACTTTGAGAGATCTATGGAGACCTTAATATCTCTCCATTACTAGATGATCCTATTATAGATTGTCTCATTCCCTTTGATGATACAAATAACATAATATTTGATGATGATATTTTAGAGGAGCTTGAGTATATCACAAGTCTCAAGTGCATTTTAATGGTTCAAAGACTTGTCTCATTACTCCAACTCCTCCTATCAAGATCACATCTTTATGTTTTGTTTCTTATAATGAGATTAGTATTGCTACATATATACCCTCTACTAATTCAATGTAACAAGACCTTCATCATCTTCTTGACACAACTACTTGGAATTCATATTTATCAAACATATCAACCTTGTTTGTGGAGTCCCATATTCTAGATTTGGTGGATACATTTAATGACATGCATCACCTCTTCCATGAAAATCCATCACCATCTTTGGAGCTTGTTCTACATTAGTCTTCATAATATTATAGATTGGTATCACCTAATTCTATCATATAGACATTAGAGTAATTTTTAGAGACACACATTTGGATTTGAATTCCCTATTCATCAAACTCATGAGAATGACTTCTCTGAGCACTAGTGAATTTGTTTTTTCCTAAAGGGAGAAATGTTGTTTGCAAGCAATGGGTCCTATTCTATCTTTAGGTTTTCATCATTGGCACAAGAGCTACTTCTTTATGTGGGGATTCATAGGCTCATCTTCTCTCTCCTATTGAGACAATTTATTGTACTTATGTGAAAAAATTAGTCATTGGGGGGTCATATTGAGTCATCTTTTCCTTCTTTCACTAGCATGCATTTATTACATTTTCTCTCTTTTGGAGAGGAGTTTTTTCTATGAGATTTTCTCATTTTCTCTAGTTATGAGAGACTTATTCTTTTGTACATGGGTGCCTCATTAGGCGTTGTAACCAAGACCCGTCTATGCATTCATCATTAGTGTTTTTAGCTTCCCCCCAAGCTTTACTTAAGGGGGATGTTAGAGTAAAATAAGAAAATCACCTAATTAATTAATTAATTAATGATTAAGGTCCCCTTTTTATCTTAGCATACTTAAGTTAAACTTAGGTCATGTTTTTTGTCTCAAGTTGTAGGATGAGGACATGTGTCATAATCTAATTTAATCCCCTCATTAATAGATTGGGCTGGAGACCCAGATCATTTCCTCAGTCGAAACATCGATAGGGTGGGAACTTAGGATAATATAGTTGTAGGGGCCTCCCTGAACTCCATTTCTCCTATGAACCTAAGGAACAAAGTGATGCAGTGGGAACAAGTCCAGTAATGCATGGGTTTCCATCCCTCTCCCTAGATCGAAAACGATGTATAGGCATCCCGACATCAAACAACCAATTGGTAGTGGGGTAGGGATGATAAGCAACGAGAGGTCTGGCCTAGGGTTTCATTTAGGATTTTTTTTCTTTTTCTGTATTATAAGGATTCATTATTGTATATTGTAATCATTCAAATGTGTTTTTGGATCAATATAATTCTTAAGACTTATATAGAAAATTATTTTTTGTAATCTTTGAGATAGGTGTTTTGGTTGTAGGTAATTTCTAGGAGTTGTGGGGTTTAACAATCAACTCCAAAATTTACTTCACCTAATGTTTCTAATCTCATACCATATTTGAACATGTGCTCAAGGATAAGCACACAACTTAAGAGGAGTAATTAAACCATCCTACATGTACAAAGGGACAAATGAATAATCAATCAAATCCTTGAAAAAATCTTAGCTTTGATATTTTTCTTATATTACATGTTTTTCTATGGTCAACCATATCTTTATACTTTATTCCACCAATCACAATTTTTTTATCTAGTTGAAATTGTAGGACAACTTCATCATCAATTGAAACTATATTTGATGTAGTGTGATATAACTTACAAAGGCCCCTTATGTTGATTTTTCTCCTTACAATAAAATGAATCTTAATACAATAAAAATTATGCTTAAAACTAAATCTTCATTTGGAATTTTTGGGGTTCAAACCTCTTTCATTAGCACCTCCAACATTAAGGGCCACAAAGCTTCCAACCTATATAGGTTAACTGTAATTTGAAAGAATTGCCCACAAAACCAAAAATGACTTCTTACAAATGTTTGCACCCTTAGTTTTAAAATGGGGACCCCTCTATTGTTTGTTTCTCCTTCATGAATTTTATATTTGTCAACCTAGCTTCACAATTTACCAACTTTCTCTTGGTGTGTGCTTCTACAACTTTTTCCTTCTTGGGAACCTAGTTACTCATTTTCTTTTGGTGAAGGAAGTCTTCAAACTTGATATGCCAATGGCTATCTTATATGGCAATGAATGCAATATTTTTTTCCCACCTTTCACAACATCTTCTTGCCTCTTTAACTCCTTGTTAGTGGTGCACATTTCTAGCCTTATTCATGAAATGCTCTAGCTACATTGTGATGGAATCCTTCAAACAAATTTATATAAAATGGTTACTTTTTCTATAAAAATAAACACAAATTAAGATATAATATTTTTGTGTGATATTGATTTCTTTCAATAAAAGGAAAAATGGAAAACTTTCTTATGAGAGAATATTGATTTCTTTCAATAAAGAAAACAATGGAAGACTTTCTTATGAGAGACTTTCTTAGGATACACTTATTTTCATTTGTGTCACATTTAAAAAGTGGTGGTGAGCCATTTTTCTCGTTGTCCTCATTAGGAACCTACACATACACCACAAGCTTCAAAACTTCATTGTAAGGTATGAGGTAAGGTAAATTCACTAGCTTTAATGTGTTGATTTTCTTTGGCTAGTGTCTTTACTTGAGTTATCTTGGAAATTTCTCCAACCTACTCTTCCCCACCAAATTATCAACAAAAGTGTACTTTGAGACATACTATATAACATGTCATGCCATGACCATGTTTTTTCCAAAATTATTGCCATCAAAACATGTCTTTAGCATCATATTAGGGCCAAATCATTTAGTTGTCTTCTAAACATTATGAAATGAATCATATAGAGTGGAAGAAAGAACACATGGTGTACATACCCGATTATGGTTTGTGCATGTTTAGTAAAAGGATTCTTTTCTCCTCACTTGTTCACCATATTCTTTTATCTTTGCCACTTTTTCAAGTTTTTAATGTAAAAGTATACTTACATCTTGTCAATGAATCTCATGATTAATTCTCTAGATGTTATTCTAGTTCTACTTGTAAATTTTGATTTTATTTTCTCAGTACTACAAATTCTCAAAATTTTCTTACATTTTGTTAGTTTCTTGAAATAGTTGAAGCCTTTCTTCCTTTTGAGCCTTTCTCATGAGTATCTCCACTATCAAAAACTTGAACCTTATTTCTAATCAAATATGGTGGGAAATATAAATATCAAGGTTATCAAACCAGAGGAAAGGAAAAACTTGCTCTAATAGCAATTTGGTCCATAATCAACAAGAATATTTCATTGCAAATTTTATGAAAATTATCTTACATTTAACTTTTTTTCTCATAAGTTCTATGATTAATTGAGCATTTTAAATTTATGATGCTTCTACAACTCAATATTGATTCTAAGTTCCATACACCCATTAGTGAATCTATAGAACATGCTCATATTATCCATGTTAAATAATTTTTATCCTAACTTTGACATTTATGAAGTTATGATATGGTGTCACTCGATTAAAATTTAAAGATGCATAAAGTGATCAATTAGACGGTTGTGGATGCAATAGTTTTTGTAAACCCTAACTCAATAAATACCATCTATATTTCCTTTGTTTGTTACTACTAGATATAGTGTTGATGGTTGAGATAAGGGAAAGAGAATTGAGGTTGGGAAGAATGGATTTGCAAGTGTGGTTCCTCTTGCAACCTCTAACAATATAGCTAGCACATGTTTATGGAATTCATTGTAGGTGGTCATAAGATGGATCTATTGAATGTTTTTTCTTTGAGGGAAAACATTTTACAATGACCAAAAAAGAAGAGAAGTGTTATCTCTTGGGAAAAATGATTATTTAGGGTGGCTACTTAAAAAGCTAAGAAAAATATAATTATAGACTTGGGAAGTGTTATGGTTGACCTAAAGTAGAAAATTACAACTAGATGGGTCTAATTTGTAGGTTCAACAATCTATGACCCAATTTGTTGGACCTACACACATGGGTATTAAAAACATACAAACTCTTTCTTACATGGTCTATGATGATCCTTACTTGTGCTCATGTATTTTTCATCATTTCATGTGAATCAAAGGAAGATGAATATTATATTCTTGCTAAAGGGCCATAGAGCTAGGGTGATGCATCCCTTTTGTCAAACCATAGTTTCCAAATTTTGATCCACCAATAAAAATTATTGGTTTTACTAGTTTGGTTAAGGATGTTGCAAGATGGTTGTCGTTGCACCAAAAGATTGACTTGTTAATTCCCAATACAACCGCTAGAGTTAATGAATCCACGTGAGGTAGTCAAACCATGTCACGAACTTGAGTGCTACGGTGCATAGCACAAGGAGACTGAGGGCACACACCTTGCAATAATCCCCCCAGCGCAAGCGAGGGGTTTGAACCCATGACACAGGCTCTGATACCAATTGTTGCAAAGACGATTGTCGTTGCACCAAAAGATTGACTTGTTAATGCTCGATACAACAACTAGAGTTAATGAATCCATGAGAGGCGGTTAAACCATGTCATGAACCTGAGCACTATGTTGCACAACACAAGGAGACCAAGGGTACACACCTTGTAACAAAGGATGCCTAATCTTCCACTACATTTTTGGCTAACTACCTCTTTGGAAAGCATTGGTGATGTCCTACATAAGTTTGTTCCTATTTATTTTGAAACTTTGGGGATTTCTCATACAACTTATATTCACATATTTTAGTAGAATAAATTTATCCCCATATCTTCCAATGGACATTTGTCTAAAAGTGGTTGGCCACATTTGGATGCAAAATCTTGATTATGAGAGGTTATATTTTAGATGTAGAAATTGTTTGGTCTTGGAAATCTATCAAAAGTATGTGTAGGGAAGAGTAGAAAATCCAATCATAATGCTTTTTGGTGATCAAATGATAAACCAACATTAGATTTTGAAAACCCCAATTGAAGAGGTTTTCAATGCTTTATAATTAGTGGGGAATCCATCCACAAATTGTACAAGTAGCTAAAGCTATATATTTAGTGGGGAAATCATTCATCAATGTTTCTCCTTGTCTTATCATGCATGCAGTGCAAGAGGAGAAAATGCCTTCTTCAATGTTTTTAAGAAAAAGAGCTTATGAAACTCTTGGATGAGAAAATTAGTTTTAAAAATCTTAAAACTCAAAAATATTTTGAGATGATTATCTAAAATATTTTCTAGTTCTTCCAAAGTCTCCCAATATGAATTCTATTTTAGAATCTTTGGAAGAGGAATTTAATATAAACTTTCACTTTATAAAGCATAAATCTAGTATACATTTTTAATCAATCCATTTCAAAATATTTTGTATTTTGTATATGTTCTTTGTTTCACTATTATATCTTTATAATCCTTTGTACTATTGTAGGAGTCCTCCTTAACCCACTCTAACTTTGATTAAATCCCTTGTTTTTAATGTTTATTGTCATTATGAAGGATCTAGGTAGATAAATTATTCATTTGAGTTGATGATTAGTTAATTGCTCCAATTCCACATCGTATGTACATGTTCTTGATCAACATATTGGCTTATCTGGTTACCATTGAAGCTCAAATGAATGGATGCTTTTCTACTTGTGTAGATAAATATGTTGGTCTCCTATAATGTTACTTGTTTGGTTGACACTTATGATTGATTCAACAACAACCTTCTTAGATAGACAAATTATATTTCATATGTGATACTTTGTCTATTCTCTTGCATTCCTCGTTTATTAAGGGTATTGAATATGTTGGTCTCCTAGTAGTACTCATTTGGTTGATAGCCATAAATAAAGTCAAAAATCACCTTCCTTAATAGACAATTTATATTTCATTTGTAATAACTTGTCCATCATTTAGTGTTATGTGTTTCCTCATTACACAAAAAATACTAAGAACATAATTGGAAGTGTTCACTTTGAGTTTGGTTATCTTCCATGAAATACTTTTGTTTAAATATAATGGATATGTAGAGGACCAAGATATTTAAATCTATAGAGGAATACTAGTATATAACTATGAATTCTAACATGTAAATCATTGTGTAACTATCAAGGCATATTACTATGCAATCCTTAATTTTTAATTTGAATAAAGTTGTGAATCCTTGCATAAGATCACATTAAGCTATGGAAAATTTCCTAAACTTAAGAAAGCTTATGTAATTACAGAAGGTTGTGCAACCTTGCATAAAAATATGAAGCTTTACTAATCTTGTGTAAAGACATGGACCATTGCATAGAAGCATGCAACCTTGTTGAAAGTTGTGGAACCTTGCTAATCTTGTGTAAAGCTATAGACCCTTGCACAAATTTAGGTAACATTGTTATTTACTTGAATTTAGGAAGCATTATTATTTACTTATGTAAATATGTGGGAGCTTGCTAAGATTGTGTTGACACCCAATTGTAACCATTTTCTTTAGAACAATATTTAGTGCCTAGCCATAGATAATTTATGCATGATTTTATATATATTCATGGATATCTAGATAAACATAAATCATGTGTATAATGCATTTAGGAACAAGAATGTAATTTGAGACACATGCAACTCATGGTTGTATTTAAAACAAGTCTACTTTAAAGAATAATAATACATGGATCTATACATAGTCTAGGCAACGCTATGGGATAGGTGCATGTACATACCCTTGATATTGTATTGTATATATAGATACGCACACACACAATGATATATGGAGATCATAAGGGACATGTTGTAATAAACACATACTACTAATTTCATACAAATTATTAGCTATCAACATGTATGTTACTTCTTAATGTGCATGAGTAGGATCTTTGACAATTAGAACATAGAGAAAAGTGAAGGATTAAGGACTCAAAATGCTTTGGGTGAGACATAGAGATGCCCATACATGTGTATTTAAAGCGCTAAGTCATTGGTGTTTTTCACATAGGAAGATTATGGCTAACATGTATGTTGGTTTCATTGTTGGGACCTTCTTGAAATTTGTGCATTGCTTTATAAACATGATTTCATATATCATACTTATAGATATCCATTGATGATGGACATAGAAGGTGGATGATTTCATGCAAAAGGAAATACAAATAAGTGTGAAAATAATATATAGTGGTAGGAGAAGGATATTTTTTACCTTCTCGATGAAGAATTTTTGGTTTAATTACCAAAAAAAAAATTGTTTGACATGTAGTGTAGTTGAAACAAAGGAGAGTAGAGTATCAAGGTCAAGTAGAGTATTTGGTTAAAAATGTCACACCTACAATTTTTTAATATATTCTAGACTAATGTCGTAGATGCTTTTGTGCAAGGATTTTTAATTAACTACATCTTGTAGTTCATTATTTCAACATTGATTCAATTGATAAGGCTTTGCAAAAGTTTCTCATTCCAAGTAAAGGGAAGTTATTTTGTTAAGTAGATTTTTGAGTGAATATTTTTCTTTGTTGAGAAGACTGTCAAAACACTTGTAATAAAGTAGTCACTCATCACACACTAGGACATAATGACTAGCTCATAATTTTAGAATAATAGAGTGTAGGAATGAAAATAAACAATTTGAATGTGAAATGTTTGGAGCACAAAGGAAAGTGGAATGAAGAAATAAAATAGGTATCCATGATTGCACAAGGAATGTGATATGGGAAGGAAAAACGTGCACAAAAGAGGTGATGGGTAAAGGGAAGTATTGATATAAGAGATCACACAGGTGCCAAAATTAGAGGTTGAGGTTATATAGAAAAAAACATTAGAGGAACATCTTGCAATAGAAGAATTACCACCTGCATTTCAAAAGTCAAACATTGTTAGTAATGTGCAATTAGAGGAACATGGGTAAGCCATAGCCTTGACATCACCATCTAGCATGAATTTATCATTAATCAGTATCAGTTAGAAAACTAATTTGGTTGTGAAATAGAGGAAGCATAAAAAATACAATTAGTAGTTATTAAACAATTTGACTAACATATTGCATAGTCAAATTATGGTTCATATAGTAGTGGTGGAGTCACTGTTAACCAAAATGAAGACCTTCATGAGGGAGGACGATGCCCCTCAACATTGAAAATCATGTGAAATAGCTTGGTGAATAAAGAATTAATTGAAGCTATGCACAAGATAAACCTATTTGCAACTAGTTTGGGAGGTATTATATAACATCAATACACTAAGTATGACCTAGATGGTGATTTGGATCCCAAGATGATTGGAGGAAAAAAATGTAAATTAAAGTAATAACCTATATAATTTTTAGAATATGTATTGGAGACTCTAGACTAGTATGTATGTGCACTTTCAAGAAAAGTGAAAAGTGTTACAATGTAAATGTATTGCTTGAAAGAAGATATATGCAATGAGTGTATAACATGTTTTTTCTATTTTATTATTTTTCAATGGAGCACTCATTGCAAAGAGAATTCAAGAATCATCATCCTTATATGTATCATTTGAACATGTTAGTAAACTTGACTACATTTTTTTCTTTGAGATACATCCTCTTAGTAGTTCACATACACATCAAAATGGAGACAAATGTAATGTAAGAATTGCACACCTATGCCCTTTTCGAGTTTATGTTTTGGGTCCACTTTGATTATAATTCCCTTTATGCAATAACAATTTTATGAGTGACATACTAGTGTGAAATTTAATTAATGACTTTATGCCAACCTACCCCCACCATCAATCACCCCTATAAATTGGTCCTCATTACTAGATGTCACATTTTCCATCCTAGAACAAAGCCATAATCATGGATTTGAGACCTAGATTGAGAAATTTAAAATTCAAGTTTGGGAGGACAATGCCCCTCAACATTGAAGCTATGTAGAAGATAAACCTATTTGCAACTAGTTTGGGAGGTATTGTATAACATCAGTACACTAAGTATGACCTAAATGGTGATTTGGACCCCAAGATGATTGGAGGAAAAAAATGTAAATTAAAGTAATAACCTATAGAATTTTAAGAATATGTATCGGAGGCTCTAGATTAGTATGCATATGCACTTTCAAGAAAAGCGAAAAGTTTTACAATGTAAATGTATTGCTTGAAAGAAGATATATGCAATAAATGTATAACATGCTTTTTCTATTTTACAATTTTTCAATGGAGCACTCATTGCAAAGAGAATTCAAGAATCATCATCCATATATATATATATCATTTGGACATGTTAGTAAACTTGACTACAACTTTTTTCTTTGAGATACATCCTCTTAGTAGTTCACATACACATCAAAATGGAGACAAATGTAATGTAAGAACTTTGCATACCTATGCCCTTTACAAGTTTATGTTTTGGGTCCACTTTGATTAGAATTCCCTTTAGGCAATAACAATTTTATAAGTGACATACTAGTGTGAAATTTAATTAATGAATTTAAGCCAACCTACCCCCACCATCAATCATCCCTAGAAATTGGTCCTCAATGCTAGATTTCATATTTTCCATCCTAGATCAAAGCCATAATCATGGATTTTAGACCTAGATTGAGAAATTTAAAATTCAAGTTTGGACCTTACCAATTTCCTCTTATTAACCATTGTGAGTTGACCTAGCACATATTTGTGTGCTATGTTATCATATTTAAAGATATTAATTATGTAATTTGAAATCATTTCACATGCCCCAATCCACTTAAACATCATCATAACACCATCATTGAGGATTCTTATTGTATCATGCCAACATACATTGTCCTAGGCATAGGGCATGCTTGCTTAACATCTTTGATGTCATTATTGAATTTTTCTACCTAGGGGCTTGACTAGAGAGAACATTAACCTCACTTAGCAAGCTCCCAAATAGTGTCTCTAGACACAACCCCACTTCAAACATATGTAGAAGGAAATTCGAGTAAATTTTTGTGATCAAATTTCAATTAGATCAAATCAATGAGAAAAATTTAGTTTCTGATGGAACTTCAAAGTTTTGTTCTCTGTGTTCTCTTTTATCCTGCCTTATGTCTATGGTCATCTATGATGTTTGGGAAAAGCCTCAAGTTGGGTTTTTATCTTTGTCTTCATGTAAAACCCTAGAGTTCATTTTATGCCTTGGGTGGGATCTATTTGGTCGTTACTTTTTGGAGGGTTTTAAAACAACTTAAGCCCCATCGCTTCATCTAGGCCAGGCCCCCTTTTGTTTTATCACTATATTTTCTTCTCTTGACTTTATTTTCCTAAGTCTTGGATGGTCTCGTGCTCCCTCATTTAAATGACAACTTATGTCATTTTTTCTCGTCGGCCTAGTGACGTCCCCCTTTTTCCTTTAATAAATGTTTTTATTTTGCAGAGGGACAAGTTCGCATGACCATAGATCAATCATCGTTTGATCTTAGTCATTCCCCGCCATCCCGTGATGACCCCACCACACTGTTTTGGTTGATCGTGATATCACGAGCAAGGGAAACGTGTCTCGTTTGGTGAAGCCAAAGGGATGATTAAATACTTTGATGCATATATTTGGTTTTAATACATTATGCAACATGTTACTAAAGTTTTTATGAGATGCACGTGTTTCAAATCAACAAAGATGTTATAATCTTGGTAGGAAAGGTGCTTGATGGTTAAGGACAAAGTTGGCGATTGTGTTGGATGAATTCGATTGTTGATGGTTGAAGATCCACAATTGCCCGCCATCGCGTGATCAAAAGTTGCGAGGTCTTTATTGATTGTGATATCACGGGCAAGTGCCACGTGGATTTTTTTGGTAGCATATAGTATGGTGGGCCCCTTGTTGCCATGATGGAGATTGTGTCAGTTTGATTTGAAGGCAGTCATTCGATGATCTAACCAAGGTGAAGGATCGATGGCTAATATTTGAATCTGCATCAAATGCGATTGCAGTCATTCGTGCAACGTGCGAGTGAGCTTTAATGGCAGACATGACATCTACTGCTAGGGTTTGATCGAAATAAAACAACTATTCTTCTACTTTTGGTATCACAAAGCATTCAAAACATCTTTGCAGAGTAGTCACGGAGCCAAGGCCGAACTTACAAGTTGTTACAACAAAGATTTGGGTTTCTGCAAGCGCAAAGCCATGAGTTCAATCTGTGTTTCCTAGTTATTCTGAATTCAAATTTGGGGGAAATTTGTTGTCTGCTTGTCATAGGGCTTGTTGATAATTTTTTTAGGGTTATAAGTTAATTGAATTGTGGGAAATTGCAAAGTTTTGTTCTGTAATTTCATATTTTTTTTAGCCCTAGTTTGTTTAAGGTTTGAGATAGCAACCAAACCCTAATATACTCAAGATGGCACCAACAAAGTAGCACTATGGCCAGATTGATTATTTAAGTAGAAACCTATATGATGATTTCCTGGATCAATTGCCCTTGTCAACGAATGATAGGAAGAAGGGGTTGGTTTTAGTGCAAGGAAAAATTCTAGGGGAGGGATTAGTATATAATTGTTCCAACATAGCTGATGCTAGGGTTCCTCTTACTGGTCTAGAGATGTTCACATTGTGGTTTGGATAGAGGAATTTTCCCCACCCCTTCTCTAATGGTTGGATGTATGATATGGGGAAGTTGGTGGTACCAAATGTGTTCCCTGATATAGATTTGCTTAAGGCGGTGGCTCCACTCTATAACCCTGTCACACGGGTGATTCGAGATAATGATGGAGGAGTTCTGTTAAGCATCAACAGAGAGGAATTTAGGCAATTTTTTGATCTAAGTGAGCCTAGTATGTTCTTGGTTCATATTGATCTTGAAGAGATGAAACAGGCATATGGGAAGTCGAAATCACTTTTTAGAGCTAAGTTACTCCCACCTCATTTGGCTAGGGCAGGAGGTTCAAAATTCCATATTAGCCCTAATGACCAAGAACCTTTTAGATTGAATTGCTTTGCAAAGCATTTCTTGGCTACCTTTTACTCATTGTGCCAAATTTTGGGTTTTCACCCCAACACGGTGATGCCTATTGCTTACATGTTCATGGGGGTGCAAATACAACACCATAATTTCTCAGTAATTTATGATTTTGCTTCTCTATTGGTTGAAAAGATACATGAAAGGTTGTCAAAGCTGCAAAAAAATGATACAGGCACTCCATTCTTTTTCTATTCCAAGTTAATGTATATGTTCTTCTATAAGAATGTTGAATTCTTCTCTGAGAAGATGGAGTTAAAGCAGTGGGTTAATGGAGAAAGATTGCCAGTGCAAGTGTGGATTGCAGATTTATCATGTAACAGGGAGAACACCAGTTATGTGCATTTTGACAATTGTTTTGCTTCTAGATTGAGAGTCGGGCTGATGGTAAATGTACCTAGGATTCTTGAGAAATTGCATGATTTTCTTAGACCAAAGGGGAGGAAGCCTGAATTGAAGGTTTGCCATAGCTGGGCTGATATTATTCCATACCAAGTTAGCACTATCTTGAGGGTGTATGGTTTTCAGGGGACCCCTCATATATTGCCATACAATGTGCCACCAAGAGTGGGATTTGCAGAAGTTATGTGGAAGATTGGTTGTATCTATGAGGACAACCTTACTGGGAAAGGTAAAGGAACATTTTTCCAGGATTACACTATGGTATCAATTTTTTTCTTTTCGAAGGGAGGTTGGGTACACTTTGGGAAATTTTTTGTAGAATACCATTTGAGGTGTGATTCCAAGCGACAACATGATCCTGAGGGCTTCTTTGCTCTTTTAAAAAAAAGTATAAAAGGTGGTAAGTTTGTGCATGAATTCAACTTCCCTGAAGATTTGATTAGAAATGAATTCGATCTAAATATCCAGGAGTTGAACAAGGAGAAATGGGTAGCTTATGAAAAGCTATTGGCTATTGTGCACAAAATGGATCCAAAGTATGATCGATTGATGGAGTTCAGTCCATATCATAAGAAAATTGATTTCTTGATGGGCAACTTCAAAGAAATCATGGGCACTTTGATGACTAGAAAGGTAAACTTGGAGTCAGATTTCATCATACAGAAGCAAGGTGCCAGGCCAATTGAAGTAAGGCCAACTTACCAACCTACAAAGAGATGGCCTATTTATAGAAGGAAGAGAAATGATAGTAGTGATCAGGAAGAAGAGGATAGAAAAGGAAAAAAAATAATGAAATTTCCTACACAAAAGGGTCCAAAGCTCAAAACACCAGGGGCAACTAAAATTATTGATTTGGAAGCATCACCTGAAAATAGTCCCTCACCACCACCATCAGAGCCAAGCCCTAAAAGGAAAAGAATTGAACAATCACAAGAAGAGTTGGTGGATGAGATTGTTGTCACTGATCAGGACATGCAAATGGGTATGCCTTCTCCTCCTAGGCTGACTGAATCGGTTCTCTCTTATCTAGATATGAAAGAAAAATGTGTGCAAGATGTGAGAATGGAAGCATGTAAGGAGTTTCTAGATGATAATGCATTTGTAAAAACTCTAGTCTTCTTGCAACTAGTGTGGAGAATGGAATTGGAAGAATATCAAGATAAATGCAAGAGGAGAAGAAAATTGAGACCTGATAGGTCAAACCAGGAGAATGATGATGAAGTGAAAGCTAAACTAATGGAAGAGTTCAAGAACATCACTCCTGAGGAGGGGAGAAAATTGGTAAATCAAGCTGGTGTCTTGATTTTACCTGAATGGGACATTGCAGATGTTGTAGCTTTTAACGCTATTCTGAAGTCCAAGCACCCCTTACAAGATTATGAAGAAGAGGTCAAGGAAGAATTGCAATATTATGCCTTCAGTGAAGAGTATGAGACCTTAGCAATTTGGGCTTTGGCCCCTAAAGACAAAAAGTTGAATGTTACTGATATTAACCCAAATTTAAAAGAAGGGTTGATAATAAAGAGAGCTTCAGAGACCTCAACCATAGAGGCTACTAGTTTGACTATAAATGTGGTGAAATTGGCCCAAAAGAATACTGAAAGAGAGGAGGTTGAAAAGAAAAGCCTAATGGAGAAGTACAATGCCATAATTGGCGAATATAGCAAGATGCAACAAAGGAATGTTGAGCTACAGATTGAGGTGGATAGGTTAAAGAGTAAGCAGATTGGGGAGACATCAAGTGCTCCAAGGATCAGAACATTACCTTCCACATCAAGGTCATTGCCTCCTGCTTCTCCTATTGTTTCTACACCAGGGTATCCCAGTCAAACTCCTTCCCTCAGCCCTACTTTAGAGCTAATTGATGAAGAAATGGAATGCTCTATTGATCCTTCAAAGAAGTAGCTAATGCACAAAATTGTAGAGTTACAGTCATCCTTGAAGGTGTGTGAGGAGGGAATATTGTTAAAGCAAAGGGAGGTTGTAAATGTTGTATTGAGACATTTGAATGAGAAAGTTGACGATAGATTGTCATCTGTGCATTCTTTATATTCTTTATTATTGAGTGCAATAAAGAATATTGATAGGGATCAGGAGGTAGTACTACCATTAATTGAAAGATGGATCCCTAGGGCCAATCATCTAGAAATAATGTATAAAACCTCAAGGTTTGATATAAATAATAGGCCCAAATCATTAAGGCCTACTCAGATGTTAGTTAAGTCATTGCAAGGTTTTCAGACCTTACGAGATGACTTGAGTAGGAAGATCAGAGAGTTGGTAAAGAAATTTGATGATTGGAGTGACACATTGTTACCTGATATAATTGATGAGCAAGGGAATATCAGGTCACTCCAACAATGGCAAGATTGGGAAAATGAAGTCATCAATTATCAAATTAGATTAATTTGTGATGACTCAGATTATGATTTATTGGTGAGCTGTAAAAGGAGTAGGTTGTTAACAGTTGATAGGTCAACTGTGGCAGTTACAACATATTCCAGTTTTGTTTTTGGTGACAATCTTGGCATGAAATTCTTCAAGTTTTGTTGCTGCATCAATCATTCTCAGCAGGCGCGATGAACAAGAGGATTCTCCAGGAATTGTTGTTGTAACAAATTTTTGGAATGTCACAAAGCGGTCCAATTAGTTGGTGACACGTGTGCTTCTGGCCCGATGTTGGTTTGCTCCTTCTTTTCTATAAGAAGGATTTCAATGCCAGAAGTACGGGTTAGCAAGTAAGATTTTGGTTGAGTCTAGGTGAAGTGCAGAGAAATTTTTTTAAGTTCGATGGTTTTAGGGAAAATGCAATTTAGGTTTTGAGTCATTTTGTAGTAAGTTTTGAATTCATGGGGATTTGATGTTTTGACAGTACAGACATATGAATTGAATTGATTAATTCAAACTCATGTCTCTCCATTGTACATGCATATCTGAATTTTGAATAAGATGATCAAGGGTTATGTTGTTCATCTCAATGTTGTGGTGTGTATGATTCTTGTTTTAGCTTTAATTCAAGGAATTAATTAAAATGTTTGAATGGGATTGTAGATGGATATGTTCTGTATAAGGATTTGATAAGTAGT
This sequence comes from Sequoia sempervirens, assembly GCA_007258455.2. Classification (NCBI taxonomy): domain Eukaryota; kingdom Viridiplantae; phylum Streptophyta; class Pinopsida; order Cupressales; family Cupressaceae; genus Sequoia; species Sequoia sempervirens. Next base: position 182,708,751 of record VDFB02000015.1, read on the forward strand.
ATTGCGTTAGAATACATGTTGATGAAATTTTAAAGCAATGTTCTCAAGGATCTTATATGTTATGCGTTAAATCTGTCATAAACCCTTAGATGTTTATGAATTTGACTCCCCAAATGGATATATGGCACTAATCTAAGTTGTATTAATTTGTATGGTTCAATATTTGTTTGTCTTTACCTAGAGTTTGCTACAAATTGCAAATCAATGACTATTTTATATGGTGAAATGTGTTATAATTATCTCATGCTCCAAATAGTTGATATTATTGATGAACATCCAATTCTATTTGGTATTATCCTATTATGTTGAGCTATTAAATGAGATTATTTTTTGTTGTTAATGTTGTTTACAATAATGGTGCAGAGGTTGTAAACACATTAAGGGATCACCCTCTTGGGTCTTGTAGAGCCCAAAGTGTAGGAGGTCTTTAAAATCCCCGTCAGTTGGTCCAGGTCCTTCGAGCTCCCCTTGATTGGAATTGGAAATTCTATAGGTAGATTAGAAGACCAACCTGGTTATAGTAGAAACAACCAACAAAATGGCGACTCTACTGGGGATGCTAATTGCAATATTTCCAGTCAGTGTGTCAGATATGTATTTTGCATAGATTTTTCATAATATTTATGTGATTTGAAGGTCGAGCCTATTGTTATGTGTTCGGTTTGTCCATTTCTTTTGTTTTCAAAACATTTTGAGTCATTTAGTGAAGCATAGTTGTACATTGTCGGTATAAAGTTCCAAAGGTCTTTTGAATTCCACCAAGTATCTCTCGATATTTGGTATTCCCAAGATAATTGGGTGGTGACTCTGAAGTCTTTGCACCAATGTGCATTTTATTTTGAAAATTTAATATAAGTGAAGGATCTTTTGGACAAGTACGTAGAATGAAGAACACCAGGTCATTCATGAAGAATCATCCAGAACAAAAAGTGGAGGGTGAACTTCCTAAAGTGAAGAAGGACTAGATAAAGAAAAGACCAGAATCTATCAATGTCGCTCCTGCGTCACAGAACCCTGTACACCAAGGTACAAGTAAGCCTTTACACCCTATCCCTGAAACTCTTGAAGAGGTGTCTAGAGATTCAGAATTAGATAGTGTACACCTAAAAATGGTCACATCACAATAGTCTGGTAATTAATTAAATATTTTTAATATTTAATTAAATCTTTGAATTCGATCTACGTATAAATAAATCTAAATAATTTATTTATATTGTTCATTCTTTTATTTTGATTAAATAAATAATTTTATTTAATCACTTTTCTTATCCATTTCTTAATTAATTAAATAAACATTACGATTTATTTATATTAATTATCATTTAATCTTGGCTTGAATATTTTATTCAAATAAAGATTAAGTATTCTTTTTCTTCTAAAGTCCATTCACAATTAAATATTCCCAATATTTAATTAATTCTTCTAAATTCCATTTACAATTAGATATTCTCAATATTTAATTAAATTCTTCTAAAGTTCATGCACAATTAAA